>JAPSGF010000029.1:2663304-2681454 GCA_035772895.1 Perdix hodgsoniae | reverse complement strand
AAAGAAAAAGAAAAAGAAAAAGAAAAAGAAAAAGAAAAAGAAAAAGAAGAAAAAAAAGTGAAAGTTTACATATAGAATTATGCACAAGAGCCTTTTTTCAGTGCTTTGATGCCATGCAGGAGGTCTGGGACAACTGACTCTAATCTACTGCTCATCACACATTCACATATCATGGTAATTCCAGAACAGCTCATAAATGTTTGACCAATCATAAAAACTAGGAAATCAGCTTATGAAGAGTTGCCCTATATATGCAACTAAAATACAACCCAGAATTCCAACTCCAGACTTACTTGTTAGCACCCTGTAAAATACACAGGCTGCCTTTGAACGAAAAAGTACTCAGGAAAGGCTCAAGATCAGCTTACTGTGCAAAGAAGAAGATCAATACAGAGCAGCACTCATCTCCTTCATCTTGAGAAATGAGTACTGCAAGAAGGAAAGCTTTGCTACCCCCTTGATCTTAAGGGAGCAATAAGATAAAACGAGAGTTCACTTATCGATTTCCAGCTTGTTTCATTGCTCTGTACCATCAAGCAGCATCCAGCCCAGAAAGATTTTGGTGGGGAGCAGAAATTACTGGCAACTGGGTTCAGCTTTATCTGTGATGGATCACACATTCCTCCTGTCCTCAATTGATCCCAATCATTCAGGAATCAAAGGTAAATACTGCCTTGGCTAGGAGTGACAGCCCTTTAAAGGTGAGGGAGGAAAGCGTGCTAGAGGAAGAGCTGTGCCTTCCCCACCCTGAAAGTGGAATAGGGAAAAGCTTTGGGGCTAGAGCAGGAGGAGTAAAACTCTTGCAGTGTGTAGCACCCAGGTCCTCATCTTTGAGCTTATTATTACTGAAAACTCTTGAGAAAGCCCTTGGGTGAAGCTATTTAGACTGGCAAGTATTTTACCATGCTCTAAGTGCTGGAGTGAGGGTAGATCAGGTCCTCAGTATATTTAAAACTGCGTGGTTATCTGTGTTGGAGGGGTGGCTTTAACTTCTATAGTGAAGACTCGATATAGATAGGAAGAGCAATTACATGTTCCAAGAGTCAGAACTGGGTGTCTTGACATCTTGTTCCTCCTGTCATTTTATTTAATAATCCATTGCCCCTTGGTTAATAGCTTTTCCCTTGATTAGCCTGTATAAATCAAAACTTCACGGCTGTATCCCTGATGTGCCATAAATTCTGAGCCGAGGGTAATGAATCGTGCCATGGGTTGATGTACTCTGTCTCCTGTTCAGAACAAGTCCTACATCAAGAAAATACCTTGGCTTTCAAATTGAGTTGTCAGCATGCTGTCAAGATTTACTGGAGGAAATGCTGAGGATCCTAATAATGTGCAAGCAGGGACTACTTAGCCCTGAGCAGAATACGGAGCTGCAGAGTCCCTTGGTAAAGCGAGGCTCCTGGGGACAACACAGGCTCCCCTCCAGCCTGATTGCTCTGCAGACACTGCTTCTCCAAAGCAGCTCTCTATCTGCTAGCCTATCACTTCTTACCTCTCCTTTCCTCATTCCTGTAACAAAGCAGCTACGGGGCAGATGAATTCGTAGAGCTCTGTGCAGACCAGCTTGTTCCCCTAGTCCTTACTGTGTGCTGAGCTCTTGGCTAATGCATGCAACTCTCTTGAACTGGTCTGCATTTGGTGCCTTTCTGCCCATGCTGCCCTGCTTAGTGCAGGGAGCAGCAGCCTTTTTCAAGGAGGCTGAAGTAGTCTGAGGGCTGCTATTGTAGCTTCCAAACCAACCCTGGTCTGAATTGCTGAGGGTTGTGACTCTTAGTGGGAGCTGCTTGTTTTCCTGAAGGCAGTACACTTGCAGTGTAGGCTCCAGATTTGAGCAGCATAGCAGGAAGCTCTCCCGGGCTTGATAGTTCACTTAGCAGCAGTCCTGCTCCCTAAAGAGAAGCATTACTTTCCTTTGCCACTAGATGTGGCTCGTGCTGCACTGTAAGCCCCTGTCATCATCAGTTCTTAGTTCGGCCTTGCTGTTAAAATTGACTTCCCGTCAATTCCTTCCTTTCTAGAAAGTGTGTTGGGGGCTTTGGATCTGTCTCATAACCTTCCTGTTTCTCTAGTGTGTCCCTCACCCAGACTTCTTCCCATCAACTGCATGCATTCTGAAAGCCAAATCTCTCCTGCCCCTCTTGTGTGGGAGTACTCTGCTGTGATGGTTCAATGGCCCTTACAAAACTAACAGAGAGGGAAGGAACCAGGTGAGTGAATGGGGAGCATGCTGATTTTCAACCTCAAACCAAGTACAGAATTTTACGGGTTGCGATGGCAAAATCAGAGCTACTGAAAGGAGGTGCTGGCCGTTGGAAAGAACCTGCCTCCATGGGAAACAAGGACTGAGGGACAGAGACTGAAGGCTCAGTGGTCCTTCAGGGCCAGGAGCTTTGGATTTGGCCTGAAGTGGGCTGCTCTATGTCCCACAGGACTCAAGATGTGCTGACCTGTCTGGCACCACAGGATTCCAGCTCACATGTATTGTACTGGAGCTGTTCTCAGTGGCATTACCTTTGCAACTGTGATATATAAGCAGCCATGGTGTCAGAAATCACCCACAGCATCTGTGGGCACTTGCAGAGATCAGATGTGGAAGATGACTCACAGGCCCAGTGATTTTAGTTTTCTTTGAAGACAGTGGGACATTCGTATTAAGCAATTACCTCTTGCGAGAAGCAGCAAGGAAGCTGCTCCATTAGCCATCAGTTTTCTTATGAAACGTAAAATAATTTCCTCACAGGGTGCCAGATGAGATGGCTCAGACCTGCTGTGAGAGAAACATAAAGTAATGCTCACAGTTTGTAATTTCTCCAAGCTTTTGCTTTTGCACTGAAAAATGCATTCCTCCCATAAAATGCTTTTAAACAGCAAATCCACAGAAGTTCTCTCCAATTCACTTGAATATGGCAAGTTCAGACTGATCTCTATGGTGACCTGAGCTGGCCAAAATCAACCTCACTCTGGGCTTAGGGACTGCAGAATGGGGGCAGTTTTGAGCCTGCTGTTGCCATCCATTGAGCTCTGCTTCATCACAGATGGGGCTGGACAAAGAGAATGGCTTCCTGAGGCTGAGCTTGAGGGAGGGAAGAGGCAATGAAAGCTGAGCTTGAGATTGGAAGTTGGGTGATATTGGTTTGTGCAGGTGCTACAATCCAGTCAGCACCCAGGCTGTCAGTGTTGTGCTGACTCTATCCAAGGCTTGATTGGTTTTGTTTCCAATCAAGAAAAAATACAGCGGAAAAATAGAAGCAGATGTTCCTAGACAATGTTTAGGGCTCCTGGAGCTTCAAAGAGCTTTTTGATTGCACAGGATTTAAAAAGCATATAAAAGAGAGCCTTTTGCTCTGTTTTCACTAGGGCAAAACCCTCTTTGAAATTTGTATATGGACAGATTGTCAGACTGAGCCAACATGGGGGAAGCCTTACTGCTGCCCAACCATGCCTAAAATCCTTCCTGCTATTTTTTTAGGATGCATCCTTGCAGGCACAATAGGTCTCTACAGGCAAAGAGAGGAAGTGCTTATGGAGGCTCACAGCCCCATGCCCACACTGCCCTTTGATGCCACCATTTCCCCTTCAGAACTAAATTAGTGCTGAAGTAACAGAAAAATGGAGAAATCACAGCGTGCCAGGTACTGCATCTTGCTGCTTCTTTCTGTGCTGCTGTAATTGGCTCTGGCAGACCCACAGGAAATTACAGTGACCAGAGGAAGCCCACACTCCTCTGCATGTGGGTGCAATTTTCATCATAAATGCAATTTCTGTGCTGTTCTATTTTCACTTTTTGTCTCTGTAAGAGTTGGAAGATCTGATTCAGATTTGAGTGACTGAAAGCATGTAGTGGGCTGCCAAGCAAAAGCCCCATTGTGGTACATGAGTGTTGATGTGAGCAGCCTGGAGATCCTTTCACAAACCTGAGATCATGCCATATCCCTTCTGCACAAATTGCACTGCAGCCCCACATGCCCTCCATTGTCCAGGGGCCTTTCCAGAGTTCACTTCTAAATGCCCAGATTTCTCCTTCTGGGCTTGATAAGGAAACATTCTTACTTGGCCTTAAGCACTGATTTCTCATGAAGGTCTGGGAAATTGTATTTTTGCAAAGTTACCTTGCGAGTGAATCTTATTCTTTAATAACAACTAGTACAATTCCATACATTTTTCTCTGCTTTCTTAAAAGGCTTCTGGGAGTGATGCTGCTGAAACAGGTGATGTGGATGAACGAATGTGTCTGAGCACTCGGGGCTCCCAAAAGAAACCCTGTTCATAAAAGTCATGCTATTCTGCAGTCAATTAAAGGCAGGTACTGTGTAAATGGTTCCATGTGCCTCCAAGGACTTTCCTTTCTGTTTGCAGAGCCACCTGACATGCAGCAGTCCCACAGCACCAGGGACCCAGTGAGCCTTCAACAGCAAATTACAGTAAAAATGATAGCTGGGAGGGTTTCACTCTCAGTGCAATTTCTTATAAGCAGAGCTTTTAATTTTCTTTCTTTCTCTTTCTCTCTCTCTCCCTTTTTTTTTTTTTTTTTTTTTTTTTTTTCCTTGTTTCCTCCTGTGCTGTGCATGTGTCTTGCAAGCAATGAGGAATTTGGATGTCAATTCTCATTTCCCTTCAGCCTTCCCAATCCAGGACCTGGTTATCATTTCCCCTTCAATATGGAGAAACAAAACAGCAAGTCTGGAACCAGCTGTAAAGTTCCCAGCCAAAAGCTGAGTAAGAAATACCTTGGGAGGAGCACTGCATGGTGTGTGCCGTGGCTTACTGTGCTGCTAGCACATGAACTGCTGCCCTTGGATGCCCAGGTGAGTGAGGGCAGCATTTCTCAGCCCAGTGAATTTCTAGTTTGGGACTATAGCAAGTCAAGAAACCCTGACTACTTTCAGTCCTGTTTTTGTGCTTTGGCTGGCCTCATGCTGGCCGGAAGCCCATGTCATGCACATGCTGAGGGGACAGGGGACAGTCTTCGTGCTGTCCCCAGGCTGCTGGCCCCACCAAAGACACCATCCCCATCTAGTCCTGCCTGCTGTCAGCAGCAAGTTCCATGAAGAAATGTTCTCTATTAGAGCTCCCTGCCACAGTCAGAACAGTGCAAGAGATGTACAAGGAGATATACACATTTATGCATATATAAAAATATACTTAATTTTATAAGAATACGAAGCATTGGTTGGTATACTTATATGCCTTGTGCACCTTAGGAATGCAAAAGGTGATTAAAAAAAATCTCCCCTCCATCTTGCTTAATCTGGAGAAAACTTGGCATGTTCTCAGGGACTGCTGAGGTTAGTGTTTGGCTGGTGATGCTAATTTAATTATGTGCCAGCAGGTGGTGCCCAAGGAGGAGAAGCAAGAGCTTAAATAACTGGTTCTAGCCCAGTGTCCAGCTGCACCGTCCTGTCATGCTCCAGCCATCAGTCTCAGATGACATGTGGCAACTCAAAATCAGTTTTTTCTTTTCTTTCTCATCCCATTTCCCTAGAAAACCCCAAATCCTCACAGCATGTGAGAAGGTTGCAAAATACTTGTGTATAGAGAGCAAAGTTCTTTCATGCAAACCTGATCCAAAGGGGCCACTTGGTCCAACCTCAACTGACACAAAGCTCGATTTCACTTTGTAGGTATCAATACTGTGCTGTTTGGTCTGCTGCACAGAGAGGGGACAGGTAGCTCTGATGAATGTCTCATAGTTTATAGGAAGCAGCTTTTTTCAGCTGCAGTTGTTGCTTATAGAAATTTATACCAAAAAGTGGAAAATAATGAGTCTTGCTGAATGTTTCATGCAGGAGAGATAAGTGGCTTGCTTCTCTTAGCCTTCTTCTAAAATTATAAAGGATTTTGTCATCTACTTTTTCCTGGAAAAACAAAAGACAAACAAACAAACACAAAAAGCAGGAACCTACTCAGCTGGTTCCTACTAACAGTACATACTAAAGAGATGCAAAAAATATCAGGTTTATGTATTCTGTAGCTCTGGCAAGTTGCTGATCTGAGTGGTTTTTGCAGGTGCTAAAATGCAGAGAGCAGCCGTTGCCTCTGCAAGGCTTGCAAACAATATAAAGGAAACTACAAAACCCCTGAAATTTCTTAACTTCAATAAAAGATAAAGCGATTTTCCTCTGGGCCAGGAGATGGAACCTGTAGGGGGCACTGATATGTCCCTCTGCTTGCAAATGCTGTGAAAATGATGGACAAGAGGACTGGGTAGTGCCTGGGAGCAACTTTTCCCTCTGATCAATGGGGATAAAGGGCCTGTGCCACAGGGGACCAATTGTGCTACAGGAGATCTTCCCCTGGATTGAAAGCAGAATCTCTCCTATCCTTGCAGGCGTTGAAATTCCCCACACGAGCAGACAGCCTGATTAGCATCACTGTATACTGGTCCTTTAGGAGCAGGCAGAGAAGACTGTCAGGGAAGAAATTGCTTCTACTGGTAATTTATGCAGTTATTCTCCTTTTTTCATCTCCCCATGGAGAACATAAAGCAGTTGTGCTGGAGAAGAGCTGAGACGCTTCAGCATCTCCAGAGATCAGGCCGCAGAGCAGGCCGCGCTCCTTGCTGGCGGCGCCTCGCTGCTCCAGGGGCCGCCATTTTATCCTTTGGGAGCCGTATGAAATAGGAGCCCGAATGTGGCTCCCGTAGCCCGGGGAGGACATGGAAAGACTAAGTATAAACCAATGAGCTTTCTGTTTTTCTCCTTGTGAAGCTGATTTCCGGATTCTTGCCGAAAATGCACAGTGCTCCCATGGATCAAGCCTGGTTGCTGTCAGTGCTGCAGATGGTTGCGGTGCTTCTCGTGCTGTATTAATGCTGGCAGCCGTGCGTCACCAGAAGGCTTGCAGAAAGGATCCACTTGTCTCGCTGGTGCATGTAGTGTATGCTGGGGTGACACCCACACACCCCAGTCTCATGGTTTGTGCGGCTCTCCTGGCACATGCACACAGTAACAAGGTGTTATCACTTTGAAAAGCACAGTGGTGAGCCTCAGCCTCCACCACTCTGTTTCAGACCTCACTGAGGCACAGGTTTCACATCCCGGATGAGCTCAAATATGGCCCCAGGCCTCCTCAAAAACGCAGAAAGGCAAGGTGCTTGGGTGACCCCAGACAGATCCAAACTACCCCCGGTCACATGGACATAAGGTACAGCGTGGGGAGATCCTGTGTGTCATGCCATCTCCTTCACAACATTTGAGAGAGAACATTTTATCAACATGCCAGGAGCAACTAATGAGGCACAGAACAGAGGAAGCCTGGTAAGCATGGGTACACAACCATCCTTCCAAATGCTGATAACAGTCACTTGCAGGAAGAGCATACAAAGAACTAATGAGTAAATACACAGGAACCCAGCAGTACCAGCAACATCCCTAAGCATTTCATTTGTTCTTAACACTCTGCAGATTGCTCTTGTGCAGGCAGTAAGAGCTTACATGATATCCTGGTTACTTGTTTTAGTTTCTATGTATAATTTAAGCTTTCCTGAACAATCAGGAAACAAGATGCTGGGGGGGCTGTGGGTGGGATCCTGCTGTCAAGCGGGATCCTTTTCTTCTCAGTCTTTCTTTGGCCTTCCAACCAGCAGGTTCCTCTGTAGTATTACAAAGGACAGAGCAAACCACCATGATATTCACAGGGAGCCAGTCCAGCCATTGAGGGTAGGAGAACAGAAGTTTCTGCTTCTGTGGGAGACCTTGCTCTTGCTGAGAGCAGGGGATTAAAGCAAGAGGGAATAAAGTGTTATGTGTCTAGAGAACTAACATCTCTTAAAATGCATGCCCAGTAGAGAATAGGCTTAAGGTTTGAGATAGCAGAGCCAAGTCAGCAGGGAACCTGCTCAGCCACGCTAATATTAAACTTCTGGGTGTACATCTGACTCCTTAAAACTCCTTGTTTGGTTGGTTGTTTTTTGTTGGTGACATTTTCTAAGAAGAAAAGAAGAGCCTGGTCACCTAGCTCTGACTCCTTTATGTTTTTTTGGTTCTCTTCTGCTAAAGAGAGAAATTATTTTTATTTATCACCATTGACTAAATGCTCTGCTTCATTATTGGCTTCCATTTCTCATGGAGAAACAGAGCTAAGTGTTAGCTGTAATTCAGCAAACCACTGCTGTGGGCAGTTATGCCGTGCAGAGCAGCCTGGACCCTTGCCCACTCTCTTGCAGCAGGGCTGGCTGTGCTGGAGATGCTGAATCTCTGCTGAATGTCTTAGGGCCAGGAACCAAAGCAATCACTGCTCCTCCTATCTGCTCTGTGAAGATGCTTAGCTTCAACTTTAAAGCGAGGCAGTCACCTTTGTAAGAGGAGAGCTGTATATCTTCCCAAGACACATTTTACATTGTCAGTGGCCGTAGCGTTAAGGTTGGCAGCTTCCCAATCCCTCTCACCTTTCCAATTTAAATAAAACCAGAACAACAGCGATACTGGAATGAAAGGCTGTTGCTGTCATTCTCCCTGGATCTCACTCTTCTGTCAGGGGTCAGGTAACCATGCTGCTTCAATTGCATCTCTCCCCCATCACCAGGCCTTGAGTCAGTTTTTTTTAATTTGAAAAATCCAAGCAAATCTTTGCACAGTCCATCACACGTTGACTCAGATTTTTTTAGGGAATATATTTGGTATTAATGTAACACATTTTCAGGGACTTCTTACCCCCAGGAATTCTCATGGAGACCATGAATATATTGGTGGACAGATTAAAAATATGGTATTTATACCTATAGGAGGTATATCCAGGAAAATAATTAGTATGCATGAGACTGTGCACTTTCAAGAGAGAATATGAATTCACCCATATACAAACAAACAATAAACTGTTTCCAGTCTTTGCTGTTTCTTTCCTAGTATGCTTGTTCATAGGAGGAAAAAGCTTTCATTCAGGGAATTGGGACAGACGGTTATTGCTCTTAAGAAACAGGAAAGCCAATTTCTGGTAGAAATTCAGATAATGCCAGAAACATTTTTAGGTAAGTTTTACCCTGCTGAAAGTAAGTTTCAACTTATAAATAGGGAACATTACAGAATCAGAGAGTGACTGGGGCTGGGAGGCAGCTCTGGAAGTCACCTTGTCCCTGCTCCTTTGACCTCCTGGCAACATTCCACCTAATGAAGTACAGGATGCCTTTGGTCTTCTTTGTCCTGGGGGCACACTGCTGGCTTATGTCCAGCTTGGTATCCACCAGGGCCTCCTTCTCTGCAGGGCTGTTTTAAGCCAGTCAGCACCCAGCCTGTCCTAGTGCCTAGGTTTATCCTGTCCAGGTGCGTGGCTTTGCATTTGTTGACCCATTTCTCCATTCTGAAGGTCCCTCTGAAGGGCAGCACAACCACCTGACACGCCAACCACTTCTCTCAGTGTTGTACTGGCTGTGAAACATCTGTCCCCTCACTTCTCAAATTCACAGCATCTCAAACACCCTCACTAACTGGATTAGTTACCGGTAAAGAAAGCCAAAGAAGTTCACAAAGTGAAAAGAATCTGGCACTGATTTCAACTTCTAACCCAGTACTCAGCCAGCTAGCTGCTTGGACCATATCTGCCAAAACCTGGCACTGAGATAAGCTCATGCCAGCCTTCTAGGATTTGGCAATGCAGCTGCACCCAATACTGGCAACATGGCACCAGGCTGGTGACTTGTCTGTAAAACTTAAAGCTCACAAGGCAAGTGGATGGATTCCTGTTACCTTCAACTAACAGAAAAGATCCTTGGGAGTCATGGCTACCTGTATTATTATTTTGCCCAGGGAGTATCAACAAAAAATGAGTTGCTTCCTTGCTCAGGCAGGCTATGCCAGCAGTGGTGAATGCTGAGCTACCAGCTGGTCCCCATCTCGCCCATGCTGCAGGAGAGCTCAGCAATACCTGCTTGTCAGGATGAAGGTGAGACTGCAAACAAGCCTGGTGAATACTTCCATTTACAGTAACCAGAGGGTGGAACCTATGTAACAGCCTTCCTACAGGTCATTAACCAAAGATAAATGTGATGTAATTATGAATATATCTGATATTTATTATAATGGTACCAATTATAATGAATTAAGTTAATGTTTAGGTGAGTTATTTCTATAGGTAATTTACTGTAAGTTAAATTTTCCTTTACCAAATCTGTTTTAAAGCCCATAACTTTAATGCATGATGTATTATTTAATGACAGCGTTTGGCTGTGCAATAGTGAACTCCAGTTAATACAATATTTCTTCCGGATAATTTCCCTAGGAAAGGAAATATAGCCTTTGTATGCAATTTCATGCCAACTTTTGAGAGAGGTGCTAAGAGTGAAGGTGTAGATATACAAAGGAGGTTAAAGTGGGTATTTGTGTAGCCTTTAGAACTCCTTCATAGACTTTTCTAATGTCCATTTTTCCCCATGTGTAAGTACAGCTGTAAATTAAACACTGTCTTGAGACCACATAGGGAAGGGAGCCTACACTGTAGGCCTGTTAACTGGTGCCAGCTGCACTCTCCCAGCCATCTCCTGCTCACTCCTCAGAGGCAAAATCTCTTAATGTGGACATAGGTTGGCCTGACCAGCCAAGGCTATCCTCGATGTCCATGTCCCATCTCTTTAGTTCTGGGCTATTCCCAAATACTTTGGTGTTTGTGTTTTCTGGCTGTGGGACTACTGAAGATTTGGAAGGTCTGCTCGCCATAGGAGCGAGGTCAGACCACAGCAGAGGCATGCATGCTAATTTCTCATGAGTGGATGCTGGCAGGCAAGGGACAGCAAAAATGGCATGCTGGACTTTGCAAAGGGTTGAGTTTCTGCTTGCACTTGGACAAGGGATGATGGCTTAAAAACCATGCATGTACTAGCTGGGCTAAAGACAATTTTCTATCAGTGGCAGTGGTGTTCATATGCTCTTTTCTGAGAGGTAGATATCATGAGGTGTTATATCTAGCAGTGGTTTAGGAGAGGCTGGGAGAAGGACAAGTTGTGTGACTTCTGAAAAACAGAATTAATTCAAAATTAGTAAATATATTTGCAACTATCTTCAGTGTAATGTAAATGTTATCAAAAGGGACATCAAGAAGTGGTACAATACTTAAAGGATACTGTTGAGAAAATGACCTCTGTTGTTGACTACTGACCTTTTGTTAGACAGATCACTGAGACCAGCTAGGTGTCAGCCAGCTGAGAGTCTTCAAAGAGTAATGAAGAGGACATTTGGAATGAGGAAGCACACCACAGGGGCAGAGCAGAAGCTTCAGAAGTCTCTTCAGGCCTTTCTTGGATTACACAGGTAGGAAAGGCACTTTTCTTATCTGTTGCACACCAAGAATGCCGATTTGGTTGAATGTTTTTTAATGCACTTTGATTTCTTTCCAATCAAGAATGAAATGTATTTTTAAAGAACTGCTCAGCTGCAAATGCTTTCTTACAAAAAGATTTACAACTAAATATTTCTAGAGGAAAAAAATGTAATATTTTTAGCTTCTGAAATTACTTCTTAAATCAGAGTGCTGGAGACCCCCAAGTGAAGCTAATGAGGTTTAGATTTGCTTGGTGAGCAGCAAATACCAGCAAGGTAATGCATTTTGTTAGGCCCCAATGACAAGAACAGCCTAATAGGAAAGCTGGGAAGGTCCACTGTGGCATAATGGAACATCCCAGCATGTCATGTCGTTGCAGCCAGATTGCTGCTTTCTGCTCCTGCACTTGGACCTGCCCCAGGGTGGTTTACCCAGTGGGGTTAGGGCAGGTGTGATGTTTTCTGAGATGGTGTTGGTCATCTTGCCCCCACATGGAGCTGTGGGTCCCCTTTCTGGGGTGGCTGGTGAGTAATAGATACAATGAAAAAAGCATATCTTGCCATTAATTTCTGTATGTCCATACATCCAAAACATATTTCAATGCAAAGACCATTGGTCACTGTAGCAGTGCCTTGCACTGCAAAATGGCTCACGTGATTTCATTTTTTGAGGATATTCCCAAAATATCCCTTTCTTACCTGAAATCTCTGGGAAACAAGCAAGCAAGTTTCTAAGTGGTGGCCCACCATTGTGATCAGCTTGTTGCTAGGTTGTCCTGGTCATTCTTATGGGTAAAAATATGGATGACTAGACAGTAAAATAAACGTATGGTTTACAACTGTGTAAAACATTGTGAGTGTGATGCCAGACAGAGCTCAGCATCGTTACTTAAGGTGTGTGAACTAAAAGCTCACACACAAAGCTATTCTTTGCTGCTGATGCTAATTTTTGCTGGTTTATTGGATAACAGTAGAAGACAAATTGAGATAACTTTAACTTCTTTTCTTTTTTTCTCTTTTTTTGCTTATCACAAGCAGTAGGGGGTGGGGGGAGATAAAATCCCTTCACATGAAATCAACTTAATGAAGGACCAAAATCAGTACAATTAACTGGCAGCACAGCTGTACACTTCACTGTGCATTCTGGAGTCCTGCTCTCCGTTTCCCCAGTGAGGATAGTTATAGAGCAACTGCTTGGGCTAAAGTTCATAATTAAAACTGTAAATCCTGGCTCAGTGCTAAATTTTGCCTGCATGCAGAGAGAGGGTGGGAGGGAAAGGAAAGAGAGTCTGTCTCCCTCCTGGCAAGCCTTGTTTACTTGTATTTACTAGGCTTTTGTATGCTGGTTGTTCTTATTAGGCTTGGAAAGAGACAGGTACCAAAAGCACCCCTATAGAGAGAGAATTTCTGGGACCTGACAACCATCAGCAGTTCTGTCTGGTTTCCCTTTTGCAGCAGAGCCCTGCCACGCAGCATTAAGTGTGGAGCCAGATGTCTTCACGCAGGGTTCCTACACGGGCAGCAAGATTTGGGGGTTGAACAGGATGTCCTGCTGCCACGAAATCTTGTCTGGATGAAATTTTCAAAGATAAATGCTTCCCTGTGCAACAAAATATCACCACTGCTCCTAGAGCAGAGCCCTGGGAAGAGAGGGGTGGCAGTGGGGCTCCTGGGATGACCTGCCTCCACGGAGGCTCAGGGGATACTCAGTCCTGATTGCTGTGCACTTCTAACAATCAGCTCCCTGAAATTAACAGCAGCAGTTGTAGGTATTTTAGCACACAGCTTTCTTAACTCCGCAGTGTGTGCTGGGGCTAAATGCAGCAAAGCTCTTGCTATGCATCAAGTAACCTGTGCATCCTGCATCACAGGCAGAACCTGCACACTGCACTGCACCGCTGCAAGCTGTAAATCCTCCTCTGGAGGTATCCTGACATGTCCCAGTTACTGATAGAACAAAGTACTGATGTGAACACTAGCAGCTGGCATTTACCATATTTGTGGGTATAATGCACTTTGTGATAAACAACCTGAATTTTAGATTATTTTCCAGAGGAAATGGCATATTGAGGCTCTACCTTCATGCATCCATTTTGAAAGTGTGAACATGCAGCTGCTTTTCATTTATCTTTTCCATGGATGATCTTTTTTTTTTTTTTTTTCCTAAGGAAAGAAAACAGGCACCTGTATGCTGCCTACAGAGAAATCATCAAGATGATCTGGATGGATGATAAACTGGTTCATAGAAGGAGACAGCAATCGAACTGCAAGCCTGTGTTCATTTGTAACACTGCATGTGTTGGGCCCAAGGTCAGCAGGTGCAGGCTAAGTCAGAACTCACAAACATGACTTGTTAAATCCTGCCAGGTGATCACCAGCCAGAATGCTGCAGGGAAGCTGTGCCTCATGCCAGCTTCCCTGCTCCAAAGCAGATTGTGAAGCACAGCTCTAAGCCATAGATCTGTGATGGGTCCAGCCCATATCAGGGGGTTTGGTCCCAGTTGTTGTAACAGCCTGAATCATGGTGAGCTGGTCCCATCATCTGTCCCATCACCAAAAATTAAAAGGCTGTCACTAGCACAGCCCATGGTATTGCAAAGCTGGCAGTCCATGGCTCCACAGCATCTACAAAGTTTTGTGGTTGGTGGTGGTAGAAATGAAGAGTGCAGTGTCTGTCTGTCTGTCCCTTCCCCTTACTACCCTCCAGGCCCACTGGCCAGCATCAATCAAGGTGGAGAGGAGTCCTCAGAGATGTTGTTGTGCTCAACTCCTAGGCAGAGCAAGTGACACAGCTGACTTCAGCAGGAGGAAGCACAGCAAGAGGACAGCAATTATCTTCTTCCCTTGGCCTGGGCACAGGCAAATAAGTGTGGGTGGCCACATCCCCACTGCCCAACATGACTCACTGCAGATTAAAAATGGGGGGAGCTGAGGGAAATCATGCTGAAGGGCAGCTGGGCAAAGGCTCATCCATCCCACTGCTCATGGGTTGGTTGTGCTTGGGCTTAGTGAGGTCTGTGCCGAAATGCTTCAGAATCCAGCATGCAGCAAGGTGCTGGGAGGAATGGCTGAGGAAGGATGCTGCACTGCAAGGAAGAAGCAAGCACTCTTCGATTAGTGTAGTGCCCTTGGCTTTTGTCCCTACGGTGTGCTTTGATTTTGTTGTTGTCTCTCTCGGTACCCTTTTACATGGGTGAAATCAAAATTAAGCCATCAAACAGGGCTGTGTCACTGGCTCCCTTCTCTGATTGCTCCTGTCGTGCTCCTCTGCATGCCCTCTGCCTGCCCTTTGTCAGCTTTGTTTCATTTGTGTGTTAAGAATTCAAGTCTTGCCCTGGAATGCAGTCAGATAAACAGGGCCCTCTCTGCTAATTTCTGTGTGCATCAGAAGAGCATCCTCCGAGTGCTGCATCCCAAGAACTCAGCATCATGGGAGTCCTGCAAGCCTGTAAGGTGTTAGATTAAAGGCAGATGTCCCACGAGCAAAGAGTGAGACAGCCAGTTATATTACTGCTTCAAAAGGGGCAGATTCTGCAGCTAATCAATGGCTTTTCAGGTGATACCTGACTTTTTTTTTCTTTTTTTAATGTATCTATGAAGACATTACATTGCAAAGACTCTGAAAAATATATCCAGGGTTCACAGAGATGGCAGGGAAAAGCTTGCCCAAGGCAGGGCTTACTGGAGAGCAGCATATCACAGGCCTGCAGAGAAATGCAGCAGGGAGCTGTGCTGCTGCAGTGAGTCACAGCACAAGAAGGGCTTTGGGCTGGGAGATGCCCTCAGAGCCACTCGTGTGCACTGAGCATCCCTTCTGGACTACAGTGGGCTCATGAATTTGGTGTCAGGGTGAAACAGAGAGCAAGGCAGTCTGCACACAGCTCTGTGTAACAGAGTAACAGCATCTGCAAATGCCCAGCCAGAGCCTTAATGATGGAGCTGGCTTTTTAATGGTCCCCAGTACAGTTTTTAGCCCTTAAAGAGGATTTACATTACAGCCAGCTGCTATGAAGATATTTTATTGGTATAGTTAATACAGAGAAAGAAATTGTGGCCTTTAGTCTTCTGGTTGCCTGTGCTTTTCCTGCCCTATAACTCACAACCATCTTTGTGTCAGAGGCTAAAATCTGTTGTGGTGAGTGCCCTGAGCTGTCCCATTGCTCCCACCCTTGGCTACCTCCTAGCCATGATGCTCAAGTGACCCACGTTCATGTTGGTGGCTGCTGAGCAAGAGAGCTCAAGAGCATAGGAACGGGCCATGGAAACTGTGAAATATATGAAACCAGGGAAAGCTTACATGACAACCTGTTAGATGGGAACTGAGGGCAGGATGAGCATCAGGTCTTAAACTCACGTCTCCTTGCTTCATTTTGCTATGTGGATGGTTGAGTGCTTGGTCTCTCCACTGCCTTTATGCACTCCCCTGCTAGCATAGTCATACGATGTAAGAAAAGAGACCAGTAAGCCAGGGGAACAGGGGGTGAGAAGTCATCTCATTGCACGAGGATGTACTCGATCAAAACATATCTCAGCAAGTGTGCAGCACACACACTTGCAGACCCACAGACCCTGCACAGATAGGGGAGACTGACTGCAGAAGCAGAGCTGCAGAAAAGTATGCATCACTTCTTCTCACTGAGCAATGGGCCATTAGAATTACACAGGACGTTATTTTCCCTCTTGCAAGTCATGCCTGAAATCTAGTCTCATAAATGAGCTTGTTTTTATTAGAGGGAAGTTGCTTTTACTGGGTTATAAATCTGAATGTGAATGCTAATTTTATTGCTCTGTATCCAGAGGATAGTAGAAACACTACAATCCAGAGAGCACGGCCAAAAGCACAGGCTCAGCATCCTAGTGTATTCCTGAGGAATTTCAAGAAGAAACAAGCACTGCCTCTCCTGCTTGAGAGCTGACCTTGTTCAGAGCACACCAAGGTTAAACGGTTAAACGGGATCTTATGGTTTAGGTTTCTTTTTTGGAAATTCCTATGTGTCTTACCACAGGATGGCTCAGGGTTTGCGGTATCACAGTAGGGCAGGCTATCTCATACATCCCTGTGCTACCACAGAGGCAGCTGGAGTTGTTCCATCTCTGGGGCAGATGACATCTAACCAGTGCTTAATGGTCTCCAGGGGAAAAAAAAAAGGTTTCCCCAAGCTCCTTGTAAATTCATTCCGGTGCTTAACTACTATAGGGCCATTTGTTCCTAATGTGCAAGTTAAATGCCTTGTTATCTTTCCTCCATTAAGGGTTATTTTAGAGAGATAGGATGAGGCAGATGAGTTGAATATTAGCACAAGAACAAGCCCTGTTATTTTCACTTGGATACATCCCCTCTACTTCATGCTACCCAAGCAGTCTGACTGTGGCATCACAAATCTTCTACAAGCCACCATTTCCCTCAGAGAGCTGCCAGACACCTTCCCATAATGTATCAGAACAGTGTTCTTACATTTCAGTAGGATCCCTTCATTCTCTCTGTCCCTCTTTTAGCCGATAATGTCCTTGCAGCAGCAAGTTTATTTCTTTCTTTGTTGAGTTTGGCTTTGGCTTTTGTCTTTTGGCCTGGTTTCACCTGCACGTGCCTGAGCACTTCAGACGTCAGCTCAGGCACTGTCCCCTGCTGCAGATTGCAGCAAGCAATTCCCATGAAAGCGCATTAGCATGGGTCACCTCCATGGTCCCATCTCACCCAGGGTACCACGGCAGGCTCCAGCATCAGCCAGTGCTCCAGCATTAGCTGCTCTGTGCCTCTCTGACAGTTCGTTTCCTTGAGCACAAATGAAGCTGCTCATCTTCTAAATTATTTCCTTGGCACATTATCTTTCGTGCAGAGCTCCAGCTACATAAGCACTCAAGAAAATGATGCACTGCCAGGACCCAGCAAATAACGCAAACCTGTTGTATGGGAGCTGCTGAAACACAGCCTGAACCTTTGATTAGTTATCTGAGGCAAGCAGTATGTCAGCCCTGGGAGCACAGGTGAAAGCAGTTCACCTGTGCTGCAGGAAGGGGTGGAGCCAGGCTCCACCTCTCCAGCCCCATTTAAGTGCTGACTGCCAGGGAGGAAGGATCTCTTCTGAGAGATCCACTCCTTTGGAGACCTTTACTGCGAGCCCTCTGCACGGGTAAGCGTTCCACCTATTTTCTCTTTGTCTTTGTTACCCTTGTGCCTAACTCTTTATTGGGTTATTTTTGATTATACATCTATTTGACTGTACTTTTCAATTATATTATTTTTTCCTTGATTGTACACCTGTGCAGTACAAATGCTCTTGGAGGTGCCTTCGCTACCTAGCTGAAAGAAGTGATTTCAAAAATAAAATATATTGTTCTACACTAGAAACTCTTCCTGGGAAGGCAATAAGTGTTAAGAGTTTAAATTTTTTTTTGGCCAGCACTTTTATGCTGGCAAAAGAAATGTTATGCTGGCATCGTTACATTCACAGGACTTTCACTGGCACAGAAATGTGGTGAAAAAATTGCATCCTGAAGGAGTATTGCTGTGCTGGCAAAACTTTTATCCGTACTTTGGTCCTGGAGATAATTTATGACTGTAAGTACAGTTGGTGTATTTCTGTTGGTGCAGATTATGTCATTTCTTTGAACAAAATAAGCCATCACTTTAGAGGTATGTTGGAAAAGCTTCTAAGTGCCGAAAGGACCTACACATTGATAGAGAACATGAGCTACATGGGCTACAGCCCCAGTTTTAAGCAGAAGGGCACATTCCTGATGATGGATGCTGATTAACTCCCTGCTGGTACAAAAGCTACGAAAGGCAGTGACTCTGCTCCCAGGCAGGATCCTCAGCATGGCAAAGATCTTGTCATGCGCATTCAGAGAGTAGAGCTGTCCTGTTGTGTTCACTATATGGCATGCAGAAAGGTACTGCAGT
>JAPSGF010000029.1:2636528-2658304 GCA_035772895.1 Perdix hodgsoniae | reverse complement strand
TCCTCTCCTCTCCTCTCCTCTCCTCTCCTCTCCTCTCCTCTCCTTTCTTCTTTTCATCTTCTTTTCCTTTCTTTTCTTCTGCCTGTGGCAATTCAGAGTCAGGAGAAGTATGAATCTGGCTTTTTTTTATTTCATTTTGGAGTACTTTAGGTTCTCTGTGGACTGCTGCCAGGCTGTGTAGCTGCTCCCCACTGATAACAACAGGCAGATGAAATATGTAGCAATCAAATTTCCCCTCTCGTTTTCCCTTGTCCTCCACATATTTTAGAGAAGAGAGTGAAAACTGGGCCTACTGACTTTGAAAATTACTTGAAACAGGCAGGAGATGATCGTATGAGGATTAATAAACACAGGTCTCTTGAACAGTTAGGACTGATCCCTTACAAAAATACCTGAAATACTTCCAAATTCCCCATCCTGATGGAAAGAATACTGCACAGGTGTGACTGCCCATCAAGCTCTTGATGGGCTCATGCTGCTTTGGCTAATGTTAGGGGAGGTGTCCTGGCAAGCCTTGCCTGTTGCTGAAACTGCTGGGTTTAGAAGTGGGGAGGGTAATCCCTCAACTGTCCAATGGAGATGTGATCCTCCCTGGCACACCTGTAGAAAGGAGAAGTGCTCAGATCCCAGGGTGTGGCATGGAAGTCATCAAGGGAAGGCTTCCCATGGATGAACAAAGTTCTAGTTTTATCAGTGGGAAGGGAACAGAAGAGCACCGTAGCCTTCACTCCACCTTCATGAAGCTTGTTCAATCCTTTATCACCTTGGCACTCAGTTGCTTCTCTAATTAAGGCAGTTCCTGCTCCAAAAATTGATCTAGTTGCAAGTACTATCTTCAAGTTTAATAAAAAGCAGAACCGAAGTCTAACACAAGTTTTACTAGGTCATTCCTAGGGTAACAATGTCTTAACTGTGTGGTATCCAGCTGTGGCTTTTGCTTGGAGAAAGGAAATAGTAATATGAGATATTTCAAGAATAAGGAAAACAAGTACACTCTTCTTTTTTATCCCATGAAGGTTCAGGGAGGCTTGTGATGTGTCTAAAAGGTGGAGCTGAAGAAAAGGGCAGTGAAGACTGAAGGTATGTGCAATGAATTTAATTCCAATACATTTTACTCAAGCTTGTGTTGGTTATAAAAAATATGTGCATCAAGTGTGGCCGTTTACTGACGCTGAGAAAACACGATGTGTGCAACACTTTTTGTCCCTGCCCAATTGTAGAAAACTGAATGTGCTGTAGCTTGTGCAGCGTGAGGGGTTTGAAATACTATCTGGTGATCCCAAGATGCAAAATACAGTGAGTGATGGGCATTTTAACCTGCATACCCACACAGAGACCACTGACTGTCCTTGGTGCCCACACAGGGGCATGAAATTACAGCCCACAACAGGGTAAGAAAGCATTCCAGCATGCTGCCATTTTCATTACATCTTTGTCAAAAAGATGGATACAGGTGCTGTGTACTGTTCTTGGTATTAAAATAAGAAAGGCTGCTTTCTTTTCATCTTCTCACCTCAGCATCAGCAATCAGAGTGAGCCATCAGTCTGATGGCAGTGCTGATAGATCTTCATGTTCGCTGTATGCTTTCACTCACTTTTGTGACAAAGATTACTAGGCTAGAAAATAGTGTGCCATTAATCCATTCTACCAGCAATATTAGGACTAAAATGGAGCAGGGAAAATGGCACAAGATGTACCTTTCCAGTGAACAAAGATAGCAACACAAGGGAATGTAATGACACAAGACAATGAAGAGTTTGCTTGGAAACTAAAATATAAGCAATAAGTATTGTGTTCTGTTCACCTACAAATGTGCAGTTTGGAATTATCCTTTGGATTTCAGGCCTTGTGGTTCTTACACAGTGCCTGGAATGATATCATGAAAATCTTTGCAGCACGAGAAGCATGGCAGATAGCAGCTCTATTTCAGTGCTACACCAACCTGGTGTGTTTAAGTTACAAAGATGAAGTAGACAAAAGCAACATCCTTGTGAAAATCATGTCCATCTGCCTTCACGCATCCTTTAGAAAGGCCAGACACATGTTCAGCAGGCTGATGAGGAATGACTGTCAGCAGGGGCTAGGGTAAGACTCAAGCAGCACAGGACACATCAGCTCCTGTCAGCACATCCTCTCCCTGTGAGGTTGCAGCAAAGAGTCTTAGAGCTATGAAATGTCATTCAGCTGTTACCAGCCTGTCACATTAGCTTCCTGATGATACCCAGTTCTTCTCATCTTTCTGATCCCACAGGTCACTTCTGCTAAATCATTTCTCTAAATACATAAAATGTTGTTTCTAAGAAGTTGAAGGACTGTGGACTTTTGAAAAAGGGGTTTTCCTGAGCCTTAGGGCTCAAATCAAAGTATACAGGATCCAGAAAATCTTAGGTCCTCCTCCTAATATCCAGAAAAAGTCAAGGTATGGATTCTAACCCATGAAATAGCAGAAGGCTCCCAAGATTTTCTTTACTTCCATAGTCACAACCTGTTAATAACATGTCTTTACCCAGCATCAGCCCTAGCCTTGCCCCACTGGCATCCAAACCAATGGAATGGAGATGTTCTGTTGTCTTTATGAATTCCTTTTTGGTGCCACCTGGAAAGTGCCTCAGGAGCTGAAGTGACATGCAGAGCTGCAAACTGGGCAAAGGGTTCTCTAACCCAGATACTTCTTTTAATGGATGACCAGCCTGGCTCAAGACTTGACATCTGCCAAGGTCATTTTCCTTTTGCCGCTCCATTTCACTGCAATGAGCCTGGAAGAGAGCTGGGTAGAAGGGTTGGGTTTTGTTTTTGTTTTTTTTTTGGTCAAAGGCTACACAACCAAAGTTTTGTTTGTTTGTTTGTTTGTTTGTTTCTTTTCTACAGAGAGTCATCAAGCCAGCCTACAAAACATGTGGCAGCTGTGGAAGCGCATTTTCCTATTTGTAGTTCCCTATATGTCCTCCCTTCCCTGCATCTACCTTAATGTATTTTGGCCACTGGATCCAAATACTGATGTCTCTAGATATCTTCCAGTCAATGACCTTTGTACCAGCCCCTGAGGTTGTACAGTATCAGAGCCACAAGCTGTTCTCTATTTTAACAAAAATAAACTCTAGCAAATTTCTAAACTTTGCATTTATAAAGCACAATATTACAAGAAAATTTTTTAATGGAGAAGTATTCAATACCTTGCTTACCCAAAATCTCTCATTATGATCCATTAGTGAGTTATCAGAGCAGTGACTGAAGATCTTGATCTTGTGTCACTTCTCATTTCCAGGTTAACCTGTAAGTTTCTCTAGAGATAATTTTGTAAACATACGTAATGAGTTACTGAGAATGTATATTCATTGCTTAAATCAGTACATCCAGCAAACGATTCCAAGCACAGAGCAGAGAAAGGTTAGCAGGTTATGCTGTTGAAAGCCTTGTGGGATTTCTCAGAGCTCGATGCATTTTATGTCATGTAATTGGTATGCTGGTAGTGGGTGTGCTATAAAGAAATAGGCTTGAACATTTTCTGGCACACACTCTGTATGGAAATCTTCACCAGTAATTATCACATGTAACCGAGGAGTTTTGCTAATGATCAAATAAAATAAATGATCCTGTTTATTTCTCTCTCTCTGTTCATTATAGTGTTTTGGTCTCAAAATCCAATTACAGATAGTTTGGCTCCGTGCTAAGTTTTGCTTCCAACCTCTTTTGTAGGTCCATTCTCGGAGATGTATTTCAGTAACCCATTGACAATACTGCAGTTTTTTCTGGCCCACTAATTTATAGGCATGGAAACAAATGATTCTTGCAGACAGTATGAGCAGGAGAAGAGTAAGCAAATCAAAAAAGCAGATGGTAAGCAATGTCACTTAGAGTGATTAAGATTCTTAAAGAGAATAAGTTCACTGCATACAGCAATTCCACTGTCTTACGAGAAGCATCTGTCCTGAGCAAAAGGTGGGCAATGCACAGTAATGACACCTGATTGAAATTCAGAAAGAAACAGCAGTGCTGGCTTTTCCCAGGAAATCACTGGAGACTGATCACAAATGATTTTGATGACTAATACCTCAGCTGAAACGAGCAAAGTGTGTTTGTGTTCTTTCCTTCATGAATAAAATGTCCAGGGCTGAGGCTGCTTTCTTCTCCTGAAGTGAGAAGCTGCTACTGATTGGTGAAAAGTGAAGATCCCTGAGGTAACCTTTCATCCAAGTTCTCCCACGGATTCTGAAGCCTCTTCAATCCCCATTTTGCAGCTGAGACAAGCACAGGGATGAAGCAGCAAAGCACTGAGCTGGTAAAACTAAAGAGCAGAGGTCACAACTGCTTTTCCTCCAGAGCATCCAAGTCATCAGCTTGCCCCAGCCTCTTTGCTGGCCAAGCACTCTTGCAATTATCCCCACACCCTTGTGAACAACAGTGCCTTAAGAAGCCAGGGAGTGAAGTGGCAAAGGTGAGCCACTGAAATACTCCTTGTAGACAGCCCCTACCCTCAGTCCCACCCTCTTGTTCTGAAGGCAGGCCAGAGAGAGGCAACAGAAATACAGGTGTTAGAGTGATGGAGAAGTGCAGGTAGTGGAAAATATTAGAGGGCAGAAGAAATAGCAGAGGGCAGGAGGAGAGCTTCTTCTGGGGCCTGATGGCTTGTATTGCTATCTAGGAAAGGAAAAAAATCTCCTTAATGAGACACAGGCACACAGCTTCCAGCCTCAGCATATCCCAGACATCAGCACATTTGTGTGTATTACAGCACCCTCTTTAAGCCACTGGAGACATTCCAGCTTTCTGCTCATTATCATTTTCCTCTCAACTGTATGTGGCTGAACTCTGCAACCAAGTAGCCTGGGCTTCTCAGATGTGCAGAAACCAAACAGTTATCCTCCTCTGGGACGTCTCTGCTGGACCCTTTTCCTCTTTCTGCACCCAGCTGGGTGCAGGCCTGTGGATTTGCACCCAACACCCACTTGCCCCCAGTTAGCTGTCACTTCATTTGGAAAGGAAATTCCATAGGGACTGGACCAGTATCTGGTCCATTAGTCTTAAAGCTTCTCCTATAAATTGTGACTCTGCTCAGCGGAGTATTCTTGTACTCCTGTTGATAAAGGATCCAACATTCAGTGTTTCCATACAAGCTATTTCAACCACGTTTAACATTTTTGCAATTGTCACCAGAGTGACAGTTTGCAACCATCATAGCAGTTCTTTCCAGCCACAACTGTGTGCCGTTCGCAGTCATGGCTATCCTCAGTGCTAGCCACATGATCCTGTAAAAGTGAAGGAGAGTACTGCTTTCAGATGGCTTGAAAGCACTGAATTATTGCAGGGTTTAATGTTCAGTAGATGAAATTACCCTTCTAAGTGACCTCAAATGTAATAAAGAACTGAGGCTAGTCGGTGCAATGGTTTTATTGCAGAAAATCACAAAATGATGTACTGTAGCAGCACAAACATGTCATAAATTACCTTAAGAAATGAGCCATGGTAAATACCATAGGCATGTAAACTGTGTGTTTCTGGGGGAGGATGTCTGTGGTGGGTAAAGCGTGGACATAGATCCCCAAGAAAATCGTAGGTCTGATTTAGTTGGATTTGTTATTTCCTACTGAGACTCCATCAAGTGGGGTTGGCCACAGTGGCATTTGCAGCAAAACGCCCGTGCATATCAGTGAGGGTAACATCACTGTGCACCAAAGCAAACAATCTGTCTGTGTCAAAAGGTGGGATCAGGTATCAGAACCACTTGTCTGTTTTACTTTGTGCTCTTTGTGCTCCCTGCATTTTGGGGTTTCATTCTCATTCCATTGTTTAAGAACTTATTCTGCTGTCTTAAATCCTGCTATTTCTCTGTAAAATATATAAGGTTGGCTCCACAGCTGATCATAAATATGCACAGCTCCATCACTTCAATGGAGCTACACTGATTTATATCACAGCCAAGAGATTCTTAGTGAGATTCATCAGTGTAACCGCTTTATATTAACTGGTGTGAGGGAGGATAAAACACACAGGGACTTTTACTTCACTATGAATCACTGTTTTCTGGCAGTGGATTCTCAAGGAGAGGTGCATTCTGCATTAGGAGTGCATTTAGCCAGCTTTTAGGACCCTTGTTGGCCAGGTCAGGCTATTCCACATATGAGGAGATTTAATCCCTTTACAAATTAATGGGCAATGGTATGACTCCCAAATGCTCCAGGGGCAAGGTGCGGTTTGGGGGTTTATATGCATATTTTCTGCTTCATCCACAAATTCCTGGATTAAATACGGGAAGTGCTGGGTACATGATTTGAGGTTCTTACACTTCTGGGTGACTGCAATGCTACCTCCAAATCTATGAACCTGGGTTCAGACCCTGACTGTGAGGTGCCTGAATTTCCATTTTAAAGTAAGTTCTGTTCTTTTATTTTGAGTCAGGGTCATTGCTGACAATACCTCTCATTACATGAATACGAACTCCCATTTTTCTTGTTGAAAACCCCTGGAAAAAAATAAAGAAAGATGGAATTTCCTAAGCTTCATCTCAGGCAAATAAATGTAGAATTGACTCCTATGAAACAAACATTCAAAGTGACCATAAACAGGCAGCAAAATTGGTTTATCTTTGAGCTTGACTTCACAACTCTGAGGATGAGGTGTGAGAGCAGAGAGGTTGGGGCATGGACCAGGCACCAGTCACTGCTGCCTGCATGCCAGAGAGCCATGGCAATCAATCATCTCTGCAATCCCCATGCGCGTGATGAATTACTGGTATTAATCTATCTGGCCATAGCAGCCTCAGAGCTCAGCAGTCGTATGTTCATGCCACTGCCTTTTGTAAACATATATTTTAAATATACATTGATCGGGCACACACTGTTATTACTCATCAAAACGTTCTGGTCTCCTAGCACTTAATAACAGTAATAAAAATTGATGCTAAACTCCAGCATAGAAAAAGGCTGCACGTCTATGTATTTATTTTGCAATTTTAATTAAGGCTGTTTGTTGCTATTAAAATTAATGTTATTATCTTCCTGAGTGCAGCACAGATGATGAGAAATAGTTGGGTTTCACACTGCAGCTCTCCAAAATGACACTGGGATAGAACCAGTCAGCTGACAATGATGCCCCAGAAGCATTTGTATTTTTCTCTCTGGCTTCTCTTTGAGTTGATGAATGAAAAGAAAACCGAGCTACCACCACTTTCTTATGGTGGGGGCAGGAGGGTCTGAACCACTTTGTTTCCTCTCTTACTCTGCAAGTGCCACTCTGGGTGACCTCAGATAAATCATTTACCCTCTGAAGACTTTGTTTATCTTTTGGGAACTCGTTGGCTTGAAATTAAAGAAGGGCTTTTAAGCTATGAAAGAATGAAGAGAAATAGTGGATCTGTTATAATTTGTTCTTGATATTTTGTAAAGCAGAAACCAAGTCTTTTGAAGAGCTGGAAACTGCAGTGCAGTGATTCAATGCATTTCTCTATCCTCTGACTGCACCATGAAGCACTGGCACAGGTTGCCCAGAGAAGTGGTGAGTGTCCTGTCCCTGGAGGCACCCAAGATCAGGCTGGATGAGGCTCTGAGCGCCTGATGGAGCTGTGGGTGTCCCTGTGCATTGCGGGGGAGTTGGACCACATGGCCTTTAAGGGTCCCTTCCAACTCAGATGATTCCACATTCCATGTGATTGTGAGTAGCCAGCCTGGGAGGCCAAAAGGATTCCCTACACCCCAGCATGACTGCGAGTGGCTGTTGCCATGTGCACAAGAGAAATGGGCAGAAATGCTCACATTTTCCATGTTCCTGGAACTGAATTCTCTGGCCTTTCCCTTGCAAGAAGCAGATGGCGTATCATGTTACTTCATATAGATTTTGCTGTATTTAAATCAGTAACTATCAAAAGTACTTTGAATCTGCTTTTTATGCTCATCTTGATACGCTCATTTGAGATTATTGTCAGTATATTAGGTTGCAAGCAAGAAAGGATGTTCAAAATTGAAGGACAAGAGTCAAATGGTCACAACCTGACACTTTGTTCTTCCTTTTTTCTTTCTTATTGTGCAGTGCAGTTTCAGTACCTTTCTATCCCAGTCCTACCCAGTCCTTTCTATCAATGTCACTTGATCCCTTCTTTCCCAACACATTCAGATATTGGGTAAAAATTTACAGTTATTTTCTTATAGAATAAGATAGCGGATTTGAAAGTGATTGACTGGAACTGCTTTCTAAATGCGATCTTGCAGGAAAAACTATCTAGAGGTTCCTGAATATCCACAGATCTGGCTGTATCCAGCAGAGGGCAAAGCCACCCTCTTGCAGCCTGTCCGCAGCCCCATCCTCTCTTCCCTTCACAATAGCCAATGGCTCCAGACCCCACAGATGCAGAGGAAGAGGCAGTTTGGACAGTGCCCCTCTCCTGCTCACCGCCTGTATATTTCTGTACACGAATAACTCACAATCCCTATGTCTGCCCACTGAAATGGCTTTAGAGTGAGACCTTTCAGGGCTGACCCATGGCCACCTTGGATATAAACAGGAACAAACGACGTCCTTTCTTCTATAAACACCTCAAAACTGGTCCACAGTCTACCTCAGTCTCCCAGCTCCAGTTATGATCAAGAGCTTTAGAGGATGTTCAAGCAAATTGTGCACAGTAATTATTCTACAAAAGGCTTCTCCCAATCCCAGGCTGTCAGAGATTGCCTTGCTGTGTGTAGCAAAAGATTTTGATCCCTTCAAAGCCCTTCGTGCAAACTGCTGCTAACAATTACTCCTCTCATTCATAGAAATGTCCACTTCTTCCTCAAATCTTCCGAGTTCTTGGCTTAAAACTCGGATCATTTCTACCTGTGTTTTATAAAGTTGTGATCAAATTCTAATCAAAGCACCAACCCCAAGGTATTTCCAGATGTCTCGCCAATAACTGACACAGAGAGTGAATACAATCTGATACCTCAGAATGCATCCCAGTCTGATTCTCATCTAGATGAAAGCCTTTTGGCAACTGAGAATTTGGCTCCTACGCTGCTGACAAAAAAAATCTAATCAGAAATACGGGTGGGATTCCCAGCAATTCCCAGGGGATCCTTGCCTTGCTCTGAAATGAGCATTTAGGGTTTCATTTCTGGCAGTTGTCCTTCTGAGAAATAAAACCTGACACATTAATGTGGACCCTTCATACAAAAAGGAGTTTTAGAAATCTGGGAGAGCTGAAAAGCCACATAGAAAAGGAGGAGAAGGAGGGAAAAGCAGAGCGAGGAAACATCTGCTAAAGTTTTCCTGTTATTTCAGGAATGTTTGTATTACTCAAGCATTCTCTAACTCTTTTCATATCATGGTCAACATCTTCACTAAAAGATTGCCTTGTGCCCCACTCTCAATCACATAACCTCCCTCCCCACTCGCATTTGCTTACACAGGAAAGCCATAGCAGGAATGCACTTAATGCATCTGAGCTGTGGGTTAATGGGGCTGAGCAGCTGGAGCAGAGCCAGGTGTTTCCCCAGTGTGCTGCTCGCAGTCACAACTGGGGAGCCCTGAACCCCTTTGTCTCCCCTCACAGCTGTTAAACACCGAGTTCTGTGGCTCCATAGCCTAAAACTGAAGCCTGCATGTCTAGTAGAGAGATAATACAAAAACCGAGGCAGCCTTGTGTTTCTTGTTATACAGTAATGCAAAAGGCTGGTCTCGTTAAACTTTTAGTAGCAGTTCTGTGCATAGATCTGTGCATAAAGAGTGCTGAATACTGATCTGATTATTGAATTTGCTCAGATCTTGCTGAAATTGTAAAAGATGGAACACATTACATTTAGGATAAAAGGTAAAAACTCACTTGGCTTGTACTGGTACCATCATAAATGAATCATCACTTAGCTGTTAGGAGTCATACTCTGCCATGCAATTTAGAGTATATTGAAAAGAAGCACTGGCTGATTCGTGTACCAGCATCAGAGCAGGGTCCATTTGCTTGCTTGTTCACGGTGAAATGCCCTGGATGTTGGATGGGGTCAGGAGTATTTTGGCTGCAAAGCTGGAAGTTTTCTTGCTGGATGTTGAGACCTCCAAGTAGGCTGACAATCTCCTTTCTGTTTAAGCAGAAAGAAAAAGTAAGGCGAGTTTAGTCAAACCCTTTGATTGCCTCCAAGGGCTTGGCTGTCCCACCGGGTGATCTGCTGCCTGGTGTCATCCCAGGATCTGACCTCCCCACTGGTGCTGCCACCTGCAATGAAGACACCTGCCTGCCGGAGTGTGGACAGAAGGCATCAAGAGGCCACAGCTTTCTGGACCAACTGCCCCAGGCTGGCTCTGACATGAGGACAAAAGCTCCAGTCCTGTTACTGATCTCCTGAGGGCTTTCCCCTCCTCCACGCCTGTACGAGAGGCGTAACAAAATCCATCTTGTAAGGAAATGATTTTTTTTCCTTGGTCAATCAGAAACATATGATATTAACCTGTGGGGAACAATACATCAGGTTTTGCATTTGCTCCTCTGGTAACATTAGGAATTGATTTTAGGACAGACTAAATCAGTACTACTTAGTACTTCAGCAGTACTGTAAAAATAGGAATTGAGTTACCAGTATGAGAATCACTGCCGGGATATGGTAAGAGCAAGCAGTATGGGAATGCCCTAAATAGACAGTGATTATATATGTAGGTGAGACTGTGTAATTTACTGTGGGAAAGACTGGGCTTTACTCCTGTATTTATGTCCTTAAGTATGCTCAGCAAACTAATTTCCAGAAGCCTGAATTAATGAAATCTGTGGTGTTTTCCTTCTCATTAGAAAGACCTGACTCCTTGTTTCCATTACCCTGCACGCCCAGTAATGCATTTCTCTTCTCCATTTCCCAAGGATGGGGTAACAATTTCATGTACAAAGCCCTCCGCAAAAGCTACATTTTCTCTGCCACCCCTTCTTGCCCAAACCCTTCTGCTCTTCACTTTTTTTTGTCACTGTGTCATGGTCTCTGTGCTCTCCCACGTAAGTGTCATCCAGCCACTGCCACCTGCTCACACCATTGCCTTCCTGCCTCCCATGTGCACTTGGGAAGTGGTTCCTCTTCCAGTTCCATAAAGAGCAAAGCGATCTTATCTTTGTGCTGAGGAAGGGGGGTTTGCCAGGCCACCAATTTCAAGGAAACTTAAAGCAAGCCTCAGTGCAATGTGGAACATGGACCTTTCTGCAGTGAATATCATGTAGATCACTGTAGCACGTGCTCAACCACTCATGTTGTGTAGCACAGTGCCACATAAGAGAGCACAGAAAACATTAACTTGCTTTATGTGCCTGTATTAATCAGTGCACGTGGCTTTATTTCTCTTTAGAAAGCAAGATCTGTGAGCACAAATGGAGTGCAAGTAGTAATCCACAAGTTGAATTAGAGCCTTTTGGTAAACAGCACGGTCTCACTGCAGCCAAAAAGCATTTGCAAACTTTTCTCCCCCTTATATCTGTCTGACAGCCCACCTACAAAAATGAAAATGTGTGTTAGATACGAAAACCAATTAACAAGCACAGAATAATCCAAATCTTTCATTGAGGAAACATTTTGCTGTATTTATTCTTTCCCACAACCAAGCAATCCTCAAGAAGTCGGGCTCTGCTTTCTGTCAGAGGCACACTGATAACCTGCTTCTCTCCTTCAGAATGAAGGTTTGTGTAAGCAGCAGATCAGAGAATGCACAGAGATTTCTGATCAATTTGCGGCAGATGTTTGTTTGCATTATTTCAGAGTTGGGTCATTTTGTGAAACAGCCTTCAGCTATCACATGAAGTATCTGCCAGAGCCTGGGGGGAGCTTGCAGCTTGAGAGTGCAGAGGCTTTTCTCCCTTTGTGAGAGCAAAAAATCTTTAAGAAACTGCTGAGTGACTGCTTAATGCCTGCCCACAATGTTCTCTAGCATTCAGCCATGGATCCAGTGAGAGATGTACCTGGAGAGTTAGCCAGAAATGGGTCGGAGCTTCAGCTAGATGTGCTTAGGGTTATTTCCTGTGTTGGCTTGAATATGAGAAGGTCATTCACTGCTGACAAAGCTGATGGATAGCTAATATGGTGCCAATGGCATTGTGGTTTAGCCACAAGCAGGGTGACTGGGCATGCAGGAGAGGCAATATGTTGAGGGAGAATTTGGTATTATATCAGCTGTGACAGCTGCAAATTCTGCTAGTTGCTATTGATGGTAAGGAATTTTACTAGTTCGAGATGTCAATTCAGGTATGGCCATAACAGTGTGCATTTCAACTGAGATAATAATCAATATTACCTTTAAATGTTGCAGATGCTTTTCTGAATGGGCAATTTGAATGCTGTGTTATTGAAGCTGTTAATCCAGCACTTTACTTGGAGGACATGAATCATTGCTCCCATCATTACTAACTTCTAAACTTTTCAATTATAGGTAATATATTTTTCTGGCGGCATATTTGGACACTTTATGCTCATCATCAATAATGTGGAACTAAAACAGCAATTAAGTGAGAAAGAAATATACGCTCTGGTTTGACAGTGCTGAGTAACCACAGCCCTCATTAGAGATAACAGATGTTGTGGGGGCCCTGCGCCTCTGAAATATTCTTCCCAAGCTCCTCAGGAAAATGAATGTGCCTAATTTAAATGAAGAAATTCTTCTGTTTTCTGAAATATCATATTGATTTTCTTTATTGATTCATCAGTAAACTCATCCATCGGTCCTCTTGCATCAATGAAATACACACCCAAGAGTGTCTTGGGGCTACCACGGCTGCTGAATTCACTAGAGGAGTTAGGCTGCTTTGGTGTTTTTTAATGCATTTCTTACCTTTGATTGTAAACAGGGAACATTTTCCAGGGTGCATGGATGAGAGGGAGCTGAACGAGTACCCTCACTGTTTGCTGCCATGAGGATTGCCACTTGAACTTTGTGCCATCTGGTCACCTCTTGGCCTGGAATGAATGGGCAAAGCTCAGCTTGGCTCCTCCATGTGGTCTATCCCTGTATCACTGTGAGACCAGCACCCTGCAGAGCTGGAACTACCCAGGCTCTTTGAACTTGAGGTTACCCTACCCATGCTCACGGTTGCTTTTCTTTTATCACAAACACTAAAGGAATTGCATGGCCTTAGATCAAGACATACTCATTATTCACATTACTTTTTTCTGATATAAATGCTCAGTTCCCTTCTATGTCCTGCCTGTAATTTTGAAACGATAACTTGGTATTTTGTGCTTAATGTTTTCAATATTAAGATCAAAAGTATTGTACACAGAAGGGTGGTTCTCATTTTATTTTCAAAAAGGAATAACATTCTCAGGCTTTAATCCAGTTTATTTGGTGATCACAGCTGAAAACTGGATTGGGAATCTCTGTTGAATGCCAAAGTAAAAGTTGTAAATCTTCATACTAAACAAAAAGAACTGACTTTAGATTTTACATTTCCATAGGGAAGGAGTCCTTTAGTCTAATTTATTGCCCCAGCAGTGCCTGGGAAAATTTGTTGCTCTTGTCCTTGTGTTGTATTGGGAAGAACAAGAACAGTTTCATTAGATACGAGTTCCATATGATAAACTGTAGATCTAAAAATATCCATCAGAATTAGATGATGCAATGAACCAGTTTTCACTTAGGAGCAGAAGAGAGTGGGGAACTTGATAAATAACAATTGGATAAGACGTCTGCTGAGACTTCTGTTCTGCTTCTGCTAAAAAATAAGCACAATTTATTGCATTTGTAAACTGGCACTATGGTCCAGCCCCAAGGCTATGATTTGTGCAGTGAAGGGGAACGTGGTAGGGCAAGGACGGTCCTGGACTGCACTGCGGACAGGGGCTGAATATCTCAGAGTCTGGAAAGGCTGCAGAGCCAGACTTCACACCAGCAGCCTGATGCACATTTCCAAAGCAATCTCTCACACTGAAAGAGGCTGAGGATCTGTGGGCACTTAAAGAATGGAAACTTATATTAGGTGTGACAAGTACAGAAACTTGAAACAGAAGAAGCTGCCACTGGAAGCCCTGAGGTCAAACACAGCTGGTGAGACCTCACGTCTCATTCAGGATCCCTGCTTCAGACAATGCAGGGTTACCTGGGCTTCTCTGGGTCCTGCGGCTGGCTCCTGGAAGGAAAGGCTTTTCAGAGAATCAGGGGATCGTTTGAGTTGGAGGGGATCCTTAAAGGCCATCTGATCCAACTCTCCTGCAATGAGCAGAGACACCCACAGCTCCATCAGGTGCTCAGAGCCCATCCAGCCTGACCAAGGATGGGGCACGCACCACCTCTCTGGGATGCTATTTTCCTGTTGCTATGACTTGCTTCAACCCCATGCTCCCAGGCTCAGCATAAAGCATAAACCAGTGAATTAATTACCAATTCTTCAAGTGTACTAACACTTCCTAACATCTTTATTAAAATAGCTAGTGCAGGCATAGCGCTGTGGCTGAGGACATGAAATGCTTTTTTAAGTTTGGCTATGATATGTACTGTGTGTGTGAGGGCAGGACACTGCCTTTCAATGGTCAGCCATTTGGTGCAGGCCAGGAGCTGTAATGAGTAGGAAGGAATTTCACTCCGCTTCAGACAGAGCTATTAAAAGAAAATTATTCTCAAAGTAATTCTTATCTCATGATGGCGTTGCTAAATTACTGCATATTGTGGGAAAGGAAATTACAAATGTGTTGGCTTTTCTTCCCATTAGAACTATTGTTTTATTACAATTATAGCACAAACATTTCTTTATAAGCCTTTGTAAAACTGAAAATGTCCTGCATTAGGTGCTGAACATAAGAGAAAGTTAGCAAATTTAAAGAGATGATGACATGCACTGGTTTACAGATGTGAGCAGGAATGGGAACACATTTCTTTAGCTGTGTTCCCAAGCACAGGGAGGCATGGGGTAATTACACATCCACACTGCCCAGAGGGGTAACTCTGTCTCTGAGGGAACACCCAAAAGATCCCTTACACTCTTTCAGGAGGTGGTTGGTCTCTATGGTCTTAATGGTCTTTTCCAACCTCAGTGATTCTATGATTCTGTTACTCCCAGACTGCCACCAGCCTGCAGTCCCCAAACCTGGTGCTGGTGCTGGAGCTATCCCAACTACCTGCTTCCCTGCCTCCCCTCTAGGACCTTGCAAAGGGACATGACACGCTCATGGTTTTATGCTGCAATGGAGTTGAGTCAGAACAACCTGTGTTTTCACTTACCTCTGGTTTTAGCTTAAAATATTAAATCTAAATGTGCTTCCACTTCCATCCCAAGCAGCTAAGGCAATGGTATGGAAATAATATGTAGCCTAGAAAAGAAATCAGAAGTACTTTTCTTGACCTCTTTGGTATTGCAGAGCATGGGAGTTGGACTAGATGACCTTAAGGGTCCCTTTCAACTCAAATGAGTCCATAATTCTCCATAATTACTCCACGAGCAGCTTCCTGCAGCATTTGCTCATGCAGGATTTGTTGGTGTCATTCCCAAAGTGCACACCAGGTGCTTAGGACATGCCAGATGAGAAGCAGTCACCTGGGCTGCCTCCAGATGTGCCACCACTCCAGCTGTGTGCTGAGAATGCTGACCCTGAAGCCAGCAGCAGTCCAACACTCAGAGCCTTTTCCTGTTGACTAAGGGCTTTGTCGTCTCTTCTGTTACCTTTAGTTTCCTCCTCTGAAAGCTTCCATGTGATAACAGGACACAAATGCGAGGTCAGGAAACTGCCTGATGTGCCCCAGCTGACCAATTAATCACAGCTCATATGTCTGTGGCAAGGGGCCCCAATAAACAGCAGTGCTGCAAGGCCTCCTCTTTCCGACTGCTTATCTCCTCTCAAAGCCCTGGCTGGGACCTCAGCAGGAACGTCCCGAATAAACAGGAAAAGGAAAACAAAGGGACATAGGTGGCACAGGTGGAGCAAAACAACAGGCCACCCTTGTGTTAGAATGCACATTTTTGTGCCAAAGCAAATAAGCCAATAGGATGAGAGGTGATGGCCTTAAGTTGCACCAGGGGAGGTTCAGGTTGGATATCAGGAATATTTTCAATAGAGTGGTGAGGCACTGGTAAGGTGGGGGAGTCACTGTCCCTGGAGGTGCTCAAGAACTGTGGGGATGTGGCACTGAGGGATGTGATTAGTGAGGATGGGTGGATTGTTGGACTCGGCCATCTTAGTGTTTTCTTTCCAACCTTAAAGATCCTATGTTTCTATGAACCCTCTGATAGATCTACACAGCTGCCTGTGGGATGGGAACCACAGCATTTCTAACTGGGTCGTCTGCACCTCAAAATGGTTGTGAGGCTGCAGCCACAGTACAGCTGAGATGGGAGGGGAGGAGCTGTATTTGCATCGCTCTGACTTATGGTCTGCTCCCCTCCAGGCCTCCTGGGCTGAGGACCAGGACCCTGGCACCCAGTCCTTGTGCTGTGCTGGCTCCTCCTGAAGGGTGCAGAACTGGAAGCCATTCTTCTCTAAGGATTTGATGTAATTTGAAACCAAACTTTATGCAGATGGGAACACGTTAGTAATGTCTAGAAAGTAATTATGGCATATATTATTATTTTAATATTTACTAAGTGCTGACAGTACAATACATTTATTAAAACTTTAGGGAGGGTGAAATACACACCACGAGGCATGGTGAGATGGAGATAGTCTTCTGAAATGGCTCATTTATATTTCAATTTTACAGTCACTTTCCTGTGACCTACATTTAATTACATATTGTTTTCTTTGCAGCTTAAATTATGTAAGGTAGCTAATGATTTTAATTTAAAGTTCTCTAAGGAAGAATGTAAATAGTGTTTCTGCTTACTGAAGGCGTGCTGTGAGCCTAATATGGAAGAGCAATTTCTCACTGTATTCAAGAGCAATGGAAGAGGTTTAGCTTTGCTAGGAGATGGAAAATTTTCTTTTCACTTATTCTGATCATGTAAGAGCAATATGCTGAGGGTTGTCAGGAGATCTCTGTTTAAAAATGAATTGATGAAACTAAATTACCTTTGGTCTTTGTATTTCTTTCTTTGAAACAAGAAGAATCCACTAAAGTGATTTTGCAAAATCAAAGAGCAGCATTTTCAATATTTTTTATTGTTTGGCCTTGTAAGCTGGATAATCTAATGCAACCCAGGTATTCCAGTGATTTTTATTTATTTATTTATTTTTCTCAAAACAAACTTATTTTAACCAAGTTAGGTTTAGACTTTTTATCTAGCTTGCATACGCTTTGGAGAATGCGTAGTCTTGCGTCAATTGCCACCTAAAGCAATGGATTTCTTAATGGTATGGCATTGGTGATAGCTGTTGAACTTATTAATAGGCTGTCAAATTGATGAGAAGCGTTAGTAAAGCTGACTTAGACACTCCATAAAGACTGGAGCCACAATGCAAGTGAACTGCTGAGGTTTAGATCCTGGAACAAACGTTTGTGCCGTGTCCAGAGCAGCCTGCAGTCACTTTTGGTAACTCAAACAATTCACATCTGACCATTCCAATTTAAAACAAGTCTACAGATATGAGAGAAAAATCTCTATCAATGTGACTTTATGAAAATGAGGATGTTAAGAGAGCTGAGGGACACCAAAACACCAAGAAGCCCACGGACTACAGGAAATGAATATCTAAAAAGTAGAGCTCCCTGGATTTCACTGCAACAAAGCCTTGTGGAAACCTGGCTGGACTGGAACTGTGGGATCATATCCCATGGCTTTAGCTAAAACACTCTGGTTTTATGCTTTGTTTTAATTCCTGGTTATTAATTGCCAATACAGATAAGATGTCTCCACGTGTGTGTGAGCTTTCCCTTGCATTCCATTAGGAAGATATCACTACATTTCAGCCACACATCATTAAATATTTCAAAATATATTCAGAAAGACAATTGTGTATATGAGGCAAATTATTGCAGGTAATACATTTGGCCAAAGTACCCAAGCCAGGGCAGGGATGCAGCTCAGCACAGGACACAGAGCAGCTCAAAACCCAAAATCTGGTTGATATGAGGATACTTCACCACCTGATCATATTGATAATGACTCTTTTTTTCCCAGCACTTGCACACTGAAGCTGTCTCAGACCTTTCTGTGGTTGTACTTAACATTGGAATCACGTTCAAAGCAAGGGGACTCCATAAAGAGGCTCCCAGCTGGGCACACATGCTGGTCTGTGAATTTTCCAGCCAGCAGCACTGCATTAAGCTGCTGAGCAGCTGTGAATGTTGAAGGTCAGTGAGGAGTCAGGTGATGCTCTTAGGTGCATCTGGGCTGCATGGGGCCAGCACCACATGGCCAGGCTCAGCAGGGTGAGTGGCTCTGGGCAATTGGAACCATGTTAGCCTGGGGGGTCTGTAATGGGCACCCATCCAGAGACAGCTTTCTTGGACACAGGAGGGATGGAGCACTGGGCTATTGGTAATAACTAGGGGGTTATGAGTAATAACCAGTCAAATTAGCTTTTATATTGCTTTTTGAGGGAAATGAAGGAAAATTCAGATTGTTCTCAATTCTTTCAATCTGTTGCAATGGGGAAGTAAGTGATCTCTGCTACCAGGAGGTTTATTAGCTGGCTTACCACGCACTTCAATGCAATTCTTCATGCGGGAGAAGCTACCCACACATTCTTGTATTCTAACATGCTCCAAATTCTGATGATTTACTCTTTCTCACATCCGCACACCTATTCCTTAAGTTTCTCCACTTTAAATTGCATTAATATGCCTGCAGCAGTCTGTCTGTCCTGCTCTCCCAAGCAGAGCAGTATTTAAGGGCAGTTTTCCTGGTGTCCGTCACTGCAGCCAGATTAAAGGACTTCCATAACTAACACTGCTTATTTTATTCTGGAGGATTTACTGCAAATCATTTCTAAGAGTCATATTTAGGAGGAGTGGTATTGCATACATCTGGAACTGCAGCCAAAGGGCAGGATGGGCAAATTACGTTGGGATCAGCATCCCTGTGGGTGAACGCTGTGCAGTGCATGCAGCTCCCGGGGAAACAACACCATGGCCAGAAATCTCCCTGTTCTCCCTTTGCTGTGTGCCATGGATGGAGCTCTCACACCTCATGGATGGAGCAGGGATCAGTGCTGTGAAGATAAAAACCAGCTGTTGTAAGACTTTGAGTGGAAGTGTAATATGCAAGCGCTTCCAGCTCAGTTTCATTCAAGTCTTGATACTGAGATATTAGTAAGATGCCAATTTTGGCTTGAATTGTCAGATAGCTCCTCTTTGTGAACAGCAGCAGTATTGACAGAACAGCACTTTCTGAAAGAAGTGGTTTGTTTTTTTTTCCCTAGGAAAAATAGAGTCTGTATGTAAATAGGATGATGTTATTTCTTTCCTATCTGCACTAAAGCTGCTTACAAAGAAGGCTGATAGCTGGCTTTCTTTATAGCCACAGCTTTGAGTTTTCTGGAAAAACGGGTACTGCTTACGTGACCTGAGCTTTCAGGGAGTTTCCCCCAGGGCTTTCTGATCTGGTGCCTTCCCTGGGAAGCTGGATGAGATGTGTGCCCTGGACAAGTCCTGGCCAAATCCTGAAGGTCACAGGAGATGAAAGATAAGATTTACTCCATTTCTAGCATGGCTTTCATTACCTATCATCTTGAGCTAAAGGGGACTATGGCGTATTAAGTGGTGTCAGTGCCATAAAGTAGGCTTTGAACCACAAGGTGAGGAAGCAGCCCTGCAAAAATCCAAAGGGACCATTACTCCTTTCTGGACTCTCTGAATCTGCTTCTTAAGAAGCAGCTTGCTGTCCCTTGAGCATATATAAAACCTCAGGAGAAAACAAACCAACAAACCTGTTAACTCTGTTACTCAGAGGTAACTCTGTAACCCTTTTCTTCAACATACTTTTTTTTTCCCCACGTCCTTCAACTTGTATCATGCCACCATGAGACTGCAACTAGGAAAGAGCTGATGTCATTGTATCTTAAAATCAAGTCGATTGTAAATCTGGAAGTAAATTGTTACTGCTTCACCTCTGCACTCTGCAACTTGGAAGAGGGCCAAGGGGACACCTGAGACACCCCATCTCCATCCACCTGTCTGACTGCTGTGCCGTAGAGAGCAGCACCCTGAACAGGAGACTGATCAATGAGGATATTTGATCATCCTCTATATAGTGCTCTGAAACACTCTTTCTAAACACAAGACATAGAAAAGCCTGTATCATAATGAAAAATGCAATTAAAGCTTGGGTCAGATTGAATCCATTACATCCCTCACAAGTGCCAGGTATTGATTTCAGTCTCAACTCCAGGGATATGTAGTCCGATACCTCCGAAATCCCATGAGCAGGGGCCTAAGCCTAGGCGTGCGTGCCATTTGTATGGCTTAAGACCAAGAATATGCTTCAATCCAACTTTAACTCAGTAGGATTTGGATTTTATTGAATCTGAGCAAACTTAAACGAGTAGATGCTGTATCTGCCGCAAGGAAGATGGCTTTTGAGACTCCATCTGTAAATAGAAAAGAAAGGGCTATTTTGGCTATATTTCTGAATTGGCAGAAAACTGCAGCAGATTACATTATTCAGCGGGTAATGTAATGTTAATGCGCCCTTCTAGCCGGAGGGGAGAGAACTTAAGGTTTAATCATTTTGTAATGCACTTACATTGCCCATTTTAGATTTGTCAGCTGTCATAAATGAACTACAGTTTTATCCTGGGACTATATATAGAATCCCTATTTATATATTTTTCATCTGCAGCTTATGCAGTTTAAATGAAGAAAAGCAAGGGAAGAGGCAGGGCTCAGCTTGGCTCCATTCAGATCTTTGCTCTGTGCCATACCACCATCCATGCTCACCATTCTCATGGGCATTTTCAAGAAAACACCCCATTTCCAAACAATTCACTGAACACGGTGGGAAGGGAAGCAAGGAAACACATTTAAACACCGCATTTAAATGTAGCCACATAGGAACAGTGGTTGGTGAACTTCTGCCTTGTGTCTTACATATTTATCATTCGTAAGCAATAAGCTCCAGGAAATCCTGTCCCGTGGCACTGCTCCTCACTAGTCTTATTGAAAAACTGCAATATCCTATTGCATTCTAAGTTCTGTATAAAGCCACCCACGTTATGGCTTTTTGTATACATACTTTAGCAGCTCTCCAACAAAGACCATTCCTCTCTCGGCTGGCGGGTCCTGCTGCTTTCCTTGCTACATCTCCGCTCAGCGTCACTCCGAACCTCGCGGCGCGCTGTAGGCTGCCAGAGCACTGATTAATGGCATTGCCAAAAAATAAAAATAAAAAAAATAAAAAAAAGGTTTGTAAATAGGTTTTCAGCTTGCAGAAGTATTTGAATGGGCTTGCTTTTTTTGGGAGCAGCCATTTGAAACACTCTAAGGGAAACCTGAGAAAGCTGTGTGTCTTGCTGGTCATAAATTTCAAGTATCCTCATTGTTTCTTCTTTTAATCAAATTCTTACTCTGGAAGTGATTTCTGTAAGGAGTTTTGCATCGACTGTTCTTGCCACAGCTACATCCTGCAAGCCAAGGGATTTATTTTCTACAACAATAATAATCAATGATTTTTAGGATGTGAGAGTACCCCTGTATTCATCCCTAGCTTTTGCCTACAGAGAGCGAGATAATTTATACAGAAAATGCAGTCTATCCTTACTGCAGGACAGCGTGATTTATCGACTGTGCATCTGTTTCATATAAAGTACCCCAAGTAGAACAAAACCCTCCATTTTAGCAAAACCAGGACATTCTCTTTAGTTTTCAATAAATCATGTTCTACCTGTGGGACACCTTGTTAATGACTCTACACTAAATCCAGAGGGAGATTTCTTTCTTTTCTTTTCTTTTCTTTTCTTTTCTTTTCTTTTCTTTTCTTTTCTTT
>JAPSGF010000029.1:2621178-2636518 GCA_035772895.1 Perdix hodgsoniae | reverse complement strand
TTTCTTTTCTTTTCTTTTCTTTTCTTTTCTTTTCTTTTCTTTTCTTTCTTTCTTTCTTTCTTTCTTTCTTTCTTTCTTTCTTTCTTTCTTTCTTTCTTTCTTTCTTTCTTTCTTTCTTTCTTTTTTTCTTCTTTTCCTCTTTTTAAACTATCTATAACCAATATCTTGAGTTTCTAGGGCCAATTGAACACCCCTGTTGCCTGGGGAAAAGCCATTTTCATTTCAGAGGGAGTTTGGTTTTACCAAGCTGACTACATCAAATGTCTCAGCATGACATTTCACAGCAAAGAACCATGGAGTGACCACAATTCATAAATGAGCCCAGGAAAACCATAACCCCAAATCTTCCTGGGCTATGCTTGCAGCGAACATCTCTGTCTTTAATAATTTTTTTTTTTTCTATTCAGGGTGCAATTTTTATGTGTGGCAGAGACGGATGGATCTCCAATAGGAATTCACTGGCTTGATGGAGATGTGGCACTGAGGGATGTGGTTAATGGGCATGGTAGGGATGGGTCGATGGTTGGACTTGATGACCTCAGAGGTCTTTTCTAACCTTAATGATTCTACAGAGTGAATGAGAAGACCGGAATCCGTCCCTAAATGCTGCAAAGATGGGATGGGGTGAGAAGATGGAGAAGGTGTACTTTGTGCCCCAACTATCCCAAACTGGCAGAGGTTAAGACTGGAAGGAAAGCTATGTTTGCAGCACAGTACCACTGAAATCCATGTCTGAGCCACAGCCAAGCCGGGCACAAGGAGCCTATGTCTGTCAAAGGCACCTACGCAAAGCTGAATTCATCTTTTGAAGGCTTATATTGATGTAACTGGGAGTGAAAGTTGTTTTTTCACTGAGGGCATAATTCATGCAGGAGGATGTTTACAGCATCCAAAAGGCTCAAGACTAACTGAATGATACCATCAGTGAAGTTCAAACATGCCTAGGGAGAAGGGAGTAAGTTCCTGTACAGTAACAGCCCAATGAGGCAAGCCACAGCTGAATCTTGGTTCCCATCCTTTGGCCTGCCCCGTTGTGCCTCTGCACCTCTCTTGTCTCCTACCCCATGCCCAGTGAGGTCCATCCTTGCTGGAGGCAGAGCTGTGTGGACTTTGTTGGTGGCTGCTGAGGGCTCTCTGCAGAGTAAGGATGGCTGGAGGTCCATCATCACTGATGGCAAAGCCCTCCCAGAGGAGGGATGTGGGAAGCTGGAGTTGGAGAACAGCAGCTTTGAGGTCTTGGTCTCTCCTGTTTCTCCTGGACTATGAGGGTCTTGGTTTCTGATAGGGCCTCTTGTTCCTACTGTTAAATAAATTACAGCGTAAAAATGCCACAGATGGAATGAGCTGAGTCCTTGACCTTGTTTCTTTGCTGCAAAAAAGCCAGGTGGTGCTTCTGTCAGTTCCCCTCTTGCCAGGCAGGACTCAAACAGCTCCCATCATCACACTGCCAGTCCATCGTCCCTGGGCCGAAGGGCAAACTGAAGTCACCTTTCCAGCAGAGTGCCAATTGTTGAGGCATGTTACTATTTCTGTGTTGTGTCCTTTGCTCAGGGGAGGTGTCACCAGGCTGCTGGGACCAGAGCTGGGCTAAGCTGTACAGCCTGCAGGCCCCTGTTCAAAAGGTCTCTTCTCTACAGGGAGTGAAGAAGCCCTTAGGCATGAGGACACTTTGATTTGCTTGCTCCTCTCCTGGAGCCAGGAATGCCCCAGGCTCCTCCTTGTCCTGCCATCATCACCCAGGGCTTCTGGCAGCAGTATGGGTGCTGGGATGCAATTTTGGGGCTCTTTTCCATAGAGCACTTTTCAAAAAGCTTTGCTCTGTGCTGGAGGCTGTGTCTGTGCAGTGTTGTCGCAGGTTCTGCTTTGGCCTTCTCCTGACTTTCTGGGGAACCTTACTGCCTAACGAGTTAAACTTTTCATCATGGGAAACTGAGTCACTCCATTATGAATTCAAGGGTCAACTGAAATCTTATCTCCCACGTCTCCCCTTTGGAGAAGTGCTTGTGTTTTTGACTGATGTCTCATTTAAGATAACTAAAATAATTAAAACAAAGAAGAAAAGTAGTGGATTGAGGAGGTGAGGGAGATGTGGACTGTGACCATCCTGTCCCACTTCCCTTGGTCATATTTTGCTTTCAACGTCTGGATAATTAATAAGTGCTGTTTGACAGAGTGTCTCATTTAAGATAACTAAGAAAACATGACCTTCTCCAAAGCTGTTGCCTATAGAGCTTGGTAACGTGCCATGGATAATGACTGAGGGGGTCAAGGATTTTTAGCTGGAAGACTGTTTCTCAAAAAAAAAAAGAACAACAAACACTGACTTGTTGAAAATGTCTTTTTCACTTTAAGAAGACGGGTTTCAATATAGCTTTATTTAACAGCCTGAAATATTTTCAATGTTTAAAATGAAATTGCTTTCCAGATGTCCACTCTGAGTCATCTTTCTCATATTCAGAGGTAAGATAATTATAAAGTAATTACAATAAGGCCAGAGTGGAAGAGGTACTTTTCAAACTAACCTAGAGATTCAGGCCAGACTTCAGCTGATTTTTTTCCCTTTTCAGTTCACATTTCATTTGTCCTGAGATAAAGAAATCTTTCCAAATCTTCCAAGTGCAAAAACACTTCCTTGCCCAGTACTAATTGCTCAATTGAATTATTGGTAGACAGATCACAGCTACCTTCAATTAATCAATTCCATGCCTGCCTTTTTCCACAATCTCTGACCCATAGCTCACTCACAGCTGCTATGCTTGTGCTGATTCAATTAGTCATTTCACTTGCATGGCACATGAATAGACCCTCCATAGACCCTCACTGCTCGGAATTTGAATATATCTTCTATTTCCCACTTAAACTTCACCCCTTCCCAAACTGCTGCTCCTGGAAGTTAGTGCAGCCCCAGTGAGGCTGTGGGCTTCAGGTGTCTGTGGTTGTTCTGAGGGCCCTTCTACTCTACTTGAGCCAGGAAGGTGGTAAGGAACTTTTATTTCTTGGTTGCTTCTTTCTTGGCAAGGGCTGGTCATGCAGAGTACCATGAAATTGGGGCTGTGAGGATATCTCAGTTGTGGATCAAAAACTGATTTATTCTTTTCAGCTTAAACTTGTATATTTTATTCCTTCTTCAGCAATGGATAGCTAATGTTTTTGTTCTGTACGGGTAACTCCCTCAGTCTTTTCAGTGTTAACAAAAGAATTTTGGGTTTAGGGCAAATCCATAGCTCTCCTGTTCCTTTGCCAGTTAAGAAAAAAAAAAAAGCCTGTGAATATATTAAATCATTCTCTTGCTGATTGCTGCAGGGATTTTTGCTGCAAGGTAAACCTGCACTTTATAAGCAGGATTACCTTCAGGATGGATGCTTCTGAAATGCCCCAAGCATTCTATATGACACCCTTCCCCTCAATTGAAGGTGGCCGTGAACATAAGTAAGAGCTCTGTTTTTGCTTCCATCCCAGAATATCAGTTTCTTTAATCAAATTAACTAATTGAAAAATGAAATATTAAGACACTTTAAGATGAGGGTCTGGGCCCAAATAGCTGAATTCCCTGTGTACCTCTGGATCTCTGTGTGCTCTGTTGGGTAGCTTCATTGACATGGATTTGCTTGGAGCAGGCACAGGGAGGGAGCTGCCTGGCTGGGGTTGTGTCACTGGGAGTAATAAAACCATACTGAGCGGGAATCACTGCACCTAATGAGAGTCAGATGCAGCGTAGGATAGGCCATAGGCATAGTCTTATCCATGTGTGCAGGGAATTAAGTACATAAACAGAGTGTAACTTGGTTTTACATCTTATTTTTCTTCATTGACTTCAGGAAGAAATGGGTTTGTTGCCACCTGTGCATGTAGGGAAGCCACTGTGGTATGTTCATAGTGATAGATGTATCCCATCTCCTCTGGGGTTTGGCTATACTTGTGGTGACCTAGACCAGGTATAGAGTTGGAAGGGACACTTACAGGTTGTCAACTACAACCCCTGTGCAGGAATGGGGACACATGCAGCCCTATCAGGTACTCAGAACCTGTCCAGCCTGACCTTGGGTGTTTCCAGGGTCAAGGCACCTACCATCTCTCTGGACAGCCTATGCCAATGTTTCAGTGACTTTATCCTTAAAAATAAATAAATAAATTCCTTATACTCAACTTAAATAACTTTTTTTTTTTTCTTTTTTGAACCATTTCTGCTTGTCGTATCACAACAAACCCAGCTAAGGAGTCCACCCTCTTCTTTCTCATAGCTTCCCTTTAGTGCTGGCAGGTTTCTGGAGAGAAGTGGGGATTCTGTGACCCTGCAGCACCTGGGGTGGGTGGGACAGAAGGACAGGAGTCCTTAGGTCCCTCAGCTGTGTCACAGAAGAAAAGTGTTTAATATGAAGGAAAAAATCCACTTCAGCACTTCCTCCCTCATCTGAGATTGCAAATACGTCTGCATTTGTTGTGAGAAATGCAGAAAACGCTGGACTTCAGACTTGCATCTGAAACACAAATGGAAAGGGGATTGTCTGTCAGTGAAGCATCACTGGAACACAGGTGATCTTTGTTAAGCCTTATTTAGCCTCAGTGAATAAATCTGGGTGAAGAAACCTATTGCTTTTCTTCCACTAGGAAATAACTCAGGGGAAGTCTTTACTTTTCAAATGAGATGTGCCTTGAGCTGCAGTGCTGAGTACAAGTGGTATAGATGATATTAGGGAGCATCTTCCCTCAGGCTGGTGGACTGGTTCCAGAGTGGAGGTGAATTGCCCAGTGCCCAGGAGCTGCCCAGAGCTGGGATGTAGCTTTCCAGCATGTTGTGCACTGCATGAAGGGACCCACAGCTGTGGTCCCCAAAGGGATTTGAGGAAAAGCAGCATCAACCCACAGTGCAGCCAGACCAGCAGTGCTGCAATGCAAGAGCTGTGTGATGGGGAGAGATCTGTGCCAATTCTCTACCTAACCGTGGAAGAACCTTAAAGCTCACAGTTAAGGGCAAAGAAATTATATGCATTGAATATTTTAACGAGCAGAAAGACCTATGCTTTGTCTCAAAAGCCACTTCTGACATTAAAACTTCCTGTTTTTTTAATTAGGAACATAATGTTTTGTGAACTGCAGTTCAGGAACTGTGGGGAAGATGGTTTATGCCTGTTGTCCCTTTCTTAGCCAAAGCTCTCAGTTCTTTTTTCCCAGAGGTTAATAACACAGCACTTATTCCCACCCTGTCTTGCAAGGCAGGTTAACTCCACAGGGCCCTGTGTGTATATACACATGTAAGTTGTGCATGCACAACTTACATAATAAAATCACCATTTGGGCACTCAGTGACCAAGACTAACATGAGTGCATGGCCATTGGGAAGCAGAGGACTGGGCAGTATGGGGGCTGTGGGCACCCACATGTCCCCAAGGCTGTCACCTCCCCAGGAGCTGGTCTGACAAGCAGGGTGGCGTGGGGGGGACCTGCCCACAGCAGGGATTGCCTCCTCTGAAGGCTGCTGTACTATGCAAAGCACTTTAATAAATAACGCGATCTACTGGCAATTATGTAATTATACCTCTGTTGTCCTGAGTTGAGCTCTCAGGCTGAGGCAGGTTTTGCGTTGCTCTCTGCAAAGAAAATTGGCTGAGAGGCTTTTTGCTACGTATCTGTTTGCTGTGAGTCTAGGGGTAGCAGATCTTTTGCTGCTCCCATGCCTACGCAGGCTCCCTGGGAGTGCACCCATGTACCCTGCTGCTCCTAACTGCGGAGCTGCATCCCAGGCCTGTCTGATGCTCAGAGATGTGCGACAGCAAGGTTAGGGTTTCTCAGCTCTGGGAGATGCTTTTTAAGCCCAGGAGCACCCTTCTTGGGATGGGAACATTTGAAGAACAGTTGGTATCAGTTGTTGCTGCTCCTCCTTGTCCACAGGGATGGGTTTTATTGCTGTAAATGACTCGGCTGGCAGCAGGCCCAGCTCGCACTCCATGTTTTGGTGTAGCTGTGGGCTGGGAATGGAAGATGAGGAGCATCAGGACTGGCACTGTGCCACCTGGGGGCAAGCACAGTCCCTGGGTACCTCTTGGGTGAGCCCTGTGAGCCTTTCTTTGCATGGGAAGATGCCTGTGAGGGACAAACATGTCTGGATAGAATCCACCATGATCTGTGTAGTACATCTGCATGCGCACAGAGAGAAGGAAGGGAAATCAGGACAATAAAAGTTATTGGGCTGAAAAATCCAACATATTGCAAAATCTGACCTGAATGTGGGCTCTTTCCCTTTCTTCATTGTCACGTTTGGCTTGGCTTCTTATTTTTAATACTACTGCTCAGGATGCATTTTGCTCCCATATTAGGAATAAATTATATCAGCTAAATGTCAAGCTAATGTGTTAATTCTGTTGCAATGCAGTGGAAACCCATATAAAATAACCCCCCTCCCCTCCCCCCCATGCACCTTCCTCTGATTCACTCTGTGGCTTGCTAACAGTTCTGCAGTGCTGTAGATCTCAAGTAACTGGATAACAACCAGAAAGTTTTCTCCTTATTGCCTCCATCTGCTGCACTGTGATGAGAAGCTGCTTCTTGCGATGCATTTAAAATAAGACTTCCACTGCTGTACACTACTAGATGGGGGTGCTGGCCCCTTCTCCTTGCTTTCTCTGATGAATAGCAGCAGCAAGACAAAGTGGTGGTTGCCTCTGTCAGATCTAGCTCTTTGTGCTGCAGGCTGAATGAAATACCCACAACCATAGCACCAGCCTGTATTTATTTAAAAATATTAAACTGTTTATATTGGAGAGGTCATGAGCATGCTGCATTCATTAGTGAAAGTTCTGGGGAAGAGGCAGCAGTAAGCAAAAAACACAAGCAAGCTCTACACAAATGAGAGAATGAAGTGGCATCCTTTGAAATGTCAGTTCCAAGTAGCAATTAGAGCCTGGAAGTGTGGAGGGTTCCAAGCAGTTGAGTGCCATGGTGGAACTCCTGGAGGATGGAGGGTCAGCTCCGTGCTACTCGGGGAAATGTAAAAGGATTTCCTTTATGGAACTGATGATGGGTTCTCCAAAGCCTGCATGTAGGTAGGCATGAGCTGGAGAACCTCACAATGGAAGGATGTTGCTCTGCAAGAGTGTGCTCAGAAGGGGTTATCCACCCTTGTACAGCTCTCTTGGGCACAGTGGGTCAAGTGGCTGTTACAGTTTAATGATGAAAGAGGGGAGCAGGGCTGTGCCATCTCCTGGAAAGTGTTTCCAAGCATGAAGCAATTTGCCCAGAGATACTGATTAGAGTAACTTCATGCTGCTGCAGTGGTTTGGTAGCTCCCAGTTCCCTCCGTTATGTCTGCTGTTGAAACGTGTTCAGAAAAACCCTTACACCTTGAGCAAGGGTAGCTGGTCTCTGCTGTCTTTGTAAGCAGGCAGAAGCTAAGTGTGGTGCTGAAGTTAACATCAGGATAATGAATTGGAAGAGGTCAGAACAGATGAGGAGATGAATATTTCATCTTTGGCTTGCTATGCCCTTTCAGAAATTAATTTGTGTTAGGCAGTTCTTTGGCGCTTTTTATATTTCCTTTTATTATCTTTTTTTTTTAAGTAGATGTGGATCTCATCCAAAACCCAAAGTGCTCAGATGGGCTTTGGAACTATCTTTGCCTCTTCACGTTTCTCTGGCTGCCTTATGCATACGTTGCTTTTAGAAGTTTCTCACTGCAACTTTCCCCTTACCTGCTCACAATATTTTCCTGCTTTTAGTGACTACGAAGTTACAGCCCATTCAAAAAGGTTGGAACCAAACCCAGGGCTCCATATTCCTTCCTTCTCCTGCTCAGCCCCCTGGTTTCTGCCTTCTTACCCATAACATCTTTTTCCTCTCTTGCCCTGAAACTCCACTAAAAATTTCCCAGCTCTTAGGAGTCTCTGCAGATGTGAAAGCACAATTCTCATCTCCCAGTTTCCATCCAATTGCTGGGCCCAAGGCATTTTATTTTAATGAAGAATTTTGTGGGAATTCCTAGGGGGACTTCTCACATCCATATTTCCTTGTAGAGCTGCTGCTGAATCATCTAGGAGCTGAAACTTGCATGTTGGAGAGCAATGTGTTTTCCAAAGTTATCGACAAGCTGAAATTGGACCTTGTCCAAAGCAAGCCTTCCACTCTGCCTTGAGTCTAATTCCTGTCATATTGCGGAGGATGAATGTGACTCATCTCCAGCCAGTAGAGTTGTACGTAGGGCCTGGCGACACATAGAAAGAGAACAGAGCCATGTACTTTAGGACCAGCTTTATAACCAGCAGATTAGAAGTACAAGGACAACTTTTTGCTTTGCGTGTTGTCTACAAAGAGTAATTGAGGAGCAACATCTCATGCAAGGTTATTTCCGATGGGCTTTCTCCCAGTTCTGATCCTGTGTTGAGTGAACCACTTGCTGCTCTGTGATGTAGTTCTGTTTCCATGGATCCAGATCTTCAAATAAAAGCTCACTTGATGCAAGTCAGAAGTGTTAAGACTTCTATGGCAGTTAAAAAAGCCTAACAGTGCTGAGATGTGACTATTGGCATACATAGATATATGGGAGGCAATCTTCATCCACCATTCAGTGTGGTGCTATATAGATGTGTTTCTTGTGTGAAGCTTTGAGCAGCCTTGGATTGTGGAAAGCCTCTGAGATCTCATGCTGAGGGCTGAGCACTTGGAGATGAGCTGTTCCTGTTGCCTGATGGAGACAGCACTCAAATTTCTTCCATGACAAGTCTGGCAATAAGCTGCGGGCAGGGCAGTGCTGTGGGTGCCTGGATCTGGACTGGGAAGAGCAGGAAGGTGGAGCTGCTTCCTCTTGGAGCCTCCCAGGGATGTGACTCAGATGTCACAGCTGACTGTGCCGATCCTGCTGCCAGGAAGGGATGGTGTTCAGCGAGTCACTTGTTATTCTGCTCCTGCCCAGGGCCCCACACATCTTCCAGTCCTATGGCTTAGCAGCTGTGCAAGGGCAGAGTCCAGAGGACTGTGCAGGCCATCTTGAACATTCCATCCTCTCCTCATGGTCCAGCCCTGCTCATGTTCTGAGCCTGCATATCCTTGCTTGTGGAGGAGAACAGTGACCTTTGTGGGCTTTGCACCATTTTCCCCATATCTGGTCATTCAAATCTTACTGGTAGTGGGAAGCTAGGTTTTCTCCATGAGAGGAGGTTGAAACTTGCATTGAGATGCCATAAGATGCCTGAATGGCAGAGGAAAGCCCATTGTCATACTGAATGTGGAACAAGAGAAGAAGCTTGTAAGTATCACATGAAGGATGCCAGCGTGTGCCATGAGGACAGGCTGCTTGCTGCCCATACATGCCCTTGTGCTGCTGCTCACTATCTCATCTGACACCCAACTGGAGTTGGTTTGTTAGCACTGCTGCCAAGACAGGCTTAATCTCCAGGGCCACAGAGAAATGTGAGGCTGGAGCAGGAGGGAGCATACAGCCAGCCCCTCAGCCCATCGTACTTCCACAATGATGCTAGGAAAATACAGAGCAAACAACACTGCAGGAAGAAACTTAGCCCACATACAATACACAAGAGCTGTTCCCATGATGTTTGCTCAGCCTCTGGTTAATTTAGTGCGCGGGACGATCTGGCAGATTATGCAGCGAGACATGCTAATTCAGGCCTGTGGTTCATGTGAAAGAATTACAAGACAGTCTGGGAGACAATGCAAGCTAATATTAGGATGCTAGGCAGGGAGTCAGGAATCCTAATCCTGACTGCCACTGACCTGCTCCCAGGCCCTCAGTCCCTCTTTGGAGCTGCTTGGAGAAGAAGAGTATCTCCCTTGATGTTCAGCAGAGGGAGATCTCCATCCCAGCTGAGGCTTCTGGCCTTTGTTATATATAAAAAGTAAAGATGGTGGTAATCTTTCCAGAGAGGGTAAAGCACTGTAGGGGTGGTGTCACGTATCCAAGATGCTGCTTTTTTTGGATCAAGGTTCTGTGTGAAGTAGGTGTTACTTCAGTGTGACGTTGCTTTTGCAGGACCAGTAAGCAGCAGGTTGATCAGGGACGTTTCTGTGAAGACACAACATCAGACACTGCAATGAATTCTTGTGCTTCAAAACACAAGATGAGTTGTATATCTTCCAAATCACTGAATGATATCTGTGGTGTGTTAACTGGCTCTGCTTCTGAGAACATTTATGTGTGTATGCTCAGCCTTACACATGTGGCTTGTCTGATGCCTGTAAATCACTCTCATGAGAGCAAAGCAAAGCCGCTCCCCAGATGGCTGCAGGATCAGGCCGTGCTGCATCCTTGCCTGCTGTGGCTTTTGCCAGAATTACAGCTGTGACCTCCCAGCTGCTGAGCACTGCTGAAGGAAGAATGCATCCAATTCTGAAGAAATTCCTCCCCAAGCCCTCAGCATGTTCTGTTGCTGCACCTTATTGCGACTTCAGGCAGTCATAGAGGACAATAAGGTCTCCTATGAACCTCTTTTTCTCCACACTGAACAACTCCAGTTCCCTCAGCCGTTCCCCATAAGTCTTGTGCTCCAGTCCCTCACCACCTTAGCTGCCTTTTTCTGGACACACTCCAGGGCCTCAATGTCTTTCTTGTAGTGAGGGGCTGAACACAGTACTGAAGATGCAGACTTATGGTACTGTAAAGACTTACAGTAGAAGCCTTTCCTAATTTAGCTGTCCCCCATTAGCTTTCAGTGTTTTAAAGAGGGAAAGAATAATTTTTAAGCATTGAATGTGCATGGAGAAAATAAGTGATAGAGAGAATGGAACAGGGAGATAGTGTGTACCAAGCAGTGGAAGAACAAGGAATGTTGTCTCTTTTGCATCAGCAAAACTGGCAGTGAGTTTGAAGATGCAAAGAGGCTCACTGTATCTGCAGAAGGAAGAGAGAATGAAAGAGGACTCTTGAAGTCCTGGGTAGCTGTGCTGACTTCCAATAGCACAAATCAGAGGTAGCCCTTCTCCATTTCCATCAGTAGAAGCAGAAAGAGGGAAGTTTATCAGCTAGCACAGATGAACTAGGATAGTAGGGTAAAGCTATTGTCTACTGAAAAGTCCCCCTCAACTCATGTGGGTGCTTTAAAATAGCACAAGAAAAATTCCCAGGGAAGAATGTGAAGTGGTAAAACTTAATATGTACCAGAGCAGGAACTCCCTCCTTCTGTGAATAGATCATAGACAAGAAGGACTAAAGTCAAGGTTTTTTCCATTTCGAAAATACTGGTGCTAAATGCTCCTCCACTGCCCCAAATACTGTGTGGAGGTTTCCTTCAGTTATCTTTTGGAAAGTTAAAACGTGGCAGGCTCAGTCTCCCTTACAAAGAAAATCTGATCCTTAATATAACCAACAGGCTGTGCCCTATCCCCTCTGCTTTGGACTCCTCGAGCTCCACAAGGCTGGGAACAGACCGACTCCATCCGTGCCAAAAAGCCGCACCCACAGCAATCATATCCTGGAACAGAGACAGCTTCTGTAGGGAAGGTATGCCTGAAAGAAGCTGTTAAGCTCGGGAGCACAATGCCAGTGACAGATAATCAGATCTGTGCTTCTTAACTGGGGAGGTTTGGGTTGTTTTTTTTTTTTTGAAATCTTGCTTTTTAAAATGAGTGCTGATTTCATGCTACCTTCAGGATACCTGTAGCCACATCCAGGTGGTCAGACACCATGCTCTTGCATTGCACCCAACAAGCGTGCCCTCGTCCCCCATGCCCAGGCTGCTGGGTGTTATTTAAGCCATAAGATATGACAGAGTATGCTTTATGGTGCCATTAATTGATGCTGTGGGTGACTTTAACCACCTAAGAAGTATATTAATGGCCCTATAAAATACACCCTGGAGTGTCTTAATATGGTTATGAGATTGATCGTCAGCTTTGTATTCCACTGTGTGTGTTATTATTAAAATAAATTGTGGAGGAGGGTGATAGTGTATCTCAGGGAGGGGTGAGTTGTCTTTTCTTGGGCTCCTGGGGTCCTAAAGTCATATGGTCTTCTGTGGAGCATGCTGTGGGATGGTGCCCAGACCAGTGAAAAACCAAAGTGTGTCCATGTTGGCTGCTCTGTGGCGCTGGCCAGGTCTGCATGTGTTTGGATCTGGAGCTTTCCTCCAAGTACAGCAGCTACCATGGAGCAGTACCAGCTTGTACAGAAACACAGTGCAGACAGTTCCTCTCTGGTAGATGTTGGGATTACTATGAACAACAATTCCTGTTTGGGAAGTGCAGCAAACCATGACTTTCCTATTGATAGATGCTGGCAGCATGAGTGTACCAACAGGAAAACAGCCAGACCTTATTTAAGGTCTCTTTTGTCCCAGGATCCAAAAGCTCAGGCTTTTGAAGCCTCAAAGCCCTTGATATCAAAGTATTAAGGGTCTTTTTTTTAGCTAGAAATTAAAAATTCATTCTGTTGTATTAAGTAATCTATGCTTTCATTTGTAGCCTTAATCACTGTCTTTTTAAGCACAAAATTTCAGAGATGCTTATGAGACCAAGAGTGCAGACTGGCACTGTTTTTGGAAAAAACATTTTAGTTTCTATTGTGTATTTATGGTGAGACTCGAAGCACACAAAACCCCTTCTGGAGGAAGAAGAGAGGCTCATTTCACTTATACCAACAGACCAGCGGCTGCTGACAGATGGGCCACCAAACCATAGTTACTGTAGATGAAAGAGCAAGGGAACTGGGCTCTGCTTAGAGCTCTGAGCCAGTCCAAAGCAGCTTCTCAGTGCAGTGTGATGGGCTGGGAGTTGAAATGTGTGGTATCCCATGTGGAGTGAGGCCTGAGCAGCAGGTGAGGCAGGATGGCTGTAGAGAACATTGCTTGGGTGAGAACTGCCTGTGCTTCTCCCTGCCCTGGGTAGGAAGTCAGTCAAACACAGCGTGTGTGGAGGAAAATTGAAGGGAGGGTCCTAAAATCAAAAGAGAGCACTGGGTGAGGTTTGTGGGTTTTGTTAATTACCAGAAGGAACAATTTTGAGAACCAGTGGCCCAGACACGAGTACAGCATTAGCATTACGACAGGAACAGATCTCACTTGCATTAGTTCTGCAGTGTTTGCAAGCAAACAGAAAATGACCCTCTTAAATCTGTCATGCCATAAATCTCACCAGCAAAATTGCTTTTCCAAATAATGTTCTTCAATTTTTATTTATTTATTTATTTTTCCATGAGGCACGAACAGTTCTGTAAGCTCTGCTCTGGGCAGTCACAACTCATGTGACACTCACATGAGTCCCAGATGAATTTTAGCTTGGTGGGGCTGTCACATCACACATCACCCACAACGCTGGTGATGAAAATTTGTCACACCCAGGTCCCAGCTGCAGACAGGACCCTCCTTGGGCTGTGATCTCACACGGGTGACACAACCGTCAGCCAGCAAAAAGATGAAATACAAACCCTTCCCTTCAGCCACGCTGCTGTGTTCATTCCCTAGGGGGACTTAGCTTGATCACTGATCCAGGTTTTACTGGTCAAGGCACAATAAAATTGTGCCCTGATCCTAAAAGTGACAAACTGTGTAGCTGGCTACAAAGCCAGTCAATGCAGACATAAGGCAGCCACAGCTGCAGCAACCTAGAGAATCAGCACAGCTTTCATTGGGTAAGAAATAAAGCTTCAAGTGGAAAGAAACATTTTAGAGGAATGGAGAGGATGCAAGTTCTAGGTGTAGCAGATAACATATTAATCTGCCTATGATAGCAAAAATTTCTTTCAAAATATAGTTGGCCTTAATAAAAGCATGTCTAGTACTGAAGAATCCAATATTACCTTTGGCAGCTTTGTTTCATAACTGCTTACCCTAACAGTTGGAAAACAATTTATTTCTTGTCTGAGACTGCAGAGGGGCAGGCTGACAAAATGGTGTCTGACATGGAGGGGCGTATGGAGAAAAGGGGTGGAATTGAATTCCTCTACGTGGAAAAAAATGCACCCATTGACATTTATCAAGTCCAGCTGAACATTTATGGAGACCAAACAGTGGATGTGAGCACACTGAAGTGGCTGGTGCTGCATTTCAGCAGTGGTGACAGTGTATCACCTCAGCTGGTGCAGATTTTTATGAGCACAGCAGGCTGTTGTTCACTGCTGGCAAAACTGCACTGCTAATGGTGGTGACTATGATGAAAAAATAGTGTTTTGTAGCTGAGAATTTGTTCTATCCAACAGCATTCATTGCGGTTTTTGTATCTTTTATATTTCCCATAGAAACAAATAGGAGGCATTACTTCTGGAGCAACCAACATATTTGCCAGCAAAGAACTGATGCTGGCCTTACACTGCCTGCTGCAGCCACCTTGTTCTGTGTGTACCAACAGAAGGCCAGTGCCCCTGGATGGCTTTAAGGGCTGTAGGGCCAACCAGCTGCACGGCTCCTGAGGGCAGCCCAGTTTGCCTTGTGGTTACTGGAGGGAGCCAACAGCAGGATCCCTTTCAGAGAACCAGAGAGGTGTTTGCTGCCCCATTCATGTCGGTGTTCAAGAGGCATTTGGACAACGCCCTCGTTAATATGCTTTAACTTTTGGTTAGTGCTAAGGAGGTCAGGCTGTTGAATTCAATGATCTTTGGAAAGTCCCTTCCAATGGAACTATTCTACTCAGCTCTGTTCCATTTTGTTCCGTTCCAATTTGTATTTCACGACTCCACTTCCGCATTTCCCTTTGCTCCCAGGGAGGCAGGCTTTTCTGTGCTCTTTGGAAGGGGCTCCATTATTCGTTTCAGCATTTCGAGCCCTGGCAGTCCCATAAGCTTCCCATGGAAGCATGCAGAGCACAGGGCTGACTGCTGTGCTCTTTCAATGGGACAAAGCATCCCAGTTCCCTAGCCTGAAGCTGGCTGTGCCACTCAGGCTGGAGAGCGCAGCTTCTGTGGCTGCAGAGCATTGCCTACAGTGGTGGGGATTTGGAGAAAAAGCTGTGGGAGGGATCTTGGCTGCAGGAAAGCAGTGACAGGGATGCTGGATGTGAGAGGACAGGACTCCCTCTTTCATCTGGGACAGATGGAAGGACTGGGAAAGGCATTGCTGTCATCCCACTTTTGGGGTCTGGGAACCAAGCCCAAGCTGAGCTGCAGCCACAGCTGTTGCATATGTCCCCCAGGCCTGTTGGCATCACAGATCATTTGGGTACATGCATGGCCTGAGAGGAGAGCGTGCCTGAGGGCAGCGCAGGGAACAAGGGGCTTTGCTCCTCAGTGTCACTTCTCAGTTCTGATTAGCACTGAAACAGAGCATGCATACATCTGACAACAGAACTCCTTGCTGAATGGGGAACGGTCATGCATTAGACTGCTCAGAATGAGGCCTGGCTTTCAGGTTTGGAGGTATGGAATGCGAGGAGGAAGGGAAAGCTGGTGCGGGCACACTGACAGTCCCCA
>JAPSGF010000029.1:2254178-2620778 GCA_035772895.1 Perdix hodgsoniae | reverse complement strand
CGCGACGGAGCGGGACGGAGAGAAGTGAAACAAAACAAGCGGGGCTTTGTAACGCCTTAAAGGCGCCGCGTCCGCGCCCGCGGAGAGAGAGAGAGCGGAGGAGCAAGGAGAGAAAACAAAGCGGCCCCGCGGCGGTGGAGACAGGGAGGGCGAGAAGGAGCAGGATTTGCTTACTGAGCACTTCTTAAATTTTTACTTTTTTTTTTTTCCTTTCTTTCTTTTAGTTTTTATTTTTATTTTTTTGTTATTTTTTTTTTAAAGTCCCTTCCGCGGGCGCGGAGCCATGCGGGCGCGGCGACGGCGGTGATGGCTGTGAGCGGGCGGCGCGGAGCGGTCTATGAAGCGGCGGGTCGGAGCCCCTGCGCACCTGCTTAACGCGCCGCCGCGGGCGCGGAGAGCCGCGCAGCGCCATGTCGCGGGTCGTCCAGAAGAAGAACCACTGGGCCAGCCGGGTGCGGCAGTGCGCGCTGAGCCGGGGGCCCGGCGGGCAGCTGGGCTTCGTCCTGCTGGGCGGCGCGGAGCACGGCGAGTTCCCCTACGCGGGCGCGGTGGCGGCTGGAGGCGGCGAGCAGGCGCTGAGCGAGGGGGAGCTGCTGCTGGAGGTGCAGGGGGTGCGCGTGTCCGGGCTGCCGCGCTACGACGTGCTGGAGGTGATCCGGAGCTGCAAGGAGCCCATCGTGGTGAAAGCCGTCAAACAAGGTGCGAGGGGCCGGGGGGGTGTCCGCGAGCGGGGAAGGGAGAGGTGAACGTTTCCCCTTTGGGCAGCGCAGGCTGTGCGAGCGGCGAGGTTGCTGTCCGTGTCACGCTTGCACGCACCCCCGCGCTCACCTTTGCCACGTGCGAGCGTGCGGCCGGATGCCTGCATCCCGCGTTGTCCCGAGCCCTCCTCACACGTTTCCCAGCCTGCGTTAAGCGATTGCGGAGATTGGCCTCCCCGCTCCCTGAAGCCGCGGCCGGCACCTGGTGTTGGGGCGCGGGGTGGCGGGTTCACTCCTCCCGCAGCCCCGCATCGCTCCCTGCAGCGATGATGGATGGAGACTTGGTCAAAAGTGAGCGTGTGCTCCGTGCCTGCGTGGGACTGTCAGCTGGGGGAGGGGGGAGTGCTGCCAGCCGTCCCTTAGGGCTCGTTGATGGGTGAAGGCTGGCGTGGGGCTGCTGTCCCTTGGGGGGGGGCACATGCAGGTATAGCTCTGAGCTGGGCTGGGCTGGGACGGGAACAGTAAGAGACCTTTAGAAAAAAACACTTTGTATCCACGTACACAAGGCAGTGATACAACAGGTCAGTCACAAGCGTGGCAACCAATTTGCAGTTTCCAGGGCAGGACTGGAATTCAGTGCCAGGAAACTGCCCGTGCTGCTGCTATGGGACGGGTGGGACGACAGATGGACACCTGCGATGACACAGCTGGGAGGGAGGGAGGAAGGAAGGGCAGGTTCCATAGGGAGAGTCGTTAGGAGAAAGTTTGATGTGGTCCGGGCACATCGAGAAGTTTGGGGGTGTGCGGTGGGTGGAGCTGCACGGAAGCACAGCCATTCATCGGTAATTTGGAACAGGTTCCCAATGTGTAGTTACAGTAACATTTGGAACAGACTGCCTGGGGAACGGTGAAGTCACTGGAGGTGTTTAAGGGCAGATGTGGTACTTATGGACATGCTTTAATGCGTAATATTGGTGGTGGGTGGATGATTGGACGGGATGATCTTAAAGGTCTTTTCCAACCTTAATGAACTTTGAAACTGTAGAGATATTCCAGCAAACAGTGCCAAACTCCACCAAACCCAGCTGTCTTTGATGCCTGCTCTCCCTGCTGCTGAGGAACAGGGCGGTCGGTGCGGACTGCCCGGGCTGGGGGGCAGGCAGGAGGCTGAAGTATGGGGAAGTGGGGTAGGTTTTGGTGTATCAGTTGTTGTAGTAAGTGTTAAAATACAGCCTGCCATGTTGCAGTGTGGTTAGTGAGTGAAGGAAGGCGTGTGAGTCCTTCCCAGCAAACGACTGGTGATTAAACTTTTGGTTATTTTGGAAACATTCATTAGTCTAAGTAGAAACTTGTCTTTGAAACATACCAGAAATGACAGAATTTGATGGTAAACACATCTCGGCTCCAGGATGGTCGAAACAGGAGGCAGACTACTGGTTTGTAGGGTGCTGGTTGGGATTACCTGGAGCTGGGGAGAAAAGAGTTCAAAGCTGAGCCTGGAGTCAGGGCAGGCACTTGAGCCTTGCATCATTCATACCCAGAGGGAAGAGCCAAGCCTGGCTATGATGGTGATGATTGCTTTTTGAATGTGCTTTGTTAGAATGCAATGTAGAATAGAAATACAGAGTTTTGTCAATCATTCTTTTTTCTTCCCATTTTTTGTGGTTTGGAAACTGCTCCGTGTGCCTCTCAATGATAGCCTGGCATCTGTGCTCTGCTCTGCGCTGAGCAGGGAGCTCCCTTGTGGATCAGGATTCCATGCATAGGAAAGGAGAGTTTTAATTAAAATACATTACTTCTCTGCTGATTAAAAAGCTCATTGCGGGGATGGCAGCTGTCATGCAACAGGAAGCATGTGGCACTGGAGCAGAAAGCAAAGGAATGTGAAGATGAGGATGTAAGCACACCTCGCACTCTGATTCTCCTCCTTTTCCCAGTGCATGGTGCCCGGTCCACTGGTGCTGCACTGCTAGGGTGATCTTAGCCTGGAAATGTATACGTCTTACTGCCTGGTCTGTTTAGTATGACATTTACAAGGCTGGAAAAACAGGAAATTTACTATAAATGAGTCAGTCATCTGTGAGCACAAACAGAGAAAATAGGTGTTCCGACCTTGCAGTTAGTGGACAATAAGGGACTGGGATGTGAAACAAAGGTCAAATAAGCTGTGCACATGTTCTGTCATTAAACTGACGTTTATAGACTTGCTGTATTTTCTTTTTCTTTTGTGAGCTGTAAGTTTGAGTAGGTTCCCACAAAGTACAAAAATGGGGAACATTTATGAATTTGCTTAATTGGAATAGCAGTATTTCATATTGCTGGTGTGGGATTTCTTGGTCCTTCGCTTACCCTGAGAAGGAGAGTGAGGAATTAGAGAACTTTTATGGGGAAGAGAAAGGAAAAAAAAAAAAAACCAAAAAAACTTTGTGCCCGTTTTTGGTATTATGCTTGAGGGGAAAAAAAATACCACTACAGTTGGTTGTTTTGGGGAAGAGAGGAAGAATCTGCTGCTGTGTGTCTTTCAGGGCTGTCAGAGGTGTGAAAGCTCCGTTATGCTTTTATGACTGTTTTCATCTTACACCTGTGCCTTCATTCTGATGGAATTGGCAATGAACTTCTGTGCAGTTAATAAATGCTGTTTTATTATTACTTGGTCTGAGAGTAAAGAATGAATAGATGGGATTAGAGGAGCGATGGTAGCACGCTCTTGTGTAAAGCTTGCATTGCTGTAACACAGCCATTTCTTGGCTGTATTGCTAAAGCTGAAGTTTCCTTGAATATAATTCATGGTTTTCAGAATAGCTTGATTAGAGAAATCAGAAATAAGTGGCAGGGTGCTAAGCTGGGGGTATGGCGGTGCGGCCCAGCACGGCAGACGTTCATTGTGCTGTCTTCACGAGGGAGGAATGAAGGCTGTATCTTCTTATCTGTTGCATGGCGTTTACTTTAAGGTGAGATGTATGGGTTTTCTTTCTCCCCCTGAGAGGGAGGGATGCATTTATAGAGGTTTCAGGCTGTGGCCTTTTGTTTTTGTACTCTGGTTGGTGACCTGTGCCAGCTGCTGCCCGTGCCAGGCGCCGGGGCAGGAGATCTGCTGGAGCTCATGTTCCCATATGCTTATTTTTAAATTGCTTTTTCAGTGCTTCGTTCAATTGTTTGCTCCTGCAAAAAGTCTCTCTCAGGATCCTACGCCCCTACGTAATCAATGGTCATGAAACAGTGAGGTATTTCCATCAGGTCGATGCAATGAATGATTTGGGTAGTGCTTTGGAGCTGGGCTGGTCCCACGACTGGGAGGAGCTGTGGCTTTATGTCAGCCACGTTCAGGGCGAATAGGAGCAGGCGTGACCTCAGATGGAACTGCTGGCTTTTACCCTGTGCTATGGGCTCCGTTCATTTCTTTTCAAACATTAACTTGGCCCTGAGGTAAATCCTCAGGCACAGTTTGGTGAGTGAACGCTTGCAGTGTCAGGTTGGCATTTGCCATAGCAGCAAAGCGTTGAGATCAGTTACACCCACCAAAGTGAATAAAAACAGCTTCTTCCAAAAAGCTGGTGTGAGCAGAGGTTGGGCTTTTTCTTCCTTGCCTTGTGAGAGAAGTGCTTTGAGGACCGAAGTGGATTCAGAGTGAAAGCTCTGACATGCCAAGTGCGGAGATGTTGGTGCATTTTAGATTGGTAAGGTCTGTTTCCAACACTGCCCCTCTGGGATAAGCATCAGGCAGGGCCAGTCACTACCGAGACGTAAAATAAAAGAGGACAGATTCTCTCTTTCGCATCGCTTCTCATATATTTTGTTGCAAACCATTAATCTTCTCTCTTTAAAGTGGTACTGCCTTCATCGTCTGGAAGATGTCTGTCTTCTTGCTGGAATGCTGCTGCTGGATGGCTGTCTGGCCATTGCAGTGCTGCCCGTACGGCCATCTCCTTGTCAGGGTGCAGAAGCTGATGCTGCTATGGCAGAGTGCGGCCATCCTGCTTTAGGTGGTGATTCAGTGCCACCTCCCTGAGTCGGAATTAATACAATCCTTTTAATGGCGTGAAATGGGATTATGTTTTTCACAATGAGGTTAATCTTTCCACTCATTGTGATGGGACTCCGGGCTCCCTCTTTATGGACGGTCAGATCACAGTGCAATTAAATCACAATTAAAGTCTCGTTATGAGCTGTATTTCAGCAGTGTTGCAAAATAAGATGTTAACACCATCCCGTGTGTTGTTTCATCTTATTTTTTAAGACAGTTACAACTTCTGCATGAGTGAATTACTGAGCTGCCATTGTGATATTTAAGGTTCATCTTCTATCTGTCTTGTTAGAAATTTCAATTTAACCTCTTAACAGGTTTGAAAAATCAAACCATCGTTGTATTGCTGTCCTTGGGATTGTCATCTTGTCCTGGTTCAGGATCCTTCATGAACCTTCTGACCATTGTGTATCTATTTCTTTGCTGCCCAAGAAATGTCCCCCTTCCTCCTGCAGTGGGTGCATGCACAGGGACACACTGACCTGCAGCAGCTGCACAGAGCTGTGACAACCTTACATGCAATTCCTGTGGCAGCACAGAGCCATCATTTGGGCCAACAAGTCCCTGGTTTGTTCTATTTCAGCATTGCTCAGTTTGAAGGAAACTGAGGAGATGCTGCTGCCTCAAAGGCGTTTCCTGTTGAATTAGCAATGTCTGAGCTGTGGGCAAGGGTAGCAGCCTTAGGACCTCTACTGATGTTATATATATCGTTACGTATATTCCTTAGTGTTTGGTAGTTCTTTCAGCTCTTCTTTTTCCCCCTTCATATTCCCTCACTTTGATTGGAGCTCATAAATCAAGGCCTGCAGGTTTTTGATCTCTGTGGTCTGCGAGTGACCTTACATCTCTTGATGAAAAGCACGCTGCAATGGTTCAGTATGCACAAGTGCCTTGCATTTATGGAAGCAGTATGAAGAGTTCAGTGTAGGTTAGCTGGGTGCATGGATCCTCACTGGGGTCAGTGTGCACTCCCTCCTGCTTTGGGTACCAGCTCCTGGAGCAGCAAAATCCCAACCCTCTGGATCCATGGTCCTGCAGAATATATTTCTGACTCATATACAGGATTGTATTGGTGACCTTTCTGCACCAAAGACGCAGGGATGCACCATCCTCCTTGAGTTGGATGAACATCACTGGAGGCACTGCCTGTGGGGCAGCAGCAGCAGCTGAGTGCTGTGCAGCAGCATTGCCAGGAGTGCAGGAGTGGCTCCTGAAGAACACTGAAGCTTTCTGCTCCATCTCAAGAGCCACACGTGAAATGTGTGCCGTGCATTAAGTGTGGGGTTCTCTGCAGGGAGCCGGTGTTGGGAAACAAACCTCAGCCTGGGCTATCGGCCAGTCTGTTTTCTGCTGATCTGATGGAGAGTTGTGACAGAGGCTGCCTAATTCCAGAGCATCTTGGCAGCCTTTACCCTAGGCTGATATGCTGGCAGGCTTGAATTTATTATTATTTTATACATATTTTTCGTGCCTCTTCCTTCTGGACCAGACAGGTGGGCCACCATCCCTCCTGGCCCCATCGGAGTGGTGTGCTTCAGGGGAGCTGGGATGTTTTTGTCCACATCACCCTTCACTTTCCAAAGGTCAGACATTCCATCCATTCTTCATCCCCTGACATTTCCAATGGTTTCCAGAGCTGATGCAGGCTGGAATGATGGCACCATTCTCTGCTAATTCCTGGTTCTGCCTTTGGCATTGTTTGTGCTGAACTGCTTTGTGTTAATAATATACTTTAAACCTAGGTGTATATTTTTGATATATACCCTAGTATACCTTTCAGAAGCAAAGCAGTTTTTTCTTCAGTCCTGATGTTTTGGTTACATTTTTGCAGAGTTGGCTTTTGGCTGAGAACAGTTCCTGTTTTTGTATTGCAGAAGGTTTGTATCATAACTTAAAAGAAAACAAACAAACAAACGTTTTTACTGTTTGCATTGAGTGTCCTCTTGAGGCTAAGCAACATTGCTTGGTACAGGGTGTGTAAATAGCACAAGGTGTCCTGCCTTTGTGAATGAAACAACAAAACCCCCAAAGCAAACAAACAATGAAGGCTGACTTGCAGAGGGAGCAGATGCGCTCACAGTTGCAATGCATTTGAATAAGGCATCGGCTTTGCATGGTTTGCTAATCCTTGTCGAAAGAGTCCATTGTCTTGGACTATACATCTGTAATTTTGGACAATCAGTGCCTCATTACAAGTTGGGAAGAGACCAGACTTTTCTTTCTTCATATCCTTAAATCACAGTGGCTTTTTTTCTTGAAGGGGAAAACCTCAGCTCTGGGGTTTTTCACTTAGTTATTAACAAAAAGCCTTTGAAAAAGAGGCTGCCTAAAATCCAACCACTCCTTCAACACAAACAAAGCTGTGCAGATATTGTGTGCTTTCAAAAAAAACTTTCATGTTCAGCTCCTCTTATTGCTGCGGTGAGGATCCTACGCAGAGCGGATATTAGCCCTAACTGATGACAGACACAGGTGCCTCGATTTGTTTTTCTTTATTTTGAGGCTGATGCATAAGCAAAAGATGGGTAAGCAGCCTTCAAACAGGTTAAACTGGAAAGGTAGGAACCTGGGCTTCAGAGTAACTGAGAGGATCTTTCTTAAAAATAGCGAGGAGTATGTAAGGAACAGATGGAGTCCACCATTTCCAAAGGTGTACATGCAGCTCCCAGGTGGTGATGAAGGGATGCAGGAGGGTCTCGTGGGGGTTGGACTGCCAGAGGAACAGTTCTGTGGTGGTTCACTGGTAGCTGGGGATGGCTGGACAGAGGCAGAGGACTACTCAGCAGGGAGGGATGCCCAAGTGTTGGGCTCGGGAGACATTTCCCTGCTTCCTTCTGGATTTGTTACCAGTACTACAGCTCTCCTGCCTCTAAATGGGAGATGGGCATCAGGAGAGGATCTGCTGTGCAGCAGCGTGTCCTTTAAATGCAGAGGCACAAAAGCTTTCTGCAAGACTGGAGGAGACTGTTTCCAGCTGATTACAGACCCCTCTCGCAGGGCAGTCTGGGCAAAAATCATTTTGTTCTGCTCACCCTAAATGCCTGCATCGATGTAGAATCTGGGATACAGCATTGCTGTGGGATCCCCGCGAGGATGCAGTGCCTGAAATAGCTTGTGCTGCCCGGGGCTGCTGCTGGAGGACAGCCTGCATGGGGACAGCTGGGGACATGTGGCACAGCGAGCCCTAGGCTGGCTGATGGCCGGTGGGCACGGGGAAAAGCTGTGCTCTGGCTGTGTTTGGGGATGTGGTTGTCCCCCCACCAGGCATCCCATGTGCAGTGTTGGAGCTGCAGGGCTCTGGCAGCCTGCAGTACTGCTCCAGCTTTGTTCTGTCTTATCCTTGGGGCAAGAGAGGGGCTGATTTCGTGCACAACAAAGAGTCGAGTCCTTCTCTGTCTCTGGTGTGCGTTTTTCCTTAAACAATGAAGTGACTAATATAGAATATTGTCTTAATTTGCACTGTCTGTGGTTGAAAGGAATGACAGCAGTGTGACTGCATTGAGCACATCCTCTGGCTCTGCTGGCTGAGCAGTGGGGCACTCTGTAGGGATTACGTTCAAAGCAAATCACAACTCGTTTATTGGGTGTTTCTCCGAATTTCCTTTTTAATTGAATGATCTTCTGCCCATATCTCAGCAATTGCTGTGTCTTAGTTTTATGTGCAAATAGCAGAGGTGTGCAGTGGTTTGTCAACTTCTGCATAGTCTGTATACTCTGTGGGTTTCTCCTGTCCCCTGCAACTTGCTGCTATTAAACCAGACTGCTTCCAAATGGAGACCTGTGCTAAGAATGCTGTCCTACATTTACCGTAGCTAGATTCCTTCCCTGCTCCCTTTTTTCTTTTTCTTCCACTTCCTAATGAAGAAGTATGGGCTGGCTGAGAGTATCGATCACTGACCCGAATTCACATGGAGGTCTTTTGGTCTGAACTTGAAGCACAGCCTGCATCAATCCTTCCCATGGCTGGAGGCTGTGTTTGCAAGGAGTGAGGCTGTTCAGCCCCATAGCTGCCTCCTCTGGGAGGCACAGCAGGAAAACCCAGGCAGGACGCTGAGGACAGCAGGGCTGTGCTGGTCCAAAGGTTATGTGTAGGGGAAAGTTTTCTGTCTGCACCCAGCCAAACAGGAGGAGCCTGTGAAAACACTGTGCATCACCTATCAAAATAGTTAGAATTCCTGGGTGAGGCTCCTCGGACATGTGACCTGTGAGTGTTTATATAAATAGCTTTACTTTTTTTGCACTGCAGCATTCTTATTGTCAAATGCTGCTTTGGTAAGAAGTTCTGGGATCTTTTCTGTCTCTGTTTTTTTTTTTTTTTTTTTAATGGAAACTTATCCCATGACACAGCAGCTCAGGCTGTCAAACAGCCAATGCTGTAAAATTCACAGTAAATGGCAAAACATTGCGGTGGAACAGCTATTTGAGAGCTGAAAAGGAATGGCATAAAACCACCATTGCAATGGCCCCAAACAATTCCCATACCCGTTCCCTTCTCATAGGATGCACGAGCAGCATCCGAACACGGTAAAAACATTCATGTTCTGCTCCACGCTGTTCACTTGGTGAGGGTGAATTAGTGATGCCTGAATAAGTCCCTGCAGGAACATGGGGTATGTGTGTTCATGAGCCCTCAGTAGCAGGACCCCAACTCCTCGCCTGGTGCTATGGGATGGCTGCTGCCATGACCTTCCTTGTTTCCCATGAGTCATTTTGGGAAGGAAGATTGGAGCATTGCTCCAAAGGTTATCTGAGGAAGGTGCCTGGTTCCACCCTGCTGGCAGCTCTCTGGGCCTTAAAAGGCAGTGCAGTTGGTTGAGCTCCCTTGTTCCCAAGGCAGGTGAAAATTACACTTTAACTGACGGTGATTGGTTTGGGGAGAGTGGCAGAACCAATGAAGGCCCGGGTGAATTACAGCAATATTTTAAGCCTGATGGAGTCGGAGGCTGTTGTGCTGGCAGTGTATTCACCCACAGAGCTGTCTCTGCCTGGATATGGGACAGGAGAGATGGGCGAGAGGGGCTGTGAAGTCTCAAAGTGATACCAGATTGTGTGCTGGCCAAATATTGCAAAGCTGAGATTTTTATCTGCCAAAGAGATGACCTGGAGACTATCCAAGGTAGCTTTTCCATTTAGTTCTGTTTTCTGCTCCCAGTTTTCCAGTTGTGAGCTGAACATGTATCAGGTTTTCCAGGAGCTAAGGCAGCCTTTGTGTAGTACTGAGCTGGGATAGGATAGCTTGGTTGCATCATGGAGTGGTAAGCAGCGAGTACATGAATTTGGATTTGCTGAAGCTGTTATGTAGGAGAAAAGCCCCAGTGAAAATAAGGGGGCTTAGATTTAAGTGTGTGCTAGCACAGTAAGTACATCATAGAGGGCTCCTTCTGTTTGTCCGTCTGTAAAAGGTGCTCTAATTGGTGCTGAGGCTTGTCTGAACCAGTGTGCAAACTGCTGTTTGCATAAAAGCTGGGCATGTTGTCATGATCTTTGAGAGCTCACTAATGTTCAAAGCTTAGGGTTTGGTTAATTCACCACATTTCACATTGGTTTCGTTGGGTATATCTGCTGTCGTGGCAGCTGCCCTGATGGGATGGGATCTTGCCCCTGACTGCAAATACAAGTATTTTCCACACGGCGTTGTCTGGGCAGGGAAGGTTACATCTGCATTCTGCTTTGAGCCTTTTTCCAGAGATGTTGGATGCAGAAATTCACCAGTTATTTTCCAAAAAAAGCCCAGCATTTTGCTGCCTGCAGATCCTTCATCCCTTCAGGTTTGGTGGAGTGCTCTCATAGGAGGCTTTAAAACACTCCCTTAAAAATGTAGGGACTTTCTTTGCCACCTTACGTACTTAAATGACAAATGGTGTGTTGATTGCAGATGGAGGCACAATTCACTGTAACAGGCAACAGCCACGCTGTGGGCATTTGTGTACTTGCTGTTCTGCTCCTGTTGCTCTGATTTTTAGGAGATGTCAAACATCTTCCTGGGCACCTTCATGCTGTGCTGAGCCTGCTCCTCTCCCAGAGGCTCTGCAGAGCCTTCTGACCACTGCTGAATGCCAGCAGCAGTCAGAACAAGCAGCACAAATAGTGGGGAACGTTCACTGTGTGTCTGATTTCCCCCAAATCCCCAACGCAGGAGAGACCTCAGCATTGTTGCATATTGTGGTGGATTGCCTTTGGAAGATTTTTTGCCGTAAGAACCAAAGTCAAGCTGAGCACCTGGATGCTCTGAAAGTGAGCTCTCCTTCTGATTGTATTTCATGTACTTCAAAGCTTCAGGTGAGGTTTAAAGTTGTAATGCTTACAGGGAATATTTCCAGGTTCCTCATTCTTAGGTGAATGGGAAATATTCATGTCTTGGCACCTGCTCACCAAGGTGCCTGCACCAAAGCGTAAAGAATACAAGATGGTGTTTGCAGTGCTTTCCTCTGCTCTCAACTCTGCATTTCCTCTTAACAAGTAAAATCAAACGGCAGTGATGTTTCAAAGTCTTCCTGAATGGCAAAATTATAAATATTTCTTTTCTGAGAAGACTAAAAGCAGGAGCTGAAGCATTGCATGCAGCTGCTCCAGTAGGAACTTGTTTAACTTGTCTACATCTCTCTTTTGCTGCAGAAGCTCTATTGAAAATGACAAATTGCTTAAAGCAGTTTCCATGTTGGTCTTAAAAAATTCAGTTTCTTTCCATCCAGAACACGTGGAAGGCATTTGTGCACTTGACTGAATGTTTCTCTGTCCCGAGGCTTACACTTAGTGGTTTTTTGCCTTCATGTAATTTTCACACGCAGCTGCTCGGGTTTGCTTTCCTCATCTTCCCATTGGATGAGGATTCATTTTACTTTTTTTCAGTGCCTGAGCTTAGACATGAAAAATCAACTATCTCCCTGAGTCAATGGGGATCACAGGGAAAAGCGCTGGAGGAACACTGGCTTTTTGGAAGAGCTGTTCTGAGTGTTATAAATCCATAATTCAGGCTGGAAAAGCTGTGTCTGCAGCCACGTGGCTGTGCTGTCCTTTAGAACAGTAAAGTGCTCTGAGTGGTGTTAACACTTTGCAAAATGACAAAAGATTTTCTGCTTAAACATTTTCAATTACTTCCGTGCAGCTGATGCTTTACCAGAGGGAGCACGTGTGGGCAGGTGCCGTATGCAAAGCCATAGAGCTGGCGGTAACTGCTGGAAAAGTTAGAATTGCTCAATTGAAAAGGCTGTTTTCTCTTAAAGAATTTTATATGTGGGCAGCCAACCATCACCGTGATGAACCGAGGTTCGTTGGCTGGACCTGAGCTGTGATACCGAGGGCGCAAAACCCCCTCATCCCTCCTGGCCCAGAGGTGCTGTGTCCTGCATGGCACCAGGTCGGCATCACCCACTGCTCTGCCTGGGGAAGCCCCATTGCTGAGGAGGGATGCTGGCAGCAGTCAGGAGGCAATCTGAGGACAATCCTGATGCTTTCTACATCTTGAAGGCATGTCATATCCTGGTACTTCTATTTATACCCACTAGTTTTGTAATATATATTTTTAAAAATCTTCTATGAACCCATCATTTTTGACAAGTTGGAGCTGATATGATTTTTGGTAGTTACAATTTTTTGCAACATTTTTTGCTATGTTTTCTGGATTTTGACTTTGTTTTTCTTCTGCTGAGTTGGTTCAAGGAATGAACTGGTTGCTGGAACGCTGTGGCTTGCTTTGCTGTAGGATGCATCACCGCCTTTCAGTGAATTTCCTGTTACAGATTGCAGCTAATACAGCATCTTTTAGAAGAGAGCATCAGAAATTGGCACCCACTGATGAGACAAACCTGTCCCTGAGAGACTGTCCCGGTGTGCTGCACACAGAGGCAGTTTGTGCCTAGAAGCATGGAGGCTTTATGTTCCTTATTTATGGTGTTTCATTTGTTCTTTTTTTAATATAAATTATGCCTCTGGCTCTTCATGTTATGTGAGGAAATGTCTGATCTCTTTCTGAATCCTGATACCGGACGTAGAATATATTTTTTAATGGCTGTTAAACCTGTCCTACCAACTATTGCATTCCTGGCTAATAAAATTAAAGCATCCCAAATACCCTGCAGATACCTGTTGCAAAACCAACTTCTCTCTTCTTGCAACACGTTCAGGTCAATTTCTGCTTGTCCAAATTGTGCCGGACCAGGTTGCTGTTATGTTCCCACAGTCTCATGCCTGTGGTTGATAATTAACCCGTTTCTTTAATAACACTGCCCCATTTACTTTGGGAACCATTTTTTTTCCCCCTGCACTCCAGTCTCTTCCCAGCAGTTATGGTTTCATTAATGAAGCCTTGTTACTTGTATTGGGGGGGGGAATTGAGCTCAGTGCATTTGTTTTAAGGGTTTAGGACAAGAATATGCAACAAAAGCAGAAGTAAATGCCTGTGAAATAAGTTCAGCAGGCTGGTGTAGGCACCTGGTCATGGTGCCAAACAACAGTTTGTTTTGGTCTGATTTTTAGCATATGTGGGCCTGGATTCAGGTTGAGGCCATCGTCCTGTGCATCATTGAGGCAGATGTTCCTGCCTGTCTTTCTAAGGCCACATAAGCCAGTGTTAATTGGTACAATACATCATTCTTACGTTTGGTGGGATTTGTCCCAGCGTGTCCAATGCTTCTGACTCTTTACGTGCTGTATGAGCAACTGCTTTATTTTGGAGCCCTGGGGACAAGGCCCAGTTTAAAACGAAGTCGTGCAGGTAAAAACAGAATATATGCCTGTGGCCAGCAACCGAGCTAGCCGAGATATTCCAATTCTGCTCTGTTTCATCTCCAGTGCTGCAGTCCCGTGCCTGGCCTTGGTCACAGCAGGAGCTGCCACTGAGGGCTGCGTGTCGTTCAAGAGAAGAAGCCGAGAGCAGCAGTTCCTCATCTGTGCAAAGATACTGCCTTGTCTGTCTCCCCTGTGCTGCTTTTGTTTAGGTCAGCCGGCTGTTGCATCTAAAAGATGTGTACCTTAAGTTCTCATTGTTTTTTGTTTGTTTGTTTTTGTTTGTTTTTCAATTATTTTGTCATTTTTGTTTGTTCTGCCTGGTGCGTTTCTTCATTCAGGAACGAGATGGTTTTAAGCTGAGGGAGGAAATAAACTCCCCGTAAAACTTCCATTAATCCTTGCAGAGCATCCCTACTAACTGTGAAAATACCACATTTTTAAAGCCTACTGCAGCTGTTTTATGGGATTCAGAGCTTTTCTTCAAATGTTCTGAAGTTACACGTGAGTTATCACAGAACTTGCTGTGTGCTTTGTCATTCTGGTAAGGTGAAGTTGAACGTATGTCTGAATAACTGTGAAGATTGTGTTAGATAAATGAAGCCACAAAACCTGCGGCAGTTGCTCAATGGAGGCTGTTTCTGTCATTTGGGACTGATGTATTTTTTTCAAAGAATCTAATTTCTAATTCTAGATCATGAGATTTTTAAATACATGCCAAGCCTTTGGAAAATCAGTAGCTCTAACAAGTCAGATTTTAAATTACGGGCAAGATCAAGGGGTATATAACAGAGGATGTTGTGTACTGCATGCTAAAAATCCATCCCTCTGTGGTCAGGGATAGATCCCTGGATGACCAGAACCTTTTTTTGGAGGGAAGGAGAGTAAGGTGCCAGTAGTGCCAGTCAGATATCTTTGGGCTCATGCTTTATTTTACTTAGATGCTTCTCTGATTCTTTCCATGGATACTGAGTTAGCTCGTGGACGCACCGCATTGCAGACGGGGGCAGACGTTCATCAGTCAGCCAGTTTGTGATTCTGACTGTCCAGATCCAGTACCAACCAATTAAAGCCCACTCTTATTACAGCCTTTGTGGTTTGGAAGTGAAGTATTCCTGCATTTAGCTCATAGTTTTACAAACTATTGGCTTAGGCTGGAGGTTTGCAAAGTTGGAGTCTTGGGTTTCCTCATGTGTGCTCGGGGTTAGGGAAGGTGAACAAGGGTACAGGGAGAGTTGCGTGTCATGAAATGGAAAAAGGGCCTTATTGAATTTGAAAGCATACAGGAATCTGCAGTCATCTCCTAAAATTTTCAAGAAATTCATGAAATGGAGTATCTAATATATCAAGTTGCTGCAAACAGGCATGGCCTCAGCTGCAACGTTGTTTCTGAGAAAACAGCAAGCACTCCATGAGCTGCTGAGCATCCTTGCATGAGCCTGCTCCTTTCCTTCAGCTCTTCACTCTGGGATTTCTCCCCTCCCATCTCGTTGGGGGTTTCTGCCCTGTTTGCAGGCCATTTTGGGAAGGCTTCTGGGCAAAGAGGAGGTCCCAAAGGGAAGGAGGCTGAGATGGGAGAAGAATGTGACCCTCTGAGCCGTTACTGGTGGCTGCGCTATTTTAAAATCAGACTTAATTTTTAGCTCTTCATAAACAAACCTTTGTGCCAATTTTTTGTATAGATCTGAAGTTGGTTGTTGTGGTGGCTGCTGCATGCTCCATGGCTGCCACAGGGAGAAAAGCTGAGTTTTCCTCCCCAAAGTGCCTCTGCAAGGACAGCCCTTCCAGCTCCTCTGAATATGGGGTGATGCCTTCTTTACTTGGTGGTAAATACACCTTAATGGGACTAGCATGGTGTCTCGGGTGTTGGACTCGTTCCAGGCTATTGTGGGAGCTGGTATTCTTCATCCTATGGCCCAATGGACTGTGTTTGCCCCAGAACTTGTATATTTGACCTGGGAGTGCAGTGTGCAGCATGACGGAGGCAGCAAGGATCCCATCCCTCCCGACGGGGTTAGCGATGCTTAGTGTTAGGACATTAGAGTCCTGTTGGCTTTAACTTGGAAAACCACACACGTTGCTGTGAAAATTCATACTTAGTAACAAGTAAACAAGGAAGAGAGCAGTCTGCCTGACTCAGGAAATTCCCTCCAGACCTCGTGGGGAGGAGGAGCCTTGCATTTTTCTTGTCCCATGTTTATTTTTAGTCTCGCCTCTAACACTGCTGATAGTGCCATTACAGCCCTGCAGATTAAAGTCCCAGCATGGGGTGGAGTTGAAAGAAAGATGCTGCAGAGCAGTCAATACCTCTAGGATCGTGCAGCTATGTCATGCTACAGGCAATTAATTTTTCCCGTTATTTGCCTGCCTGGGTGCAGCTCCATGTCACGGCTGTGTGGAAGCCTTTGATTCCACTGCTCGCCATTTCTTGTCAGGGGGTGTCTGCAGGGATGGATGACTTCAGAGTGCCGTGTTTATGATAATACTTCGGGTGTTGCTTCTGTGTGGTATTGATGAGGACAGACTTGCCGACAGCACCCATCTCTGAGGCACAACCAACTGATTTACCAAGGAGGAGGCTGAGTTTTTTTCCAGGGCTGGCTGCATTGGTCTGAGTCAGCAGAGGTCCCGAAGTATTTGGTCCTGAAGTCGGGTCGTGGCTGTTGGGTTTTCTGAGTCGGCTTTTCCCAACGGTTAGTCAAAGCCTCCAGGGTTAGCAGAGAATGTCATTCAGGACTTGAAAACTCTTTGAAACGGCAGTTTCTGTTAGCAGACACTGTGCTGACTGCATTATGCTGCAGATGTTTCAGAGGAAACATTTTTTTCAATTAACCGAATCTAAGGACATTTGTCCTTTGTAATAGCAGAACCTTTACGTGATCTCCCTAAGAGAGGCTTGGGAGGCTGGGAAGTGTCCCCTTTCTTGGGCAGGATGGGGCCCAGCATTGGAACAAGGTAGTACTGGAACCAGACCAGACTGTCCAGCTGCCTCGCCTTAGGGAGATGCCCACCCTTGGTGGACGTGATGTAGTCAAAATGAGATTATTTGGAGGTCAGAGAGCTTGTTGATCCTCAGCAGTATCTTGCTGATCTATGTCTTGGTGTATGTTAATGATCCTTGTGAATCTTCCCCTCTTCTGTATTAATTTTACTTCTGATTTAGGTAAGGGTGAGCGGGAAAGGTCTGCAGGAGATTCCCACCAGCATGTTGTTTTTATTGGCATTTTTATTAGTGGAAAGAACCAGTTAACAGAGCGGAGGGGAATGAGGGGCTTGTCCTCCTGCTGCCTTGTGTTGGGCCAAAATAGAACAGTGCTGTTGGGCTGGGGAGGAGGCTGGGCTAACATCAGGAACTTGAAGGACTTGTTTGAAGACGAGACCAGCTGCTTTGCTCTTTGGGGTTTTTCAATAGGCTTCTGCCAGATTTAGGTGCTAAGAGAGCAAGTTCTGTTGGCAGGCGTCTGCCTGCTGTGATCAGCCTCCTTAGAGCTGAACGCCCTGCAACAAAAAAAAGCTTTGCTGCGGATGACGGGCTGTTGGGTTGGCTTCAGATTCAAACAAAGCAAAATCTTTGGGGAGCGGCGCCTGGCAGAGCCTCTCTGCGATTGTGTAGAAAATTTCTCCACTAAAATGCAGCTAAAGAATAATTTAAAAATACAGCGGTACGAACAGGAGTGGTTATAGAAACCACAGAGATCTGTTTCTGTACTTGGGAATCGTGGATTAAAGTGTGTTGTTACAAGAAAATCCAGATGACAAGTTTTATTCGTTCTGTTATTCATGCAGTGAGTACCTCTTCAGGCTCTGCAGAAATATGTCCTTTTCTAGACTTATGATGAGTAGACAAACATTGTATGTTTATACCAAATGCTGGAGGATTTACGGGTAACTACTTTGTGGTTTGAAGAAACAATAAGCGCAATGTATTGTAAACAATCCCCTTTTTATATTTGGCCTGCATTCGGGCTAAGATTAAAAACAAGAATTTATGGGCTTAAAAAAAGAATCTTTCCAATGCTGAAAACAAAAAAGAACAATCTATAATGAGATTTTACAACGTCTATTATTTTTAAAGCAATTTTTTTATTTCTTTAATATATTTTCCATGTAAAAGTTTTTTTGTTTTTTTTTTGCACTTCAAATAGCGTTTGGTTGGTTGTATTTACAGCAAGCAGCTAGGGGATTCTAGTGCTTTAACCACACAGCAGCTGCTAATTAAAAATATATAATTCTACCCTGATTAGCTTTTAATGATTCTAATCCCCTTATATTTGATTATTACCACAGCGTGGTAACCTCAGCCGCCCTCTATTTCATTGTGGAAGCCTGTAAGAAACAAAACTAGTCATTAGGAGCTGCTAACTGGCTCCTGAAGAATTACTTCCCAAACAGGGCAGCACAGATGGAGAAAGACGTGCTGTTCCCACATGTCATAGGGCTCTTTGGAGCTGCGTGCTTTGAGTTTGTTGTTTCTGCACAGTTGGCATCGTTTCACCAGGAGCAGGCTTGGTTGCTGTGCAGGGAAGCAGAGGGAGAAGGTAAATGTGAAGAGTTACAGGCACCAATATTGTGAGTCCTGGTTGGGAACCAGGCCCGCTGTGTGTGACCAGGCAAGCAGTGTATTTTAATCCTGAAGAGAGAGATTTTTCTTCATTGTTACTTTGGTTGTGAGAAGTTTGTCTTCTCTCTCTTTATTTTCTTTTAAAATAAAAAAAGTGTTGAACATTGCAAAACACCGAAGTTTCACTTTTCACTCTTCGGATTGCTTTGCTTTCATCTTGTGCCCATCTGCTTAACCTTCACCAGTTTTTCTCTAGATGGTTCATAGCTCTTGATGGCAAGGAACAGCATCTTTCCTCTTTCTGCAGCACCTGGAAGCCTGGGAAATGACACTGTAGGAAAGAGCAGCAATAAATGTCTGCTGCTGGACAGCAGTTTGGAAACCCTGAGTTAGGACTGCAGCAAGAGGGGAAAAAATTACCCAAGAGATGTAAAAAGACGCCACGTCAAACGCATTGTCAGAGAGCTGCCCTGATCTGGAAGTGCAGCTTCTTTGTGTCACTCAGAGTTCATCTCTGGCTTGGGGATCTGGTACTAATGGAAGAGCCAAAAGGGCAATTTTATTATACAGAGCAGATAAGAGAACCTGTCTTTTTTTTAATTTTTATTTTTAAATAAACCTCTCAGAGCATACAAAAGTGACTGCACCGGAATGTTTGCTAGTGAAACGCCTGGCTGCTCTTTGTCCCAGAGCAGGGTGTAGAGCTTGGCCACAGAGGAACGTGGGGCTGCAGTCCCGTTGCAGCACGCGGCCGGCTGTTGCTCTCACAGAAGCTCCAGCATTTGTCGTGCTGCCACGAGTTAGTGTTAAAATTGGCTCAGCTGTCCTGGCCTGGAGATGCTGGCTGCTCTCAGCACTTGAATGGCTCGTCTGAAGCGTCGCTGGGTGGGCGGTGGGATCTCATGGTTTCCCTGTGCGCCAGGTTTCGGTGTTCTGCCTGGCTGAGCCTCAGAAAGTTCACTTTTATTTGCAAGCGTTGTGCGAGGTAGATCATCAGAGTGGGGAAAGAGGTTTTTGTTTTTTTGTTCTTTCCTTTTACCTTAGCGTTATTATTCTCTTAGATCTTTTTGAATTTATTAGGGCTGACGCCAGCTTTTAGTGCATTATTTTTAAGAGGATACAGTTTATTTGAGATTTCCACATGCAGACATTCCCTTCCAGTTTCATTCAACTGCACAGGGACATTTGCATCCAAATCAAAGGCAGGTTTTCTGTTTGTAGGCAATTGATAGCTATTCACTGGGCTATGTCCGCTAACACAGTGCTTGTTATTTTTAAAGCTTTTGCGGTTGGTGAGGAAGCTGTGGATTAAGCTCCGAGAAATGCAGCTCTGAAGGATGAGCTCGGGTCTGAGCGTTACGGTCAGTTTGTGCTGGGGTAGGAGAGAAAATGCCAGTGACTCGAAACTTCCCTTTAGACTCCGTCTGGGCTGTGAGATGGCTCTGCAATAAAGACAGAGCAATTGAGATTTATGATTCTCTGCAGCGAAGAGGCAACTTGCATTGCTGTGACATCTTGTATCTCAGAAGAAGTTAATCACAGCTTTTTCTGCGTTGCTGGGTTACATTGCTTTGAGAAAAAACAGAAACTGCTATGAGCAGTATGAATAGCTGAAACCACAAGTCCCACTGAGATTACAGCCAGCTCCTCCTAAAGGAAACGGATTCAACCACCAACATAGTTTTTCATTAGCTGATTTTTTCGGAGTGAACAAAATACCCCTTTTGTGGCATAATTGTTTGGCTTTCGGAGATACAGGCTGAGTTGCAACTACATTCCTGGTTTTTGTTGGATTTTTTTTTTTTTTTTTAATTCAACTTGATTAGGAAGGGAAGGCAAAGAGACGTTTGTCCTTTTACTACATTTGCTGAAGAATAAAGCAGCAGGTTTTAATTTTCAGACTTTCTGTGCTTTTTGGCTCTGCAGGGAGGGGGAGGGGGGGAACCAAGTCTGTCTTGCATTTCTGGACAAATCTAAATCTGATGGACAAAAGTTGAAGGTATCTGATTAAAACCTTTTGTTGCTGAGACAGAATGACTTTACCATGTACCAGGCTGGCTGAGCTAGAATGGTTTGTGCCTCAGATTCACTGATTTTGAGCTGTCGAAAGTATTTACTTGCGGTTAATGTGAAAGTTAATCTTTTCGTTACAGCAATATGATAACAGCTCAAAAATCAAGCAGAGATGAAAGCAGAGGAAAAAGCACAGCGGAAAATCCGTGGAAGTGGAGTTAGAACCCACAGATGTAATTTAAGCATGTAAAGATTTGTGGTACTCTGACCCTTCAAATACCTCAGAAATGCACCCAGTTCTTCAAGATGCGCAAAGTAACAGCGCTTTCGATACAACTTAATTAAACAGGAGGTGGCTGAGTTTTGCATATTAATGCTTGTCAGCTGGAATTACTTCTGCATCTTAGCTGAAGGCCCTCAATATGCTTGGTCCATTCTTCCCTTACCCTTGTTTTGACTAAGTTTATCGCTTGTCAACAAAAGCTGCTACTGTCTCCTGCAGATGAGCAAGTCAAGAGGCAGTGCTTATTTCGGGTTCTAAGAACTGCAGACAGTCAGGAATTTAAAAATGATTGAAGACTCAGATCTCAGATGCGTGGTTATTGGAGTGAAGTTATTCAGAAAGTATTAGGCTACCTACCCTCTGAGTGAAGATTTAAGACGTATCAAACTGGGCGAACGCAATTGGTTTTAATCCTATGAGTGTTGGTTGTGCTCTTGTACTGGCTCAGCTAAACGTGGCAACCACACATTAGGGATTTTTTTTTTTTTAATTAGGATTGGTCAGTCAGTGTTTCTTTGTAGACTTTTCTCAGGGGAATCGTCTGGCTGGTTGGGCCATAACCACAAAATGTCAGACGATGCACGGATCGTCCCTCTCTCCCCACGCTATTTCTATCTCTCCTCACAAAGGCAGCGCCCTGGAATGGTGGTTGTGGCTTGCTGTCTTATTTCTAGGGAGCTTGTGAACAAAAACCCTTGGACTTGCTGGTGAAGTGCTTGCTAATATCAGATCTGGGCCAGAAAGTTTTCTGGATGAAGTTGCATTTCAAACATTTTCAAAATGCCTTTGGAAATTAATAACAAATGCAGGACACAAATAAGCGTCTTGATCTTTTGCAAAAGCTGCTGAGCACCTCCTGGATGTTTCCAGTGAAACTTCAGCTTTATTGGTTCCTGAGCATGCCCAGCCTTGGGCTTCTCTCAGCCCGAAGGGGTTTCCCTGCTCCAGAGATTGCTGTGGTCACAGATCCCACATGGATCTGCCATCCAAGGGCTGTCCTTGAATGTGTGCAAGACTTGTGCATCCGCTGTGCTCAAGACAAAACAGATCACATGTGATCCTGCAGCTGCTCTGTGTGATGGCTGAGAATCTCCTGTTATAGCATCTGGAACATCACCACTCCTGAAGCTCTCTGTAACATCCTTCCTTATTACCATACTCCTCCAACCCTCCGCTTTGCAGTGGTCCCAACCGCTCTGCTTGCTCAGCAGCCTCGCAGCTCCTCCTCCAAACCTCCACCGCAGCCCTTCTTCATCCCTCACCTGTTCTCATTTAAAGCCTCTTTTGTGGCACAACCTCATTAGAGATAATGGCAGGCACTCTTGAAAATAAATAATGCCTAAGCATCACTCAGAATTTAAATACTTTCATTTGTCTGGCCTACCCACTATATTTTATGAACCGTCTAAACTCACTTAGGCTGCAACCAAAGTTTCAACCATGGAACCTGATAAACCAGTATGTTCTGCAAAACTTTGCTGATAGGAAAATGCTCAAAGTGCTCCTGTGTGCTCTCACAGAGGGCTGGATTGGTGAGGAGCCAAGCCCTGGTGTGGTAACACAAGAGGTAGAACTCCACAAAGGATGGAAGCCATCCAGAGATGACATATACTTCAAAGAGGATTTGAATCTAATTAAAGTAATCTATCATAAGGAAATGAGTATGTTTGAGTTTTATTCAACTAGAGGGAGAATAGCACAAGAAACTGAAACAAACTTTGTCTGAATCGCAGAGGAAATTAATCCAGAAAGTTGATTGAAACTGAGGAAAAGCACCAAATTTAGAACTTCAGAAGAAAAGAAAAGACAAATACCACTGCCATGAGCAAAGATGGACTGGTGAAAATCGAAAGCAATAAGAAAAAAGAATTTTTAAAAAAAGTTAATAGCTATGAAAAGAATTGCAAATCATTTTAATCACTTCTCTGGAGTGGGAAAGCTGGGTGGCAGTGTGAAGCAGAACAAACAGGCGAATGGTGTCCCAAGGCTGGGGTGAGATAGTGGAGTTCATCCGCACCCCTGCGCTTGCAGCAGAAACTGAGGGGGTGTTTGTATAAAATAGAGCTCCCTGCAACTGTGCACAAATGATAATGCCTCCAACACCGCTCCGAGTCTGCAGACTTCTGGGCTTTGTTATGGCTTGGAGAAGTCGGTCTGATTTATTTGTTTTTGCTAGTATAATTGTGCGAGTGTGCGTGGTGTTGGGGGGGTGTTAACCATTGCAAAGCAAGCAGAGTTTCGGTCCTCTCTCACCCACTTTTAAATAGGGGGATTTGCATAATGTTTATTCATCTTTATGGGTTTTGAAACAGGAGATTTAAACCTGCTGTGCTTTGAGATGCAAACCGATCCCACTGTATCAGCACAAGATCATTCTTCTCTGAATGGGTGATGGCAGCCACATACCAAAACCAGGGCAGATCCGGAGGCGGGAGCTCAGGAATTAACTTGGAAAACTCCTGGGACACAGCTGTGTGTCAGGCGGCCTCCACACCTCCCATCACCCCATGGCCTCAGGAAGCATACAGGCCGGGCTGTTTGCCTTGATAAGGACATGTCAGCACTACCGTATGCAAATGGGTGTATATTTTATTTATTTTTACAGATCTTACACGCGCCCATATCTGAAATCTCTGTACTGCTCAGTGGGAGCCACCTTCAGTTTGCTGCGCAGTTTGCCTGTAGCTGTAGGTAAGCAGGATGCAAGTGTCCAGAGTAGCAAGAGGTGGTTCAACGTGCTTGGCTCTGAATGGTGTCAGCTGTGGCAGATGTTTCAGGGAGGAAGAGAGCCTGATTTTTTTTATGTTTTATTTTTTGCCTTGTAAATACATAGATTTTCTGCCATAATGTAATGATGCCAACACTTGCTACATCTGGAATTTTCCTTGCTAGGTTACCTGACTGCAGGTAACCTAGGTCTTGTTCACCAGGGCCGTGGTTTTTCATTGCCATCCATTTTTACCTGCTGAGATTTCCTTGTTGCCAAACCAGATTCTTCCAGGTGATACTCATCCATCTCGCCCCTCAGAAGTCTATGAGGTAATTTTGGGTATCTGCCAGTGTTGGAAATTGCTGGATTAGTCCCAAGCAATCCACTGCAATTTGCGTGCTGGTGGAGGTGGGATACTGTCTCGCATTCACTGTCGTGAAGTGAAATGATTGCTTTCCAACTGAGTGGTCTGACATGACTTTATAATTAATTTGGTAATTTGTGCAACATATACTTTCTAATGATATCAGTTGCCAGCCAGGACATGATGTTGTATTAAACAGGTTGTCGCCTTTAAATAAAATCAGTAGTTCCACTGAGTGCTGGATGATCCATGACACCGTGTTGCTCACACTGCAGAGTGGTATTTAATCAACTTACATGGTTTACTGTAAAGTTGTTGGTTTGCCATGCAAACACCACTCTGAAAAATTATTTGTAGTAGCTTGCGAGATCAGTGTAGTTTTTGCACAAGAAATTCAGTTTTTTTGAATGTTTGCAGGCCTGGTTCTGCCCCCATCCCAGGCAATATCATGCTCTGGTCGTGTCGTGAAGCAGGAGGATTTTCTGTTGTTTTCTGTGTTGGGAGCTGCTGCTCAAAGCTGTTCTTGGGTCCAGCATGCATCCTCTTTCCCAAGAGGAAAAGGGTGAGGCAGAAGCACCTTTAATGAAAACGTTGGTTCTAAGCCATTTTGTTACACATCCGTGCAAGTTCCAGCAGCGCTTTGCGATTTTGCTTGCAATGCTTTTCACATTCAGCCTAAGCAATATGCAGAAACCACTGGGAGCTGAGCTGCAGCAGCACTAACAGGAGAAACTGCTCCATGCAGATGAAGACCTTGTGTGGTCGAAAGTAGAAGGCGATAATGCTGCAGGCTGTCCTGGCATAGACAGAGTTTTGCAATGTGAGAAGCCACCTCTTGGGGCTGGAACAACTAGTACCAGTTTGCAGGATGAGGATGGGGCAGGTTAATTTGGGATGTTCAGTCCTTCTGCTGTCCCAAAGAGGTGATGGAGTTAAGATCATCTTCAGCCCTGTGGGAAGCTGTTTTTGGTTTTGTGCCTGGTGGAGCTTAAACCAGCGCTGTGGTAAGGGTGTATTTGAGCTGTTCTGCTCTGCAGAGGTGCTGCTCTTGAGCTGGGATAGCATAGGATGGAGGAGGGCTTCCATCAAAGGACTGCATTTGTGTTTTGTGTTTCCCAGCCTGTGTGGCTGCAAGCACCTTCCTGCTGACATCCCCCTCACACAGCCACAACCAAGGGAAGCCTTGGGAAGGACCCGTACAGGCATGATCACATTATGTGGGAGCAGTAATTAATGGCACTCACACACTGCTCCTGAGTCACCATCTCACCTCGCTGCAGCCTTGATCTGCAAGGCAGTGGGATTCAGCATGGCTACACCTCTCCCTGTGCTCACTGCACAGCGATGTGGGTACGTGTCCCCTTCATGTTGCTCGGCCCCACGGAGTGCTGCAGCATGAGCCCTATGGAAATGTCCTTGTGCTTTTAGGGTTTCTGGGGCTGCACTGACTTGCTGGTGATGTTTCAATGCACTGAGCTGCCATGGTGTGCTTTGGGGTCACACAGGAAAGCATGCATCACCAGGAGGCAGTGGGCTGAAGAAATTCCACCTGTCTCAACTGCTGCTCTTGACACACGCGGGAGATGGCACACCACCTAAATACAGCCAAATGCTGCTATTGGAAGAAGAAAGGCTTTTCATCTTTTCCTCTAGTGGGACACTCTCTTCTCTTGGTGTCCCTTATGCTCTTGTAGTATCTCTGTTTGCTGCCCTGAGCAGAGAGCTGGACTAGCATAAAATTGCCTGTTCCCGAGCAATTTTCCTTGCCACCTCTGTACTCCTCTTTATTTTTTTGTGGTTGCACACGCAAAACATTTAACATGCTGTTATATGAATGGGTCAGAAAAAATGGATTGCTGCTTTTTTAGTTTGTGACAATTTTTGTGCGCATGAGATGATCACCTAAGGGAGAGCTAAGAGCTTAAATGTTTGCCAAAGGTATAATATTGCCATGAAAAATGGCAATCGATCCCAAAAAGGAAAAGGAGCACAAAGTTAATTCTGGGAAAAATACCTGGCATTTCAGCTCAAAGTGTGAGGAAACTCTCATTTTACCACTGCTAATCTGTAAATTATAACCATATGAATGTAACCGTTGCAGTTCAGGAATGACATATACAACACTCTTGATGGATGCTATGCATTATATTTCAACCACATAACCTGCCTTGGGCTTCTTTTTTACATATCCCTTTGAGTTGAACATTTTTCTGGAGGTCTCTTAACTTTGGGTGGCCCACATGGATTGTAACAACTGAGCACAGTTGGGATGAGTAATAGGAGTCGGTGTTATTTCTGAATTTCGTTTTCTTTGAAGACTGAAGTCAGATGCTTTATTCTTCTGGCTGTATTGATTTTTCTTTAGTATATGTATATACGTATTCCAACCTTATGCTCTCCCCTTCAGTGGTTTGCGGGCCTTTTTTTCTTTTCTTTTCAAGAGAGTGAGTGTCAAGGGAAGGAGTGTCTGTGTGGCTCCAGTCTGCACACGTGGCTGTTGGGGAAACGTGAAATAAAGGGGCTTCTCGTACCTTTTCCAAGAAGGCTGCAATTCCCATTCAGATTTGTTTGCCTCTGCCCCATCTCTGTTAAAAAGACAAGAAAATGGAGTTGTTTTGTGTGACAATTTTGGAAGGGATGTACCTGTTGGTTCACAGTCCTCATGCTTTTGGAAATCCCTTACTTGTCCAGATTTAAGCATGGATCTTCAGAAAGAAGGCTTCTTGCAGAAGCTTTGGTTTTGCTCATCTTGTTTTGCTGCAGTTGCACAGTCTTTGTTTTTTTAGGCAGAAAACCAAAGAGAAACTCAGTTTGTAATATTTCTTTGGCATTTCCTCTGCAACAGTTAATTTATTGTGTGTTTATGCAGTGTTATATTCCAGGTAATTTATATAATTACAGCGCCATTAAACTTGTCTAGCTAGAATCAACAAAATCAGACAATTCAGTGAAATTCAAGCGTTGCAGTAGTGGTTGCCCAGTTATGTTATATCCTGTGTAAGATTCCTGTGTGTGATCCTTCAGTTCTCTTTTTTGTGTATGAGCCTTTGACACCAGAATGAGTTGCATTGGGGTTTAATCATCCCTAAATGACTAAACCGGAAAAATATTTCATTGGAATGACATACATGTAAAACATGACTTATTTAGTGATGTTATTAGAGCCTTTAATATTTTCATTTCCTGACCTCTGGGAATTCGACTATGCAGCCATAATGCTGAACACCAAAGGAGTAAAGGAATGGTTTCCCTGTGGTAACTTACTGAGCTCCTTACCATAGAGTGTTTCTGAGGGCCAAAAATTCAATGATACCTGAGACAGCGCCAATACCTAAACAGCTTATAGGCATAGTTAAGGCAAAAAGCCCCCCCAAAAACCCCAACTCTTTGAAATTAACAATGTTAAAAGGGCTGGGGATTTGTACTTCAGGATGTAAATTGAGATTAAGAAGTTTTCTCTGAAGCATCTTAGCACATATTACTGCCATTGCTCCATCCTGTGAACTGTCCTGGTCCAGCCTGGAGAACACAGGTCTGATGTTGGGTAGCACAGGGCAGAAGTTGGTCTTGGGGCACATGTCATTCCTGGGTGGGAGGTGTGCATGAGAAGCTGGCTTCAGGTTGCTTGAAAGAGTTGTCAAGCCAGGCTTTGCTTGGGTTAAACATGATTGCTCATTGTGCTTGTTTGGAATTTTTTGATTCATTGTCTAATGAAAACTTTGTGGATGAGATTGAATAGAGTTCAAATTGACACATAACGCACACACACACGCACAAAACACACACAAAAAAAACTCTTATCCTTTTTCCTTTATCCAGTGTCTTCCCCAGGTAACATTTTCTTCAAGCTAGTTCTTTTGGTTTTCGTTCATGAGTTCCAGCCTTAGAACACACTGCCCTTTTCCTAGCAGGAAAATGGGAAAATGTGAAGCTGCAGAGTGGGGGAAAAAAAAAAAAAAAAAAAAAAAGCCATGTTATTTCCTCTTGGAAGTCATCACGTACAGAGCTGATACTGATGGCATTTTAATAGATTAGGTGCACCCCATCCAATATTGTGATATAAATCCATTGTGTGCAGAATGAATGAAGTTGGGAAATAAGCAAAAAAAAAAAAGAAAAGGAAAGAAAAAGATTGATTTGTGCTGGGCAGAGGGGGAAGGGCAAAATGTAATAAATGGGACTGTTAAATGTTGGGTGATTTAATGGGGTCTTGTCAGCCTCTTCTAAGAGCTCTTGGAATGCTAATAAAATAATTCAGAAACCTTGCGGGAAAAAACAGCTGCTCCTCATAATGCTCTTGTCCAGCCAAATTCTAGTCAAGGTTTTTTTTCAGATGTTTGCTTGATTGTTTCGTTTTTCTATTTGTATTTAGATGAGGGTTTGAAAGAGGTTTAATCAGAGGAAATTGGGGTGACACAGTGATCGGTATAGGCTCAGCTCTTTGTGTGTGTAGTGTGGGTGCTAAATTGTGCTTCTGGTTGGGAACCAGACTGGAAAAGTGGCCCCAGGCAGTTAGCGAGTTGTGCTGGCTCTGTTTGTGTGAGATCTGCCTTTTCCCAAAGCTCCAGCCTGTGAGGGCAGCTTTTGGGAAAGATGTGACTCTTGCAGAACTTTGGTGAAAAAAAAAAATGCAAGCCGAACACATTTTTGTCTTTGCCAGAAGCATTTAATACCAAGGATGCTGGGGATGCTTTCCACTGGAGTTGCTTTGCCCCAGGGGAGCAGCCTTGGTGCTTGCCAGTCTCCCTGTTCTGATGCTGCCAGTGGGCAGGAGGCTGCCGGGAAGTGAAGCAGCATCACGTTCGGATAGAATTAATGGCAGAGATCCCATTGAGACTGATTTACTGAGGTTGCACCTTGGGACTCTGGGCAGAGAGGTGTGTGGACATGGACAGCAGCCTGCATCCAGCCGTGCCACATGTGGAGCCTTGGCCTATCTGCACCTTCACAGTGCACGGCCAGTGAGGCTTTCAGGTCCAGGCCTGGCTCTGTGTGCTTGTGCAGGGGCCTGGATGCCTGGGATGGGCTTCCACCTGCCAGCCTGCTGTTTGCAGAGTGCTTAGAATGGGCAGAGTGCAGAAGTCTTCCAGCTTCGGTGCCAGCCTTCATGGTGCTGAAGGGAGAGGCCGCCAAAGGAAGAGGCAGCACCAAAGGCAGAGCCCAGCCTCTTGTAGCCAGAGGCCCGTGGAGCCCTGCCTGTATTGTTGTGGGGTTTTTTTTGTTTTTTTCCTGTGTGTGTAATTTCAGTGTTTCTGGTGCCAGGCTCCTTGTTTATGCCAGATGAAAGCTTAAAGTTTTGTAGTACTCCTCACCAGCGGTGCGATTCTTGGAAGAGGCATGTGAGAAGTTTTGCATCTGGGCTGGTTGTTTTTTTGTTTTTGTTTTTTAATCTTATTCCAACCTCTCCTGTGGCTACGAGGGGAGAAAAAAACAAAACCAGGTTTCCTCATAATATTGGTTTGGACGTTCTGGAAAACAGGAATGGTGAGTCATTGGTCCCAAATTAACGCTGATGTGTGAGGCTGCAAGAGATGGGTCACCTCTGGAGACAGGAAAAGCACAGTGCAATGCTCAGAGCTCTCAGGGGCACCCTTCAGCTGGTGGCAGCTGTTCTGTGTATAAAATCCTCACGGAGAGGTTTGTAAACACCTCTGTCCATGTTAATCTCACTCCATAATTGAGGGCTTTAGCCTGGGAGCAGGTTTTAAAACCAAACGGCACCCTTCTGTTGCTCTTGTGCTTTAAAATTCAGCGTGTAAAAGTTGTAGCCTGTGGTTTCTGGAGGGATTTGTTCTGCCATGTTTATTTTGCAAAGTGCAGATACCGGCCACAGAGCTGAGATTGATGCCTGGATTTGTTTCTGGAGAGTTTGGAGTCTTGAGTCAACAAGGAAGCGTGTTTGTGCCTCTGTGTCACCCAATACATTTTTGCTGTTTGAAGTTCATTTTTTCCCCTGCATTTCCTCATGCCCTTTGCTAGACTGGTCCTCTTCCAGCAGGTGTGCTTAGCTGCTGAGTTCTATTGTCAGACACTTCAGCTTTGGCTTTTTTCATCTTCTTCTTTGTCAGAATAAGGATAAGGCAATATTTCTACACATTTTCTGTCTGTCGTAAGACCATTATATTTTCTGTAGTGTTTGGCCTTTGTCATTTTGGTACCCAGGCTTTGATCTGGAGAGTGATGATTTAATTGGACACCAGAATCCAAATGGGTTGATATTGTTTAACTGGAGGGACAATCAAAAAAGAAAACCCATCTAGTTTGATAACCAAATATCCTAAGTCAAGATGAAATTCTTCCTTTGCTGAAACATGGTCTGGAAAAATTAGGAGAAACAAATACATGACCCAAAACAGTTGATAAATGGAGTACAGGCTAATTCAGGAGTGACAAGAATTTCACACTGTCAGAATTGGTTTTATGTTACTAATTTCCCACTGTTTTCTTGCCCTCCTATTATTGCAGTTTACTCTGCATCAGTGTGTGCTTGCTAGGAAGTGCATCAATTCTGTGTGAAATGATAAAACTGCAACTTTGGAAGTGGAAATGTTTTTAGTCTCCACTGATGTATGCTATACCCAGGCATCATCTTGGCTGCTCAGCTCAGGTGGCCTAAAGCCTGCTGAGTGTTGGGCACAATTCACCACCTTCTGTCTTGGACTCTGCTCTAGTAAGCTGTCAAAATCAAGTCTGTTCCATGCAGGTCTCAGGGTGCAGCCTGGTGAGTGCCAGAAGCAATAGATCCTCTGGTGTAGCACTGCCAGAGCAGGAGGAAAAGTAATCTGCTCTTCTTAAATGAGTTTACCTTCACTTGTGTCTTTGCTCCCATCCTATGTAGCAGCCAACTGTTAGTGCAGCAGGGCTGATGGTGAGCAGCAGGACCTATGCAGTGTGGGTGTGATGATGAACAGGACATGCAGTGTTTCTGAATGTGATAAACACAGGAACTTAACGGAGAGAGAGGAGAGCAGACGTGAGCATACTGGAAGGGGAAAGGTGACTGCGGGAGCAAAAGCTTTTGGATTCTAGGCATTATATTCTTGTTTTTGATTTAAAACCCATATGTTTCTGTAGCTGCTTTGAGGGAGTCAGTCAGTGTCACTGGATGTAGGCACTTTTTAAAGTTGGGAATTGGAGGTGACTAATTTCATGAGTGTTTCACCCAGAGAAGGAAGGAAGCAGAGTTTGCCACGTCATTTACTGTTTGGGTAGCAATTCCCAGATTTTACCCTTTTAAAATGCATCTCATTTCCAGTTATGCTTTACAGAAGGGTGAGGAAATTTCTGGGAGGGGCAGATCCATGGAGTGCAGGGGGACTGAGGTGATGAGCATCCTGCAGGGGTGGTGGCACTGACTCTGGAACCTTAGGTAGATGCCAGCAGGCTTTTTGGAAGAACATCCCTGAGACAGTCTGGGGCCCATCTCTGAGTCACCATGAGTATTCATGTATGGCAAACACACATCTATGGAGGTAGAACTCAACCCAGCATAAGATGCAGCTCTGTAGGCGCCAGCAGTGAGTTCTATCTGAGATCTGCAGGTTTAAGGAAAGTGCATTTAAAGTGGAGACTTCTGAAAATGCCTCCATGTATGTGCTGTGTGTGCTTGCTCTGCACAGAGCTGCAGGTCCCTAAGTCTCATTTGTGTTATTTCTGTGCCTGGGGATAAATCACACTAATTGGGACACTGGGCAGAACATTTAAATGAAGGCAGTAAGGAGCTGTGTAATTAGGAACAGTTCAATAAATACTAAAATCGTTAGACCATAGTGAGGTTAGATTTTCAAACAGTATATCTCTTCCTTTCCTCCTCCAGCAGGCCCCAATTTGATAGATTTTAATAAATGAAAATACTGAAGTAGCACTTAAATGAGGCTTAGTTTGAGCCAGAGAGCAGGAATTGTAATCAGAGGTTAATTTTTGTTTTCTTCTCTCCAATGCACTGCTTCTCCCCATCTCTGTTGCATGAAGGTTACCTGGGATGCTGCAAGTGCCAGGAATCCTCTCATGTGCTGCTGCCAGAAGCAGGATTGCAACCGTGCTAAAATCAGTGGTGGAACTAAAGTCAGCCTGATAAAGAGTTCCTCAAGATTTACTCCCCTACACACTTAAAAATGTTTGACAATGAAATATGGCATGCATATAAGTAAATATTTGCCTAAATGAAGTGGTCCAAACTTGCTGTGACAGTAAGGGTGGCTTCTCTTCTCTGCAAGGGGAATATGGGAACCTGATGCCAGGCCCTTGGCTGAGAGGAGTGAGATCTGTAAGAGTTAATTTGTAATGGAAGGGGAAACCTCGAGGGAGGAGGGAGGGAATTCCTGACACAGAACTGGTGGAATTTTGGCCTCAGTTAAAAAAAAAAAAAGGCGAGCAATGGACTGGATAAAGAGGAGAGGGTAAAACAATGCAGATGCAATTGGAAAAGCTGTGTGCACTCGGGGGGTTTAGAAATGTTAGGAGGCACCCTGGAAAAAAGGTAAATAAATTAGAAACAGGAAAATGATTTTTTTATTATTATTTTTTTTTAATATTTCCCTTCTCACATCTGTTTTGCGCCAGGTCCCAGTTTGATGCAGATTAACTTCTGTGTGTAAATGCTACAGCTAATGAAGGTCTGAGCAGGGAAATGGTCTGCAGGAGTGTTGGGAAATCAGATTATTTGTTTTAATTTGATTTATTTGGAATAATAATCAAGCTTTTACAGTGTGAATGAGGTTCTGAATATATATGCATGGGCTGCTGCATATCTGTACTGCTTTTGTCATATTATTTCCTATTTTTAATGCTGGAGGCCTTTGTTAAAATGGATTTTATGAAAAGCGTGTTCAAACATTTATATAAAATAGGAATGCATCAGATATAACTGTCCTTTGCAAAATGAAGCTAGCAAATTGCAGTTCCACTCTGTAGTGTGACAGAAGCCTGTTTTTTGTCTTCCTTTTTTATTTCTTTTGCTGACAGCCACACACAGACCCAGCTTTGTGCTCCTGCCTCCCTTGCTCCTTACTGCATGCACCTCCAGGTTGTGAGAAAACAGTCAACATTCATTCATCTCTGAAAGCTTATAATGGGCTTATCAGGAAAGAACTATCAATACATCTTGTACCCCTCTTGCACTGGGAGATGCTCCTTCTGGCTATGAATAACTAGGTTGGCCCACCTAAGCTAATTATGAGCTGCCTCACCGTTCAAAATACCCTCAGGGTAACACTGTTAGGACTCTTTTACCGGGTTAATGGGTTCTCTGTACTCTGAATATTATGCTGACCTTTACCACTGCAACCAAAAATGCAGTGTGTGGGATCTTTTCGTGCCAATTTGTGATTTGGGTACTATGAAGAGCCCCATCTCTCCTCTTTGGCAGGTGAGCTTGGAGGGAAAGGGCAAAGCCTGCCCGGAGCAGGCACCCTGCTGGCTAACGGTGTAACCATAACAGTTTTGCAAGTCTCTTTGAATTGCAAAGTGGAAGGAAATCCTCATTGCCTTACTTACATTTAGAACCTCTTCAGAATTTGATAGATTCCTTTTCTGGTGTGATTACCTTTCAAATCTACTCAGTGTACTGTCTGGCAAACTTAAACCTTATCTTGAAGAAAATGAATGCAGCAGTTATTGGTTAGTACAGAATGTGAGTTGAGCTGTGTTTTTTTCCTTCTTTTCAGGAGGTTTGCTGTGATTTTGTTTTGACGGATTGAGCTGTGTTTCACTTTGCTCTCATTTTTCACCCTGTCAAAAGCATTTTTAGTGCATTCCCCCCCAACCCACCCCCCACCTCCCACTGTCTGCCTGGATCAGTGCACTGAGCACTGACGCACCCTCTCTGCATTGCTCACTTGCAGCTTGTCTCACTGTGCTGCAGCACTCAGTGCTGAGCTGTCTCAGATGGAAGCTCAGGTTCAGCCCTTGCCACATCTGTGGGCAGCACGCAGTGCCAGGGGCTCGCAGCATCCACGTGTAGGGGCAGGAGAGTCGTCAGCAGCTTGAAAACTTTGCACAAGCTCGTATTGCTGTCACTGTATTGCTGTCACAAAGACTTGGGGAGTCTTTATGCAGTTGTTCTGATGTGTTGCCTATATTGGGAGCTATTTAACAAAATGAATTAGAAAATTATAGGGTTTACATCAAGCTCACTTCAGTATTGGCACAGTTAAGCTGACCTGGCAGGCATTACAAGGTTTTAGTGAAGCCTGAGTGATGCTGATTTAAGCAAGGGGAGGCTGGAGTCAGGTGTGAGCATTGCATCTTCATGACAGCAGTTTCTGAATAGCCTCAGTAATGGAGTGTTGGGAGAATGTAGCACGTGAGATGTTGTAAATACATCAGTGAAGGTGCAGTCCCTGCCCCTGGAGAGCTTATGCTCAGAAGAGGACGAAAGTCCAATAACAGCGCAGCTGTCAGCACTGTGGGATGTGTGTGCTGCTGCACACCTGACGTGCCAGCTGCTCTCAGTGAGCCGGGTGTCATGGACACCCGTGTTCTGTTTGTTCTGTAATCTGGCAACAGCCCGGTGTTGGGGCAGGCAGAGCATGGTGCTTTCCTTGGCTGTAAGGACGTTGGATCCCTGTCACACAGGTGCCCTCTCTGCACGGCTGGTGCCAGGGCTGCTCTGCATTAACCCTACCTTGGGATGCGTTCTACTGGGACCAGCTCCTACTCCTTTGCCCATGCGTAATTTGCATGATCATGATCACATACTAAATCCCTAATGCCTTTTCTTTCTCTCTTGCCCTCCCTGGTGCCAGGTCAAGGCTGGTTTTTTTCCCTGGATCCTCCCACTGGCAGAGCCTCTCAGGGCTCTGTTTCACTTGCTGTCAGTAGTAGTTTACTTCGCTCAGAAAATTCTCCCAGGTTTGCAGACCTCCCCCATGGCTATCGTATGACAGCATCCTTCATATGACACATCTGGTGGTAGGGGAAAAAAAAATCCACTTTTGTGTAGTCCAAACATATAGCTATTTCATTTAAGTATGAGTGCGGTGTTCAAAGGATGGGGATGCATTGAAGTCAGCTCAGGTGTCTCTTCCCCTCCCCTGATCCCACCCACTCCAGCACTATATCCTAGTGCTGGGGTACAAATCCTGTCCTGAAGGGGTGCAATTTGCCTCCCAGAAAGTCTCTGCCTGCAAAAGCTCCAATGGCACATTGCCCTCCTAGAGCTGAGCGTCCTTCCTGGTTCCCGAAGCTGAAATGTGCTGCCAGGCCTCCTTCCCCGATCCTGTATGGAAGGAGGATGAGGTGAACAGCGGAAAACAGCTTTATCTTTCCATGCCTCCCCTGTGAACACAAAATGCTTCGTTCTGCAAAGAGTTTTGCTACAGGTTACAACTGAAATGTTTGCTGAATCGGAAAGTGGTTGTACTGGTAGCAGAAGGAAAATAAAAGCAGTGACTTGAGATGGCAAGATAGGAGACGGAGAGGCAGTGGGGCTGTAACGGACTTATTTATAGCAGCCTGGAGAGCAAGAAGTATTGCAGAGGACAAAATTCCTATAATGTTTACATGAGGCTGTAGGAAATTGATTACAGCTCAGATACATTTTGTTGCATACTGCTGGTAGGAATCCTAAACGTAATGCAACAAATTCTGAACATGCTGTTACTGCTGGTCTTTTTGAAGGCCTATTTTTACCACAATTAAAACCTCTAATTTATTACTGTTGTCAACTCCCGTTGTGTTTTCTTCTGTGTCCTGTGCAGTTTCTGCTTGCAGAACCCATTTCTGTCAGGCTGCAGTCCTTTGAGACTGATTTCTTTAAATCATTTCTTTAAAAAGAGCTTGGGATTTTGCAGCAGTACGTGTTTCATAGAGGTGTTTTCTTACAGCCGCTGTCTGCGTAGGCCGGTGAGTCTGGCTGAGGTGGGCACTGCAGATCTCTGAAGTGCAGGGGAGGCGAATCACCCCAAGGGCTGCTGAGGGCAGTGGTGTGGCAATTTTCATGGTGTTCCGTTCGCTTTGTTCCTCACCAGGGAAGGGGGAGTGCTGAGCATTGCCAATGATCTGGAGCTGTATGCAGCCCAGGGCTCCTGGCTGTTACTGGGATTTTGCTCTTATGTCACATTAGTAGCTTTGGAAATACCTTTCCTCTTGCTGTCCTTGTACCCGCCCAAGGCAATCTGTAGTAAAGGCAGCGTCCTTGAGGATCTCTAAACCACCACTGGTAAATGAAGTTATTTTCAGCTGTTTACTTTCTTTCAGCTCTCTTTCAGTGTTTGCATTCAGTTGCTTTTTCTTGGCTCTCCTCTAAAGCAATGGCGTCTAAATCAGTGGCACCTTCTGGAGCTACTGTAAAGCTGGCAGTGAAATGAAAGCCACAAAAATGAAGCACAAAAGGTTGCTTTTAAAACCTAAAGTCAGCAATAAGAGACAGATAAGTGTTGCTGGAGTGATTCGAGGGGGGTCTGGGCACTTGGGGCAGGCATTGCTTAGCACTTATTCTGGCTTTGACTTCATACATGATAATGCTGTGCGGACAGGGACTTGCCTTCATTTTTGTGGGTAGCTCAGAGGAGTCTGCAGGTGCTCCTTTGGCCTTTGCTTGCCAGAGATTTGTTTGAAGAGCAGATGGTGGTTTAGGAGATTACAAACCCTGTATGCTGTTTGCTGGTGCTGTTTCAGATGAGTGTGAGGTGAGGGGAGGAGAGTGCTGAGGGGCTGTTTCAGCACAGGTAGAATGGATTCGATCCAACATGTCCACGAACAGTTGAGGTCATGAGCTGCTGCAGCTGTTTTTTGGCCCATATCCACCCATGTTCTGATGTTATTTCAAGGAGATGTCAAATAATGCAGACATGGCATTGCTGAGATGCATGAAAACAATTCAACAGATGATTAACCTGCTGATCTTAAGTCACTGCATTACTGCCACGTTCATCAGAGGAGATGGCACTTGCTACTTACTTTCTAGCACACATTTGTGACAGAGCAACAGGGAGAAGGATTTTAATTGCTGCTTCTAGTGTCACTAGTGATAGAGAGTAGAAGGAATCTGGAACTGACATTCATTTTCTCAGAGCAATCATCCCACAGGACCTCTCAGAAAATGAGAGCAGAGAACAAAGTGCTGAATCCCATCCAGCCCGCTCCCACCAAACAAGAAAATCAATGGAAGCACTTCTGAAATAGCAGCAACTGTGGGGAGTGGGCAGGAGAATGCTGCTCTCAGATGAAAGGACTCAGTTCTGTTCATTATGTGTGGTATTGCTTGTGGCATTTCTGGCATTTATTTTATTTTATTTTATTTTTTTGGTACAGTTTCATGTGGGATAGAGGTACAATTCTTAAGCTGCATAATCTTGAATATAAGGATATTTTGTTGAAATTTCCAGAACAATAAAAGGGTCGTGCTATGAGAAGACTGGGATTTTTACAAGTTGGTGTCTGTAAGTTGGATTTTTATGTCTATGCCACAAAAAGGATCTTGACATTGTTATTATTGTTGTTGTTATTTTGCTGTCAAGTGCTGAATAGCTTTGAGCCTTCACTGGCTGCACAGGGAACTGCGAGATGTTCAGTACATCTGATACTTCCTATGTACAAGGTCCAACCATGGATTTGAGTGTCTGGCACCTCTAGTAAACATCTTGATTCATGTAACATAAACTTAAGACAACAAAATTAGAATCAGATGCTCTTTTTTTTCCCTCTGGTTTCAGTCCTAAGCCAATTGGTTTACTGTGGAATTCAGCTGTATCTCATAAAACAAATAGGCCGCTGTTTCACTTTCAGGCTGGCATTTTCCTTAACTCTGTGTTGTGGCTTAGCCATACTGTACCTTTCCTCTTCATCTTCTTCCTTTTCCTTGGACTGCCACAATGGTCTCAAGTTCAGCCCTCCCCAGCATCTGACAGCATTGTCCTTCATTGCCATGGGGAGCCTGCTGCATAGGCAGTGGAGATGGGCTGATAAATTCTTTGCTTTTATTGGGTTTTTTTTTGTTTGTTTGTTTTTGGTACAGTCTGCATCACTTCCCATTTCAAACCACTTTAATTGTATGATTGGAAAAAACCTCTTGCTTGGCATTAGCAAAGGAAGCTGAGTTTAAAAGGAAAGAAAAAAATATTGAATCTGCAGCATTTAATTTAATAAGCAGTATTTTGGGTTTTCTTTTGTTACATGCTACCTTTTGAACTCTGTGAAACAGCATGCAGATCTCATTCACAATAACGTCACTGTGCTGAGCCTCACAAGTAAACACTTTAAATGGGAGGAAGCACCTGCGTGCTGCTATTGTCTCTCTTCTTCCATTAGCAAAAGTCTCTGGGCTGACTCTGTTGAAGCCAAACCTTCTGTAAGCAGAAGTGCACAGGCAGCAGGAGGGCTGAAGAGCTTGCTGTGCTTGGAGAGGGGGACATTGGCCATGGAGGGGAGCGTGGCCATGCGTCTGGATGCACGGACACGAGTGGGTTACCAGACCATCACGCATCTCCTTGGCCTGGGCCCTGGAAGGTCGGGATCTCGGAAGTACAGGAATGAGCAAGGTAGGTCCAAGGCACCTATAGCTGTCAGAGGTTGATGAATCGCAGGGCCACAGAACTCTGGAGATGCTTTGAAATTGTTGCTAGCGTCTTGCTGGTTGGATTTGTGTAGACAGTCAGATGTTTGACTTGATCTCTATCCCATGGAGTTTATTTATTGTGTTTGTATCAACATCATCCTCACCATGGCTTCGTGAGGGACTGGTTAAACTGTGAGAATTATGAATACAACTAGCGAGGAGTTTACAAGGCAAGCTTTGAAGTTGAAAAGGCTGCCTTGTATAGATAAGCCTGAGAGCCTATAATCTCTTTACCCAAAACAGGAGGTGACTTATCATGATCTAAATGTATCTGCAAACAGAAGATCTTTGCTACTAGGGAGCTTCTTTTGATAGATGAATCAACAGCAAGAAGAAGTTCAGTAACTAAATGCCGAACTTAGAAAACAGTAGGATAGATTTTCTTTCTCCAGTGCTGTCTTAATCTTGTAGTCTGTAGCTAACAAAAAGTTGTGGGCACCGAGGAGCTCTGAACATGTTTAGTGTTAGATAGTGTTATATAGGAGACCTTGTCAGAGCAGCATCTTGATTTTCTGTTCTTTCAATCGGTGCAATTTTAGAGGTGTTTGATGGTGTAACACATGGCAAGTATGAGCTACATGTTGATATATTAACTGTTCATTTATTGGTGTTTGTGATACCTCTGGTAAGGTGGTAATAATTGCATTGTAGTCCTTCTAATGTTAGTTTTTCATTTAGCAGAAATTGTCTTTGTGCCCTCTAGTGGAAAAACTCTTTATTTGAAGGCTTCCAAATTGGGGGAAGTTCTTGCAAAAATAGTGGTATGTGTGAGAAAGGTCATAGAGGAACAGAGCAAGCCTGGGGAGATGAGGATCATGAAAGGCGGCTGTGCTCTGTGCTTCCTCTGCTTCAGTCCTCACAAAATGTAATGTTAATTATGTTTACATACACGTAGAATTTTTCAAGTAGGGAATATGAATAGATAAATAAGATATTGTCTAGTACTGACGTCAGCCAGGCCTGATGACATTATTGTAGATTACTTGAAGAAAACCAGTCTCATCAATCTCTGAACGGTTGCTGATCAGTGTTCCATGGAGGATGTGGTGGTGACCAAAGAGAAGCAGAGCAAATCTTACATCAGATCTGTACAAGAAGATCCAGAAGGTGGAGGATCAGGGAGTCTGACTTTGGTTCCTTAAAGAAGTTCCAGAAGAGTTTGTGAATATCAAAGAGGGGGAGGAGGTGCTCTGAAAGAAAAGCTAACTTGGGCAGCTATGGGGAGGAAGGTATATCTGTCCAACTTCCCTTTGTAAGAGGATAAACACTATGCACAAGAGGAGCTTTGGATGTGACCAGCTCATGTGTCGGCAGCGTCCCAAGGTCTTCCTTTTTTCAAAATAGGAGTAAAATCTCTTTCCAAGTCATCATTGCAGAAGTGTCATGCATAACACATGCCTGATGATTACTTCCCACTGCACTGAATGTTGCTGGGCAGCGTGTGGCTGAAGGAGGGCCATCTCGGTGGTGAGGCTGGAAATGGACCGTGTAGATCGGAGGCTCAGAAAATGGATGATGCTTGAGAGGGTATGTTGAAGGAATAGTATTTGGAAATACAAGCCTGAGTGCAGACAATTCATTTTCTGACACATGGAAGATTTCTGTAAAAAGGATAATGATCACTTTTTAGGACCCACTGGGGGAAAATGCCTTTCTTTCCCTGAAAAGAATATTCGAGGTGAGTACAGGGGGAAAAATTTCTTACTGTGAGGGTAATGAAGCAATAGCAAAAGAAATTGTGACTGTTTCAGGGGAGGATTTGCAGAGCAGTTAAATTGATGCTTGTCACGGATGGTGCACATTAAACCTGTCTCCATGGGGTCCAGATATATGATTTCCCCATAATCCACTCCTCCACCTCCATGCAAGCACTGGGCCACACTCTGCACAGGTAGAATGTCCATTTTCTGTTGGACTACCCAGCTCACCTCCGGCAGTGACAAAAGCTTTGAGGAAGATGTGGGATTAAACGCTTTCCCTCCACACTCTGTTGCTTCCCGTACTCCTCCTCCTTCCTACAAGGCCTATTTTATTTATGAACCCCCATTGGACTCTCTATTTCAGTCCCAAGAGGTGCTTTCTGGGGATGGGGTCAAAACCAGTAGCAGCACTGTGGGCTGTTACAAGGATTTGGGATATAAATTCAGCTCTCAGTGTGGCCATGAACACTTCAAGCACAGATGTAGATCACAAGAATTTGCTGCTGCCCAGTCTGTATTTCCTGCCCTCTGACTGTTGCTTTCTGGAGCTGCCTGTTTGGGATGTTATGATAGCAACAGATGTGAACGTGGTGAAGTCCCTGCGGTCCCCTCCCGACATCCTCCCTTTTGTTGTGCTGGCTTGTCATTTTTGTTTGTTTTTGTCTGAATTATAATTGCAAAAGCTGTTACATGGCTGTTTATTTGCTGTGTGTCATCAGTCACTGTTGATATTCGCTCCTGTTTGCATTGCCTCTGCTCTCCCCCGGTTTTATGCCCACAGGCACAGCCCTCCAAGCATCTCCCAGCCTCTGCTTTGAGTCTGCGATGCTCTGTGCTCCCATGAGTGCAGGGAGATACCAGCTGACAGTGAAGAACCAGGATTCGGCTTTTTTCTTTTTCTTTTTTTTTATTTTTTTCTCCTTTCCCTCCTGGCATTTTACAAGGGCCCTCCTTCAAGTGAATAAAATTCCTTGGAGACTCCTTCCCTGAGATCTCCGTGCTTAATGAGTCTCTCTCATTTCTGTCAGGTGGTGAGATCAATACTGCACTTTTTTTGTCTGGCTTGAAAATGTCAGGGAAAGTGGGGGGCAATGAAGGCTTGCAGGGGGCTTTGTTCCCACTGTCCCTGCCCAGGGTGGTTTGGCAGCAGGGTTAGGAAGAGAGGCTGTGCCTTCATCACTGGTCCAGGGAATCATGCAGCTCCTTGAAACCTGAAAGGCAGCATCTTGCAAGTTGTTCCATGTCTTTATCAAGGGAAACAGGCGAGTTTTGTGTCAGCTGTATGGAGCTTTATTACAGAGCTGTGTGTAGGAGATTTAATGATAGATCCTGAGTCTGTCTGAGGTTATTCACCAGTACAACAAACGTCTGGTATAAATCCACTCTGAAATAACTCCAAGCTTGCGCCTAAGTTAGCAGCAAGTTTTCAGGTATGAAAATGTCCACTTTGACTCTCTAAGCATTCTCAGATGGCCCATGGAATGGAAAGTTTTACTTTATTTGCAATGCAAACCCCATTTAATTATCTCCAATTTATAAATCCGTGGTTCGATGCCTGTAAAATGCTCATCTCCTAGTGAGTAGTAATCAGTGTTGGAGGAAATCGGGGATGGATGGTGAGTTTTAAACGGTGTTGGTTCCAGTAACTTGGGATATATAATTTAAGTCACTTGCATTTAATCACCCTTTAAACACTGAGTTGCAGTCTCTGCTGCTTGATGTGCTGAAAGTCAACATCTTCTTAATGCCACTGAGGAGACACTTGAAATTCCCATAAGCCCTGGATGCAGCTGTGTGGCCGTTTGCAGTGTGTGCTGGTGCTGCAGGCAGTGCGGTGCACGGGCTGTGCTGTGCCTCCCCCAGCCCCGGGTTGGGAAGTGTCCATTGTTTTAGCCATAGAGCCTGCTGTAAATACCCCAGCACATGGAACAGCTGCTGGGGGGAGGATTATGGCTCTGGGGTCGGTGTGTAACAGCTGAACATATTCTGGTAATTCAGCAGGTTGTAGAATAAAGCGGATAAAGCTTTGTGCATGCTGGGGAGCCCACTGACCACGGACACCTCTGCAGGGCTGTCTGAAGGAGCTTTGCTCGCTCTGTGGGTGATGTGCATGCACAATGCTCACTTGTCTCTGCAGTGATGACGTGCACGGTGTAAATCTGCATTTTATAGGGTTTTATATGTACATATGTGTATTGAGATATATGAGTGCGCATGTGATGAAGTCTGCAAGCTTGTTTAATTAAAGCAGACGAATGGGGCAGATGAAAAGCTCTGTCTGTGTTTCGAATACTGTAGGATTCTGATCCCTGCCCTTAGCCTGATGGGCAGCCTGGCTGTGAAATAATTCTTGCATTGCTCATGGCAACTGGTTGATGGCATTAGTGGAGGGAGTGAAATTCACCCACAAAAAAACTGATGAGATTTCTAGGCAGGGTGCCCGAGCAGAAAGGGTTAATGGCAGAGGGGACCCATGCAAAGCAGAAGATGGTAGCCTTTATTTGAAATTGCACATTGAGCTGGCATTGCAACAGCTTGTTTGCCTGCATGGGAAATAGGTAATTTTTGTTGTGCCTAGCAGTCAAATTGTATATTCCTAAATTAGAAGCTGCCACTTCTATTTAGAGTAAAATTTGCTTTTCTGTATATGCATGAGAACATCAGCGTTTGAAGCTTGCCATGCTCTGGGTTTGCAAAGGAGCCCATTAGTGCTTGTGGAGGTTAACGAAGGGGGGGGGCAGTGGGGAGGAACGTCTTAATGAGCTGGGTGAAGAGTTGAGGTGAGGACGTTCAGTGCTGGGAGTCTCCTGCTGCTGCAGGACGGTCCTGGCTGTGGGGCACAGACCTGTCTCATAGAGCTGCTGTCACTGTGAGGGAGAATAGGATCCCAAACCACTGCTGTGAGGCTCTCCTGCAGAGCTGGAGTGTGGGGAGCTTGAGCGTAGATGAGGAAATGATGGGGGAGATTTGACCTGCTCCTGCTACTGGGAGAGAAAGAAGGGCTGCTATTGGCCTCGTTTCCCTGGGGTTTGGAAGTGAACCAGGGGAGGAAGGAGGTGAATTTTCCAAAGGCTTTTCTTCATGCCTGGAAGACTGCCCAAGAAAGGGCTGGGAGAGCAGAGGGGAAAAGAAACACCAAGAGGCTGGTCCTTGCCTGGTGTAGCCCCAAGGATGCTTGGCCTGCATAGAGCTGTGCCTTGGGTCTGTTCCTGGCTTAGGGACTGTTGGGAGCTGCAGCTCAGCACTGGGACTGCGCTGCCCCATCACAAACCAAGCTGGGGCACAGGGGTTCATTTTTATTATTATTCCTTTCTTTTAGTGTTTCGCTTCCAGAGATGGGTCAGGATTAGCAGGCACCAGGAGACTGCACTCACTGGCTCTGACTGAGACTTTGGTCTTTAGGGGATGGTGCCTAGGATTTGGGACCAAAGGGCTGAAAGTGAAATATGGACCCTGTTTTGTCTGTGCATTTACAGCTCTTCCTATTGTTGTTCTTTTTTAAAATTCATATTATTTTAAAGAAAGAACACTGTCATGGCAGGAAGAACTAGAAGAATCATTTGAGGTTTATTCTATGAGTGTCACCATGTTTCATCTTATTGAAGTAATGGTGAAGAACTCATTTCCTTGGATTTGTTTACTGCTCAGAATTATTCAGAGCATAAATTTATGATACATATATTTATGCTCATGAAAGCCTTGAATTGAGTTAAAAAACAAAACAAAACAACAAAGGAAAAGAAAACATTTAGCTTACTTAGCACCTATTATGCCCAGTAGTTAAAGCAAAGGCAAATAAATGCTGAAGGCTTTTTTGCTCCAGGATATTCTAATGTAAAGGCTAATTTATTTATTTCTTGGGCAAAAATGATGATTTAAAAGCCTTTTACTTAATAAAGTGCATATTTCTTCTTAATCTCATGACTCTGGGAGCTGAATTTTTTTAGAGAACCAGCAGATACGTGGGAAAATCGTCAGTCTTGGCAGCACTGAAGTCGTTAAGGAGATGTTCAGTGCTGTATTTGCTCAGAACTGAGCGTGTTGAGATTGGATAGCTTGCAGCAGGCTGTCTTGTTTAACATTGTGGCCTTATTAAGGCTCCTTGCACATGTGCAGATGATTGTATTTTGAAGTTTATTTTCTGTCACAGTTGATAAAACTTTATTTGCTGCAATTATTGACTTTTTGAAGGCAAAATCATGAAGAAGTGCAAGTAGCTTCTTGGTAGAAACATGGATTTTGCTCTGTGCTAAGCTGCTGTTTTAAGAGCCATAGATGAAAGCACCTGGAGATGTGCTGCAAGCCTTTCCCATTCTAGGTGCTTCCTTTTACAGATTGCAAAGCCAGGTGGGTCCTTCCCCAGTGCTGGATACTTGTGTGTTTGTTGTGTTTTGTTTCCTTAGCTAGAAATCTCACTCCTTGAATACATCATATTCATCTGGCTTGAAGACTTAAAACTCACTTATAAAAATATTTAGAGCGTAAGAAGAGAACAAACAATTTTTGCCTGGTAGAAAGTGCAGCTTTCATTTTTATGGTAGCCCAGAGAGCCAATCAGATGGGTGCCCTTTGCTGCATCCTTCCAGACTAAGGCTTTTTAAAAGGTATTTCAAGCCAAAGGCTTTTTTGTTTGTTTGTTTGTTTTCAAGAAAGTTACAAGCCGTGGAAAAGAAAGGGCTTCAACCATAATAACCGTGTGCTCTTACAGTAAAGCCAGTCTGGCTTTGATCTCTTTCAGTCTTAAGAAACTGAAAACTCAGCCCTGACAAGAGGTGTACTCTGAAGAGTGGTGTTTGCTTTATGAAGTAAAGTGCTTGATAGGAAGAGTGGCACAGCTACCCAGGAGGTGGTGGAGTCACCGTCCCTGGAAGTGTTCAAGAACATGGAGATGTGGCACTGAGGGATGTGCTCAGCAGGCATGGTGAGGGTGTGCTGGGGTTGGGCTTGGTGATAGTAGAGCTCTTTTCCAACCTTAATGATTCTGTGAGGTACGGTGACGGCAGCAGAACAAATTTCCTACCTGGCTGTGCTGTGGCTGCTTCTGCTCCTCCTATCTCTATTAAAGGACCATGTTCGCAGATTGGAAGACCTGGTTCGGGCACATGCAGGAGCCCTGGTCCAGACCAGGCTGTCTGGCCAAGCTGGCACCGATGTCTTGCATCAACAGAATGTGTGTGGGAAGTTGGCTGATTTAGGATTTTTCACATGAGGTGTGATACAGACACGTAGTGGGCATCCTGCTGTCAAATGGGCAGCAAGAGGAATGGGTTTTCTTGCTGAAGTGCGAGGGACAGAAGGAAGCTATATGGAAATTGGATCTGTTTCTGGTGTGAGATTCCTGGCAGCCTTCAGCTTTGGGGAAGCAGTAGTCCCTGAACCAAATGTGCTCTTACAGCCACAGGGAAGCAGCACGCTGCTCTCATCCTTCTGCCCATTTCCCTTTCTGTGAGATTTCATGTCTTGGCTCCTGCAGCTTTGATTACATTGCTGTCACTGTTTGGATGCTGGAAGAGACTCTTTTGACAGTCACTTGGGATCTGTTCCTTATTTGCCTAAGTTCTGGGTTTACAGTAATGCAAGCAATGTGAAACTGTTTAGCAGCTCTAATAGAGGTCAAGGCCCTGTTGTCTTAGGTATTATAAAAACTCCTTGTAAAAGCCTGAGCATTATCCAAATATTTTATGGGCAGGACAAGTAAAAGAAGGAATAAGCCAGGCATTTCCAGCTGCTGTTTATAGGTGGGAAACTGAGGCACTACTGAACACACAGGTGTGTTGTACCAGTGCCTGAATTGGGACCCTCATCTCGTGAGTTTTGCTCCATAAGATTATTGTTCATATGAATTGATTTATAGGCAGTTATTAAAGCAAGCTATTGTTGTGTGCAACTTGCTCACTGCTTTATCCCCTTTTAAGTTTAAATGCTTTGAAACAGATCCAGGATAAAGCTCATCCACTGCTGGTACAGGGACAACTCTAATCTGCTTTCAGGGAAGCTTTTTTTCCCCTTGAAACCTGTGGCTGGTGAGGAATTTGGAGCATGCTCAGTGTCCTGCACATAGGTACGAGTAGAGGAGCGCCTGGCCCCCACCGTCCTCCAGCAGCTTGTCTGTCTGGGGATCCCAAAATGGAATGAGTGAGCAGAAAAGGAGGCAGGTAAGGCATGCTAAGCATGGGTTTGAATGGAGTAACTGAATTCCAGGGCTCATTTTGTTTCCTTTTTCTCCCTGAGATGCAAGGAAGAGGATTAAGAAAGAGGGAGCGGATCTGAAAGGCACTTCTCAAGGTGCATCCCCGGCTGCTGCACTTGCTCCTCTTTGTTTGCTGCCATTCCGAGCTCATCGTTTGGAGCCATCTTGAGAGCTCACTTTTATTTGGCTTGTTTCCCATTAAGTTCCTTGTCTGCTGGCTGGGAGGGCAGGGTTCCCCATCAGCCAGCCCAGTTTGCAGCGCGTGTCTGCACACTCAGTGCCGGTGGCAGCTTTGGCTCTGGCTTATATTTAGTAAATCAAGTTTACAAGCTGTAAGTTTTACCAAGAAAGGCTGTTGGGTGGTTTTTTTTGTTTGTTTGTTTTGTTTTTTCTTTTTCCCTTAAAAAAAGCCTTTTTGATTCCTTGTTCCCTTGAAAATAACATTCTTAGCATGGTTACTCTTGGTGCCACCAGAAAGGGCGGTACTATAAACCTCTCCCCACGTGGCTAGGAAATTGTGTGTCCTTTGCTGCAACAAAATCCCAAATATTTATGTTATGTTTCTGTTTGCTCCGCTATCTTTACTTATAGATCATTATGTTTGTAGGTCCTAAATGACTTGAGCATTAATAAGTCATTTATTTTGAATCAACAAGTCAAAATGATAACTTGTTCTCGGAGGATATAAGTTCGTTTTATTTCTTAAGGTATTGTTTTCTTCTGCCATTAACATTGTTTACAAGAAATTGTTTTTAAGTAGTATATTGTTAGCTTGTGTATTTTAGAAGAAAAACAATAAAACAGTATTGTGCCCCTGATTTTCCTTTTAAATGGCAAAGTAACCATCCAAGCACAGTTGCGTTATGTATTGTAATGGTTCTGTTCTCCACCATTGTGTTCCTTAAATAAAAAGCACAAGATGATCCTGCCTTATAGAAACCTAACAGTTGTTTTTATAAACAGTGTGTGCTGTGGTATCTATTGAAAATAATTATATTCTTGTTTATAGTTTTATCTTCTTAATGAGAATTCAAGTTGGTGGATATTTCCGTGGCTTTTGGAACTAATTGTACTGTGAGTTTTAAAAACAGTTTATGTAATAAGAGCCATTAACTTATGATACAATGTAACGTAAATGAAGGAAGTCCGTACTTGAAGGACGCTTGCAGCACAGATTGTCCTAGCAGGAATCAGTCTGGTGAATTCCTGAATCCAGACCTCCTGTTGCCCAGCACAAGAGCAGAGGTAGGTACTGGCCTGTCTGTGGGTAGCACTTAAGGAAAGTGGGAGAACCTGGGGCTCTCTGAGATAAGTGTAGGTTTAAATAACTTACTGAGCTGAGCTTCAACTTGTTCTGCTTAATTACCTGCACCTGCATCCACTGGAGAGCATTAGGGGCCAGGGAGGGGGGTGGTTGGGTGGATTTTGCTCTTTCCTTTGAGGGGCTGATGAGAAATGCTAGATCCCTCCTGCTACCAATCATCTCATCAGGCATGGCAAACAATTCCCTCGTGGCTGAGAGGAAGAAGGTTGGTAGGAGTAGCTCTGACTGAAGCTGTAAGAAGGTCTTTGTTGGGACAGCATCCATTGCAAGGCTTTTGGGACTCCCAGCAGAGGCGTCTAGCCCTGGAGAGAAGAGGGCACGCCTGATGACTGAGCATGGTAAGCTAGAGCCATAAATCTTTTGAAAGGGTTGTGCAGGCGCTGTAAGTTTTGCCTTAAGTGCTGGAGAGAAGGGTGGATGATGTATTATCTTTCTGCCCCTTGCAGGAGGGCGGCAGGGAAGCTGGTTCTCTCCATCAGGTGGAAAAGACTGGTGTGTGATCGTGTTCCAGACCTCCTGTTGATAGGTTGTCCTCTTCCTTCACCCCCAGTTCTTTTGTATAGCTTCTTCCAGGACCGGGGTACATTTCCATGATCTGTGTGACTTGGTTTCCCATAGGGAGTAGCGGGTTGGGTGATAGCCTGGGCTTTGGAGGAAGGTGTGTGTGTGTGCTGCCTGAGCACCATGGCTCTATGCTTTGGAGCTCTGGGTAAAGTTCCTGGGACGTGTCCCCATTGTGCAGCACTCAGGAATCTCTCCAGTTTCTGCAAGTAATCTGAAACCTGCCTGGTATGTTTGCATGTGCAGAGTACAGCAGTTTCACAGACTGGGATCTGCGTTGCCTGTTAGAGCTGGGCCTGTGGAGTTTTGCAGAGAGAGTGATTTGAGAACGTAAAGCTGCTTTCTCTTGGCGTTTGCTGTCTCCTGTGGCGTTACCTATCTCCAAAACCATTTCTCTGTGAATAACTATAGCTGTAAAGCAAAGCCCAGCAATACATAAAGCAAAGCCTGACAGTAAGTGGCCTCCCAAAACTGTGCACTTGGAGTCCTCAGATCTTGCTGCCTTTTGTCTCTGGGCTGTTCTGACCTATTCATGTCAAGAAAGCAAAGAATCTGTTAGACTGTGATAAATGTGTACAGCCCCTGCACAGTCTTGGAGAAGGCCTAATTTGATCTGACGTTTGCTAATCTGCCAAGACTTCCAGTGATTTGTTTTCATACTGAGTTAAGTTTCATATGCCATGGAGAAATGGATAAACATATTGTATTGTTAAAACCAGAGGATGTGATGCCAACTTCTTTGCATTTGTGGAGCTGGAAATTTGTTTTTTTGGCTCCCTTTTTTGAGGACTTAATTGTTTTGCTAGGTGGTAGCTTGCTAATTTCATTTACCTGGTACAGTGCTGGCAGCGTACTTGCTGTGAATTGTTTGAGGTTTTTTGTTTGGTTTAGCCTTGCATTGCATTCATATTTTCCTAAGTCTGTCACCTTAACACACCAGTTGTAAAAAGCAATTCCAGATATCAGATCGTTTTTCTGCCTACCACGTGTGACTGAGCCAGCAGCAGCTTTATGTAGTATGTAGATATTTCTGAGTTTGACCTGAAGGGGTTTTCAAGTTGTAGTGGGAAGGCCTTTGATTGTTTAGGTGTTTCTGGCACTTTGGGTTTGTAGCTGCTTGTTTCAGTTATTTATTTTCATGTATTTTAGGATGCTCTGATTAGGTAACACTAGAAAGACCCAGAATCTGAATCCACTGGAATCAAGTGAGAGCTTTCTGGGTTAGAAAAAAATTGTTTTGTGGTTCTTATTGTTACACTTGAGACCCAAAGACAGTATGTCTGTCTTTTTTTTTTTTTTATAGTATAGACTGTCCTGTTACAGGAATCTATAGTGATGACATAAACATGGTACCGGAAAGTTTGTGCAACTGAGAAATCTGCTGTCCTTTGAAGAAAACAAATGAACCTCATTTAGATTGTTTGATTTAGATTTCAGCCCTGAACAGTGTATTGCCTGCTACAAAAAACAAAGCAAGGGAGCTGATAATAAAGGGATTCCCCCCCTTGTGCTTGCAAACCCCTCAGCTCTGTTGCCGATGGAGAATAAGAGGGGGGGCTCTGTGTTGTCCTTGTTTCCATGGGGGATTTAGGTGATGGTGAGCAAAAGGGTCTGTGAGGGCACCTCAACTGCCCCACCGATAGCAGGGAAGTGCCCTGTAGCACCCTGATTTCCTAACTCCTGGTGCATATCCACATCCCTTTATGTGGGAGAACAACTCCAGGCAGCAGAGCTGCCCCAGGAGCCTCGTGGCACAGTCATCTGTGTCCTTGTTTTATTTCCTCAGCCTGTAGTTCGTTAACCTTTCACCCTGTTAGCATTCTGCAGCCTAATTTCTGATGGGCACGTGAGCAAGCTCAGGGTTTCTGGCCCCCTGGGCACCCTTGTGTGTACGATCAATAGACTTGACCTTTTTGATGAATGCTCACATGCTCTGGAATCACAGAGCTCTGCATCCTCCCCTTGCTGCAGCATTCCTACCCAGGAGGGACACCCGCTTTAAAGGAATGTGGAATGTTTGCTGGCTTTGTAATGTGACAGCAGTCAGGAGGGAGTTAATTCTCTCTAGAATCACGAAAGTGTTAATTGGCTGCAGGTGAACCAGGAGTCAAGCATAGGTCCTCATACATTCTGTTTTGATTGGCTTAAAGCTTACTTAGGATAAAATCTATTGACAGCTTAACCCTGTGTAGCAAACTCCCCCATTCCCCCCCCCTCCCCATTCTCATGATGAGTAGGTTGGCAGGTTTGGAATGTTCACCAGCTGTATTACTCACTTTTTGATATCATCATGCTAACTGTTAAGTTGGCATTTTACACTTGCAATAACTTTAGATTAAGCAATTCCTTTGATAATAATCAGAGGGATTCTGGGTTTAGAGAGCATTTATTTTGTCTGGATTTCTTGTCAGGGCTTAAAAATTATACCAAGCTTTGAAGACAAAGGTTTTTATAGATACCAGTTTGCTTCTCAGAGGGAATCTTAACAGCTAAGAAGATAGTTTTACCTCTAAAACTACAGGTAGGCTCTGAGCCACCTCTCAATCACAACTCCTTTTGCTCCATTGAGATTTTTGCTATGTATAAGTAATTTGTAACAGAACTAATGCTTGAAGCAGTGGAGGAGATGTTTGCATCCATGCTGGGAGGACATGGCCTGTCCCTGCCCAGATACAGTGTGATTAGGAGCGTGGCATCAGCAGGGGAGCCGTGCCAAAAGCAGGGGATATTGTACAGTCAGGTGGAGCTGACTCTGCAGTAATAAGCTGTCTCCTAAGGCCAGTTTTAATGAAATACACTAATTGATGATGGTTTAGACTTTGATTCGGTGGACTGTAAATAGAATGGGATGGTGAAAGAGTGTGTTTGCATTATTTCAGCTACTGCCTAGGCTGCTGCCTAGACTGACCAACATCCTCTTAGTCATTTTCCTTCATTTATTTGTTAATCCTGTTCATCAGCTCTCACAAATGAGCTGCTTAATTTTCTTCCCACTCATTCAGAATGAGTGCAGCTATGGCTGAAGACTTGTAGTCTAGAATAGCCAAGGCTTCAAAGTCATTTCCTACCAGCTGAGGGCTATGATGGTAGCCCCTAAAATGTGCCCTGGGAATAGTGAATGGCTTAGTTTGGTGGAGTCTTCAAGTCCCTGCCTGATACGTTGCTTGCTGTGAACCCCATGGTCCTGGGAGTGCTGTGGTAGTGCTGCACTGGGATGCAGACACTCTGTGGCCCCTGTTTGTGTTGCCTTGGGGCTCGGGAGAGGGAGTGGATGGACTGCTACGGAGTGTCTTGCTGTCACCTCTGGAGTGGGACACCTCACCTCCTGCGGGCTAATTCTATCCTCCTGAAGGATTTGGCTTAGGCTGGTGACAGAGGTACTGAGATCCTGCCCTTTTCTGAAGCCTAGCCTGAAGCTTGTGTTGCCTTGTTATTGAGAAGAAATGGTCATGACAGGGATCTGGGCTATTGCAGAGTGATCAGTAAAGAATTGTTTGAAATTGCGAATGATTTTTTTTTCTCTTTTTATTTTTTACTGTTATAATAAATGATCTAGACACAGCACTAAAGTTTGATCCTGAAAGTCTTAAAAATTCTGGCTTAGGTCCAATCACTTCTATTTGCCAAGGTTAAGTATGATGTATTTTTTTTATATACATCAGAAGAAGCTTATACATGCTTGGCTTGTTTTATGTCTTCAAATATTTGACACATACAGAAAAAAGTAAATTGTAACTCTTTGCTTGCTGAAATATTTTATATGAGAAGCCAGAACTGAGAGAGGTTCTTCCTTTGTTTCATTGTGCTAAATGTTGCCTCGTTATTTGGTACGAATCATTATTAGGCCTTAATCCTGGCAGAATTCATCCCCACTTGGTGTTGGCCAGATAGGCCTGGGCAGCCTCACTCCATTGTTGACCCTTTGGGTGAAATCTTCAACCTTTTGTGTAAAATGTGATTTTCTTGAAGTGCTCCACGGCTTTCCTGATCACAAAGACCAGCACCAAGGGCGTGATGATTTCCCTGGCAGGACAGGTCTATTTTTCAGGGCAAGGATTGTTGTCCTGGACAGTAAACTGTATTAAAAGATGTATCTATTTTTTGTGCCCTGGGTTGCATTTTCCATGTAACATTTTGAACTGTTTGCTAAACTGAGGTGACTCTCCTCGGGTATATTGGAGATGGGTACGTGTGGGTGAGTGCTCTGTGCCCTGTAGCTATCTGTTCTCCTGGGGAGGCCTTTAGAAATATCTCTTCTCCATCTCCCCTATACGTCAACTACTTTTTCAATGCCCTCTTTGTTCAAGTATATAAAAATAGGAGGTTATGTTCCTATTAGTTCATTCTTTTCTAGCTAAAGATTAAAAAAAATAAGGCGTTTTTATTAAAACTCTGTTGTAGTTTTCTAAGTAATACATTGTCAGGAAATAGAAGGCCCTTTCTAACAGGGTGGATAATCAACCACTGAAGCAATTTATCAAGTGTTACACAGTGGATTCTTTGTTGGGAAAGGGTTTAAATCAATAATTGATGTATAGGGAAATGCAGTAGCTTAAGCACACACACACCAAGGAAGAATTGATTGATGTGATGTGGCCTGTGTTACACAGGGAGATGGGAATAGATCATCTCTGGATCCCTGGAGGCTGCAGATCCATGTGAATCTGTTACACATAAATACTGATAGAAGATTAGACCTGGATGAGTAATATGTCTTTAATTTCTCGAGCGACCAGAGTGCTGTGTTGAGTCATTGCTCTGCTCAGTGTCACCTTGTGAATTAACGGGGTGATTTAATGAGCACTTCTGTGTTGATGCCTCTGTGGCTGTTCACCAAACCTGACTGGATTTAACTAGTGAGAGAGATCAGAGTCTTGGGCTGTAGTGTCATTGGAAAAGATTTCAAAGGAAGAACCTTTGGGTTCTCTCCAGCCCTTACAGCAAACAAACAAAAGGGAGATAATACATAGGGTTGGGTTTTTTTTTGCTATTTTCTAAGGAAAATTGTTAGAACTGAGGAATATGATGCATGATCTTAAAAAAGACTACAAAGTGATATTCATTTTGTGGCTGCTCTTAAACATTTGACTAAAAAGCAAACATTTGCTCGCTTTCCTTGAGATGAAGAAAACTCAGAGGCTTTCAGTTTTCAGTAACTCCCTGTATTTGAGTTCCATTCTATTCTTATTGTAAAATGAATCCTGTTTGCATTTTACTGTTGGGTATACTGCACAGGTTATGTGCATTTTGTGGAATTGCATTTTGTGGAATTGCTGAGAATGTATTTGAGGAAGCATTTCTGTAGCTGTGCCACTGGATTCATAGTAAGAGTTATCTTTTCTATATATTAACATCTACTTAATCACAGATTTGTTTGTGCTGCAGCCTGTTTTGAAATTAATTACCTGCTAAATCATGGTGTAGCTGTAGTTGATGCTGGAGTTGTCTGCTCGTGGAATGAGTCCTATTATACTGTGCCTTATTGGAAACTCTGATCTGATCTTTATCAATTTTCCTTCAAAAGTGTTGGGAGTGCACCTTAAGTTTGATGAGGGAGTGAGAAGTTGGTCATGGTTTAAAGGATGAGGTGCTTAGACATGGAAGCATTTTTAAAAAGTATGCCCACTTAGTGGTTGGTGTGGGGATTTACCAGAAGTGCTTTGTTTTTCAGCAATAACTTGATCCGTCTCTGCTCCAGGTTAAGGCCGTTGGGTCTCAGCCCTTCTCAATCTGTTTCTGTGAGCAAAGAGGCTTTGAGGTCTTTGCTGGGTTGTTTCCTTGTGCGGGGGCAGCTAGCAGAACTTGTGGATGCCCAGGCCTTCCAAACCTGGGATGTATCTGCATCCTTTGGGCACCCATCTGTAGCCTGCAGAGGCGATGAAGAGGCCCTTTGTGACACATTGCTTTTGTATGGCCAGGTCAGACTTTGCAAGTGGTTCTATGTCCTCAATTTTTGTTTTTTAATGGTTGTTCCAGGCAGAGCTCAGCAGAGGAGGTAGGAGAGGGGTGTTGCAGAGCGCCTTGAGGATGTTTAGTATCTGCTGCCTCTCCTTGATCAGGTCCAGTAAGCAGGTCTGCATGCTGTCTTTGAGATACCAATTTTCTTGACCAATGGATTAAAATGTCCCTATGTCTCTTCTTTACTATCATTGTTTATTGCTTCAGTATTTGTTTGACAGAAAGATTTTGAGTCTTAATACCAGCCCTGCAGTGCGTTGCCAGGAATTTTAGAACCTGTGAGGGATTTCAAAAGCCATCTGACTCCAGTACTTCCAGCAGGATTTATGTCTTTGCTGGTGCAGAGTTACAGTGTCATAAGCTTTTTATTTGCTCTTATTATATCATGGGCATCTGCAGACTGTTGAGACCAGTACTTTTCAGCTGTTTATGTGCAAATATGTCTCTGATCTTGTGAAAGAAGGTCATTCTTTATATCCTCCGACTGCAGCTCCAAGAAAAAGCCCTCCAATAAGTCATTAAAAGAAAATGGAATTAGTCCTGCCAAAACTGATGGCTGCAGAATGCATTTGACTGATGTTTGTATGAAGGCTGAAGAAAGATCTCCGTTCCTTGCAGAGTGCTCCTAATTCAGGATCAGCACAGGTTTTATTCTGGTAAATCTGGCTTGCTCCTCACAGTTCTGCTGGCAGCAAAGCTTGGGGCATATTGCCAGAGCTGCACTGGGATTCTAGAAAGACTTAATTTTATTTCTAATTGTTGCAACAAATCATTTATTTAGCAGTTGAGCTCCTGCTCTGTTTCCTGCCTGTGTGAAACAGTAGTAAATTCCCTTACTGTTGAGATAACTTCAGAAATAGTGACTTCAGGTGGGATCTGAAGGTTGCAGTATACAAGAACTGAAGTCTGGTCCTTTTGCTTGCAAGACTTGTGGCTTCTGAGCAGGACTTCATTACTGAACTCTTTTTCTGTCTGTTTTTAGAGTAAATGGCTTATTACTGTATGTGCTGTTATGAATCCTAATAACCACTAAATGTAGATTTGTTTGGGGGAATGTTTCACTATTTCTGTGTATTTAATAGGCCTACTAAGAAGGGGACTGATGCTGAGAGCAGCAAGGAGAGAAGAATTCTCCAGTCTTGAATTTGCTATTGTATGAAGTGATGCTTATCTGGATTTGGGTATGCAGGAGGTGCTGGGCCACCGTGACACAAAGCGGTTTGGCTTCTGAGTTGTCTGGTTACCAATACTTCTTGAAAGCAATGTGCTTTTGGCATTACCAGGTTGTTTTATTCCTGTGTAATCCTTTGATGTGTTCTAAGACCATGGTTCAGTAATTAAAAAAAAAAAAGAAAAACAGCAAAACACACAATCAAACCCTTTCTGTGCCAATAATGAAGGGACTGCAACAGAGCTCAGGTTACTGTGTGATTAAAAAAATAATCTAGTTTTACCCTTCCTTTAACTTGTAGTGGAGCCTTTTGAACATAATCTGCAGATGCCTTAATTATCTGTTTTCTTGTTGTGCCCTGGACTGGAAACAATAAATATTTGTAGGAAAGCAATATCCTTTACAGGAAAATATAATTGAATAACTGTATAATTTTGCTAATAGTTCTGTAGACCAGATGCATGTAATTCACAAGCTCTGGTCTGCCAGCTCACCATCTGAGCATGTGCTTAGAGCCTGTCTTCCTAGCATTTTATCTAGTATACATTTCCTTATTCATTTATTACTATTTTTACAGATGTTACTTGCTATTCTCAGAATAGCAGCATCACAAAATAAGTACATTACGATACCCATGTTTTCTTTGTTTCATCAATTTGTTCTTCTGTATACCTGTTTGAATGAGGAAATGTGAAACATTGGTACAATTTCAGGAGTGCACTCAAAGTCATGTGTTTTTGTTGTAGGTGTTACCCAGCATGTAGGGAAGATGACAAGCCTTGTCTTGGAGAGCTACGCTTTTATCATGCAAAATGGATCTTTATTCTAGTGCTAGCACTACTTCATACTATGATTTCCAGCTTAGCAGGAATGGAGGGGAACCCTCTAAGTGGGTCAGTGCTGCTGACACATTGCATCAGTGTTTTGAGGCATCACTGTAAGGAAGTACTCCCTGAAACATCCCTTCCGGGTCCTTCACTGAATGTTTCAAACAGGTTTCTTGAAACGTAATAATTATTTTTGTAAGGAGAGGTGAGTGCTCTGAAATAGGTATTTCACATGCAGTCACTGTGCTTCCTGAGCAGGTTCTCTTACATTTTACGGTGCATTTATATTGCATTTTAAAAATGAACCCTACTGTGCTTTACAGTACCGGCGGTGTCCTTGATGTTGGGAAGGAGCATTGTGCTGGGTTTTCTAGGAGGTGTATTCAAGCAGTACTGTAACTTCAGCTGCTGCTCTGCTTTCTGCCACGAGAAGTTGTCTAATGGTGCTTTGTAGCGCATCTCACCTTGGATGCAGCTGTGTGATGCTAGTTCTTGAATACAGTGAGGTGGTTCTTTTAAAAGCAGTTGTTATTTCACAAGAAGAAAGAAGCAGGAATAGATAAGGTATATCTTGCTTTTTTTTCTTTCTTTCTAGAGGTCTGTTGTGGACTGTTGACGTTATATTTGTGTTTGAGCCTGGGAATTGTATAAAATCTTGAGAAATTCTTCAGTTGTGGGATGGGGGCTGAGGGAAATGTGTGTGGTCTGATGGGAAGGGACTGCAGGCGCTGTTCTGCAGGGTGGGCGCAGTGAGCTGTTGTGCCCCTCACACTCCCTGTCTGTGAAGCGATAACAGGAGCAGCCAGCTGCTATGGGCTTTGCTGAGGAAGGTGGCTGTATAACTGCCTACCCACTGTGAATATCATATTTTTGTATCGTGAGTCATTGCTAGTTAGCTAGTTGGGCCAAAGTTTTAGTTCTGAGAAAACAGGAGGAGAAAATGAAGAATTTTGTACCCCCAAATGCAAGTTTTGTTCTTGTTGTTTTATTCTCGTAATACTGTTGCTCCTTTCATAAGCAGAAGTCTCCCCCAGTTCCATGACTTGTGCTCCCTGATGTGCCAAACCCAGTCTGGAGCTGTGATAGCCATGTATCTGTCCTTGTCTCAGGGAACGTGGGGAACTCGAGGCTCATCCTAACTCCCTAAGGTGGGTTGCTTTCCTCCCAACCACCCTGTGCAATCTAGCTATTAATGTTTGTGGAAGTTTAATAAAAACAAAAATAAATACAGACTACTTCACTTTGCTTTCACTGCAACTGCCAGTGCATATCTCCCTCTATTATCCTTTCATCTTCCTTGCAGACTGGCTAATAGTTTCTTAGTGATTACATTTAATGGTGTGAGAGCCTTTTAGTTTGGATACTCTGCTTTTCCTCCTCTTTTGCTTGTAGAGATGTTTACATTTTCAACCAGAGCTATGATTTGTCTTCTGTTTAATTGCATGGAAAGCACCAGTTCATGTTCTTAGATGGGCATCCTGAGTTTATTTTGATACCATTTCCTTTTTGATGCTTTTCCCACACTCACTTTACCCTCTGTAATCTCTTGATTAGTTTAACTAACTACAACCCATTTTGTAGATGTATTTCTTTGCAGTAATTTTCATAACTTAACCTGCTTAGCGCTGTCTTTATGTCTAAGTTTCAGAAATTGATGGAACATTGGGAGGAAGCTGTGGTAAAGGAAATAATTCACCCATCTGCTTTGCCTAACTGGAATGTACAGTTTCATTGGTGCAGGTGCAACTTGTGCTTAGGGAGCTCTACTGGTGGAGGTGTGTTATGGCCCCAGAATGCTGCAAGCACTGGCAGAAGCTCTGCAATGTTGGCTGACTGCACTTGGATGGGATGGAGCCATCATTTAAAATTACCCACTTGGTCAACATTGCTGGCTGACAGGGGAAGGGGATGAAGACCTGTGAACACACACAGCACGAAGTCATCTCCTCTTGTATAGGAGCTGCAGTATTTCCTTGCAGAGAAGAACGTGCTTTGCTATACAAGGGTGATAGGTAGGCTTCTGGAGCATGAGTATTGCAAGCGCTCTGAGCATTTGAAGCAAAGGTCTCAAAATTTTATCTGTCTACACGTTTTCTGTTCTGACATCAAGAAATTGGGAAAGTTTGAGATTGAGCAGTCTTAGTGTCTCTGGTGTAGGGGCATCGCTGACTCATCAGTGCTTAAATACTGGATAGAGCCTTGGTTAGGGAGTGAGGGATTTTTCTCTTTGTTAAAAAGCCAGAAGATGTCTATTTTCATCATCGAGCTTGCAATCCTAGCAGTCAGAGTGAAGCAAAATTCAAAGCTTTGGAGAAGTGGCTGAGGGTGTGTGGGATGAATAATGATCCAATATGAGGCCTCAGCAGGGTGAAAAATGTAAAACTAACATCTTCTCTGCTGTTGGTTTTTTCTTTTTCTTTTTTTTCTTTAGATAAATTCACTAGCAATGAGAAGTATTTTAAACGTTGCTGCTGCTGCTGATAGGAACAGGCCATAAAATTGCTACAGTTGACATTCCTATGGGCCCTGGTCATAAGCCAAGCTGCCAACTATTTGTAAATTTACTGACAGTCAGTAAGCAGAATACAATATTTAAACTGTCAGAAAACTAATATCCACTCCTTCCAGAGAAACATAACTCTGCTTCTCTTGGGCTCTAGCTTTTCATGTTGTTTGGTTACTGCTGTTATTTTCCGTTTTTGAGGCTATCCCAGAAAAAAACAGAGAAGAGATGAAGTGGTGACCAGCCTCCCTCTTCCCTGTGCACCCTGTGCTTCCAGTGACCTATGGCAGCAGTGCGATCCTATTTGGCAAAGAGACTCAAGGCTGCAGCCAGATCCTCAGTGCTCATGGGGCCTGGGTTCTCAGTCTTGCCATGGCTTGGAATGGCTGTCCTTCCATCTGGGCTAGTGAAATGTGGAAGTAGATGCTCACAAGTGCTTAAAAAAACCCAAAAAACAACAACAAAACCAAACCAAAACAAAAAACCCCACGTATTTACTGGTTTCTGGGGTACGCGTTCAGTGGAGAGCAGATTGAGAAAGCCTAAGAAATACTTCGAACTTATTTATTTTGCTGTTGAGATGTTGTGGGAAAAAAAGTGTTGAATCATTTGTTTGCTACTTGCTGTTGAAATGTAGACCTGTTATCAATAACCTACGCAATGATTGCTCAGTTGTGAGACAGCATTGCATGAGGAAATCTGTTTTTCTTTACAGCGGTGTTATGAGTTTGCCCAGCCATGCATCTTCATCTGAAATAGCTTTTTGTGCAATTATTTATGTGAATATCCATAACATAGGAATGCAGGTAGGTTTTCCTTGACCTGCTAAAGGAATGAGCAGCCAAGTTGGCCCCAGTGACCAAATCTGAAGCACTGCCCTCCATCCTTCCTGTCTAGTCTGCATGATGGAGGCATGGGCTTCTATATTGCTACTTCACAGAATTTTTCTGTCAAACAAGGAACTTTACTCCTCTAAGTCAGCCCTCTCCCCATGGCAGTCCTGGCTGTGGTACATCCTACGTTCATGTCATACTGTTCTGTCAGGACTTGTTTTAGTTCTTCACCATTTATTCTCTCAGTGTTTGTTGCACTCAGCAGCAAGAAAGCAGCAGCATGGAGAATCTCAACTATTTCATTTGAAGGTGATGAAAGATGTGAGGTATAAGGAAGGTAATGTGTGACCTGGAGAGTCCTCAGGCTACAGCTGAAGTTACCTGGGTATGGAAAGGCCACTTCTATGCCACGTTACTGCTCAAGTGCAACTGAATATAGTGTTTATCACCATGTGCTGTCAGCATGTTAAAGATTAAGCCCAAGGTCTGCCATACCAATGAGTGTTTTACTGATCATTATAGCATTTGTCAGCTTTATGGGCTGCTGTCTGTGCCAGCAGTAACTGCCTGGTGCTCTTCTGAGAGCAAACAGCATTTTGTGAGGAGAGGTGTAGATAATGGAGAGTGAACAGCCCAAGCTGCAAAAGTGGTGAGATTGGTTATTTTTACAAAATAGCTGTAAATGGCATAGGGCAGCATGGCATAGGAAACCTCCCTGACCAGAGATGGTACAGATGCATTTAAATAGAGAAAAAGAAAGCAAGCTACTAATTACTGCATAAAACAAGTTGGCAAACGTTCTGTGGAGTCTTTCTGTGTTCTGCTCCCTTGTTTTGGTGTGGGCCCTGAAGTTTGTCAGCAATGCAGGAGATGTGCTCAGGGGGGGCTGGGTGTGGGGGAGAAATAATGGGGTAGGTGGGGGAAAAAGACAAGCAGCCTGCAGGTTGGGCATGCTTTGCTTTTTATTCTTAGCAGATCGGGGTAGAATCTCATCACCTCTGCTGACGAGTGCCTGTGAAGTGTCTTTGGAGTGATGCTGTCACCAAAGGCAGCGAGGTGGGGAAGCCAGGCCTGTTGTAGCACACTGGCATCTCCTTGCTGCCAATGCTATTTTAAAGCTGCAATCTCAAAGTATTAGAAGAGAGGAGAAATGAAGTGCTGGGACTGTTTGTTTGAAAGAGACTGTGATTAAAGATTCAAGTGAAGTAACAAAGCTGTTGGATTTAAAATTAGCTTAATGTAACTTTTTTTTCCCTGGAGGAATGTTGATGTAGTATCTCCCTAACAAATGGCTCACACTGCAAAACCAAAGCATGACACCTTCTCCAAATCAGACTGCTCAACTTTATAAATGGCACCATCACCTATCACTGTGTCAGCAAGATAAAGGAGTGATTTTTCAAGTGGTCTGAAAGCATTTATTTTTCATTGTATTTTCACTATAGTGACTATTCCACTTGTAGTTCAAATGTTTCTGAGATAATGTGCTTTTTCTATAGCCAGAAGTAAATACTGGATAGTGGTATTATGTACTGAAATAGTGTTCAGTGTGTGTGTGTATGTGTATGCACCTATAGCATATCTATACATAGTGTCTCTCTCTCTCTATATATATAAAATATGATACTATTGTGTGATATAATAAAACCAGCAGATAATAAGATGATACCTGTGGGGGCTCTGGAAATTACACTATCTTTGTATACAACATCTGTTATCTGCTAGGCAAAACTCCATGTGAGTAACCTTGGTCTCAGTGCGAAGGTCACCAGAGGTACAGTTGCACCCTCTGTTGAGGAAATCACTCTTTTCCTTTAACTACAATGTGACACTTAATGCTTTAAGATGTAATGTAACAATTCTGGACTGCTTTTTGCAAATGTAGTTCTACAAATATTTCCTGTTCTCTTTAGGAAATAACTTTGATGTCAAGGTTCGGAAAGTCCTCTCTTACTGCTCTGTGCACATTTAATTGATAAAATCTTGCTTAGTTAATGTGATTTATTGACACAAAGGCCAGGGGGCCTGTTAGATCATCAAGCCTGACCTGTGTTACCCAAGCACTTGGATCTCGCCCAGCAGTTTCTGATGTTCAGGCATCGCCATCGACCTCCTGAGATGAAGCAGCTTGCTGGAAATGGATCTGTCTTCACCCACTGAGCATCATGGTGTTTGTTTGTTCATTTTTGTCTAAGAAGTTTTCAGACATCATAATCTTACTTGAAATTAGGTTACACAACTTGATTCCTCAGTTCTGAGTACTGATGTGCCCTGTACTTGGTAGTGTCTAAAGTGGCAATGGTGGTAACGACTGCCATAAACCTGAATTCCTGTAGCTCTGCAGTGAATCTCAAAGCATGCCAGGCACCAGATTTCTTCGTGGTCAGCTTGGGGAAGGGAAGGGGAGGCCATCTGGAGTGGTGTTTGCTTTTTGGCAGGACTGATATCAGGCTTCCAAAGCATTGGTGTTGAGTGGGAATGGCTCTGGAAGATTTTGTAGCTTCAAAGCATTTTGCTTTGAAAAAGGACAGACGTGTGCAGAGAGAGCACTGTTGGTGATGTCTGTAGAGAGAAGGATTATTATTATTATTATTATATGTATTATATATTTTACAGCTTCTGGCTGAGCTGGTGTGGGAAGGGTTGGAACATGGAAGAACTGGCTTTAGAGTAGATTTGGGCAAACCAAAATCGAACTAAATTCAGTTAAAAGGGGAGGGAAGATATGACCCTTATCCTTTATACAGGAGCTCTCCCCACTTATGAAGGAAAGCACTCATCTTTCTTCTGTGTCAACTGTGCAGCCTTAAGCAGGTTCTCAATGCCTTTCTCAAGTGTTGCATTATCACAAGTAGCCCAGTAAGAAGTACCTGGAGAGAAGATCAAATATGCTTCAGTGCTGAACTGGATTTACAGTCTGCAGTTGGTTGGCTGAGGCATTTTAATACCACCTAGGCTGTAGCTGCACTGGGTGAGTGCTCCAACTACTGTAGGGGCTTCACACATCCTTTTTCCCTCTGTCCTTTTTCTTTCCTTGTTGTGTCTCAGAAACTAAAATTAGAGCTGGTTTAAAGGTCAGCCTCAAAAACCCATCACTGCAGTAAAGGAAAAGATGAAAGAAAACCAAAGCTCTGCTTGCAGCAAACTGCTTGGCTGGTTGTCATCTGCTACGCACAAATTAACTTCTGCTTTAAAAGTCTGAGTTTACTTTCTTAATGCACCATTTTGAGCAAAGCATTGATTTCTGTGGCATTGCTCAGAGAAAGCAATGTTTTGTGTTTTACAGCATGTACCTGGTTTTGTGCATGCCTGGCTGCCTGACTGATGTTGCAAGCTGCCACAGTATGTGAGCTGTGGTGCAAAAAAGCCTTAGAGGTCTTGCTGTTGAGCTCTTTGTTTGCATAGGGAAACATCTGTCTGAGATTTAATGTGCTGTACGTAACACCCCTATTAGGGAGCTGTAAATCCTTCCCACCACTTCTCACTGGGATTTGAGATTCTTTTTCTGTAATCAAAGTGCTGTAGTCAAGTGTTGTAATTAGCATGTAAGAATTTATTGATTGTCACTATTGTAATAATATGTAGCAATAACATTGCAGGTTTTTATTCTCTCTATAATGAGATATTTAAATATTTACACTTTAAAATAGGGCTTTCATGTGTTATTTTTTATCAGTTTAGTACGATTGACTAATTAGACTTGTTTTCACTGATTCCATTCTGTCCTGCAAACACAAGCTGTTTCAAGATGTAATTCCCATTTTAACTTCTGTAGAAGGTTCCTAACCAGTTGGAGCAGGGGAGGAGGGAGGATCTTGGAGCTGTACTTGCTCAATGTGTAGCATACTGAAAATAAGTTGTATTTTCTGACTTACTCCATCAGTTTGAACAAAATCAATGTGTATTTTTTCCTCCCAGATTGGCAGTGTTCTTTTTAAAATGTCAGATTGTCATCTTATTTTGTTGCCCTTCCATCTCCAGGTCCATAATTGAGCCCTTGGTCTTGTTGGTCTCTGTTGTGTCCTTACCTGTCCCCATGGTTTGCACCAGGGCTGAGGTGATCAGCTCTGGCTGTAGAGGAGGATGAATTGGTGGTCAGGTCTGGGAGCTTGCAGGGAGGAGCAGGAGATAAAAGGATGGTTTGCTGCTGTGACCTGAATATTTACTGGTGTAAAAACCTTTATGGCTTAAAGCTAAATGCTTTGGCCTTATCTACAAGAAACGTGTGGGCATCGCTCCCCTGGGATGCCTGTGCCTAGACATTGCTCCCTTGGAGGATGCTGCCAGTCTTTATACAGAGCACGTGTTGGAGTGCTATGTAATAAAGTGAACTGGGAGACAGAAGTGAATTTTCCTTCTGAATAAGCACATCCTCTCTGCCTTTTATGGGAGCACACTCAAGGCTGCTATAAAATGCACAAACCTATTAAATGTCACCTTTGGATGGATTTGGTGGCAGTTTTTCTCAGATGGTGTGCTGGGCCCCTCTGAGCTCTGGTTCCATAAATTGGAGTGTAACGAGCCCTGTGACTGTCGGGGATATCAGCTTGCACTTTGGCAGCCTAGCTAATGGTCCCAAGGTGGTAAAGACCATTTGAAGATAGCAGAAGGCAGGCTTGTACAGAAGTTGTTCCAACTCCATCATCAGCCCTTTATCTCTCCTCACCTATTATTTGTTTTGGTTTGTGTTCATTTTGTGCTTTCTGGAGACAACTGAATTTTTGGGTGGGAGGAAGAAGTGGGGAGGAGGGCAGGGGAAATAACAAAACTTGGTTTGAAAGCTTTTGCAAATCCTTGGAGACTGTGAAATGCATTGGTAAACCAGCCGAGCTGTCTTTTAATTGCTCTATCTCCTTGCTACTCCCAGGACATTTACAGGGATTGCCATGAACTCATTTTTGCCTGACTTATTTGCCTATATGCTAGGTAGCAAAACATTTTCCATTTAGAGCCAGGGTTGTATGGCTGCTCTCTGCTCAGAGTGGGAGGAACAAGTTAATTTTTAGATCTGAGCCAAATAACTGACTCCAGTGCATGCTGAGTTCTTTGGGGAAGTGTTGAAGTTCAAAAAATGTGCAATGGGGCTGAGGGAATTCAAGCTCCAGGAATGGGGTTTCCTATGTTTTTCTTCCATACTGACTTCTGTTTCCTTATGGCAGCAACAGTAACAAGCACTATTTGGTATAAGAAGGGAAGCAAAACAAGTTTTTAAGTTTAATGCTGAGGAACAGCACAGATAAAGGAATTGGAACTTGATGATCCTTGAGATCCCTTCCAACTCAAGCCAGCCTATGATAAGAATGGGGAATTTAAATGAATTTTAACTTTGCATATTTGTGAGTAGTGTGAGGAGTGCAGTTTTTCAGAGTCTGCCTTCCTCTGTAATTAAGCAAAGCCATCCTACATAAAAGCAATCACTTCCGTGCCTAGGAGTCTGACCACCTCATTGCTCAGATTTGCTGAATTTTCCAAGTAATCACAGCTTATTGGCATGTCTGCAAACTAAGGGCTACAGCAAAACTTGCATGAATCCAAATTGTAATTATAAGATGAATGCTTCCTTCCTTTGGAGAGTTTTTTTTTTTTCTCTCTCTCTGTCTTCAGGAAATGAAAAGGAAATGATTTCACTTTTGTGTACGGAGCTGCAAATGTCAACTTTGTGATGTAATGGGAAAGCTTTCTGCTGGGAGTTGGTGTTGCTGGCTCCAAGCTCTTGTGTGAAAAAAGGTGACTTCCCTGTTAGACCCCTCTTGGCCCTGAGCATTAAGTCTTACTGTGGCTTTGTATGAGACTTGTCTTGATTCTATGCCTGTGTCGTTGGGAGGTGGTGTGTTCTACAAGGGAAACAAAACAAAACAAAAAGAAGGCTTTTAGTCATGCTGTGCTGTGTCTTATTTGTCAACCGTGCTGTGAAACACAAAGTTAAGTTGAAACAGATACAAGCTATATGCTGGAAATCAAAACGTGGGCTTAGCCAGTCACTAGGAACTCTGTGCTTGTGTTTATGAATGGGGGATCCAGTACGTGTGTTTTTGGATGTCACGATTGTCTTAAGAACTGACACAAACACAGCAACAGCTGGCTGACACCAATACGTCTGTGTGTGAAATGATAGTGTGTGTATTCAGGGTAATGCTTGTCCCTGAACTTAGCTTAGTCTTTAGTGACCTGTTAGTGGGCTTTGTTTTATTACCAGATTTATTCCCTGTGGATTAAGTGGCATTTGGAGCACGTCAATTTAGTCAGCTGACACTTTTGCTAATGATGTGCGCTACTGAAGTGGTGTGGTCTGGATGGGGGAAAGAAATGGTGATTAATTATGCATAGAAAACAGAGGCTTGGCTATTTGAAATGTATGTAAACAAAAAAAATCCCAACTTCTTGTTCTGGGTGAGGAACATCTGTAACTCAGGCCTGCCGCAATAAGCGGGAGATTAAAGCAAGTAGGAGCTTGGAAGGGATTTGGTTTGTGTTTGCAATTGGCTCGTGTCTCGAGTCTGGGCACTGGGGAGCAGAGTGTGGAGCCAGCTGGACAGGAGCAAAAACCGAGTGCTGGGCTGGGACAGCAAGCTTAGAAACTCAACCCAAAGGATGCGAGGGCCTTTGTGAGAGATGGAGTGTGGTGGGAGAGCCGCCAGCCAAGCGTGGGGCAGTGCTCGGGGCTGTAACCCGGTTCTTTGAAGTCAGAGTAGCTCCATTTGTATTCTGGTAGCTGACGGTCGACCATATTGCCCATACAGAATTTAATTGCTAGCATATGGGCTGTTTGTCTGACCACAAAATCTTACTCACACGCTTGAAATTTTTCAAGTCATGTCATCACCAGAAATATCGCACAGCGTGAAGCTTTCTCTTTCGCAGCCACATCCTTATGTGACACAGTGATAAGAGTGGGAAGAGCATGCTGCTGTGGGCTTGGGCCTTTGGGGTGGGGGATGTATGTCGATGGCAGCCCAGTAAGTGGCTGCTATAGAGAGGGAACTGGGCACAGGGACGTCGTGTCCTGAATGTCTCTGTTTGGAGATGCTGGCGTTAGGGTCAGGCAGAGCATCCAGATTGCTCATTAGGAATGTTAATGGCTTTGTTATATGTAGCAAAGAATTGTCTAAGTCAAAATAGGACTTCTTGTCATCTCTTATCCACTTTATTTATGCATAAGACAAATGCCACTGGAGTGCTGTACCTTCTGATCCAATCTGTTCATAGCTTTCTCTTGCTGTTTGCATGTAGTTCTGGGAGAGGCTTCTGAATGTTTTGCAAGACTGTGGAAATGTGACTGTGAAAGCACTTCAAAGCCCTATCTCTCCAAATGATTAGATTTCAGATTAACAATGTCCTCAACAGCAAAAACATGAACTGCCTTGAACTGATACAAAACGTATCTCACTACTGGCATTAAATGACTGAGTGCAAACTTTTTTTTTTTTGTATGAAGTGTTAGAAATTCATGCTTTTGTTAATGAATAAAATTGTACTTCCAAATCTTTGTTTAAAAGCTGTTTGGACCGCAGAACAAATATCTGCTTGAGCTACTAAGCCGTTGCCCCTGATGAAGGATAAGACAGATCTTGGTGGTGTCTCATTAGCTGCTATGTGAAAGCTGCTTCCTTAGCATGTCTGAGATGCAGAGCTGGAAGAGACCTTATGGTCACCAGTTCAAACAGATCCCTACAAGCCAGGAATGGACATGTCATATGCAATACTGTTAAGGAAATTGATGAAATAATTTTCCTTTTATTATCCCCAAACGCTCCAAACCTCCCTGCTTTGGTGGTTAAAAGCCTTCTAAGAAACCTTACTGAGTGCAGGTGGCAGTGCCAGTGCTGCCATGTGGGCATGGCAGGGCTCCCAAAGCACTGCGAGCTGCTCTGCCTCCTTCTCACTTCAAGTATTCTCTGAGGCTGGTGCTATGGTAAATGCATGGGAAAACACTGGGAATTGTTGGTTTTGCACCTTTGCCCTTTATTAATGTGCCTTCTTAGCACGTGTTTGTAACTGCCCCAATCCCAGTACCTCTCCGTGCTGGTGCAGGTCTGTATGCATATGTTCCATGGATGTATGCCACGCAGGCCCCAGCTCTGATGTATCTTGGCATGGCATTACCTATTTAGCAGTGTACAAAAATAGCACATATCCTCCTGTTCCCTAACAGGCTGTCACTTTTTAATTGCTAGAGAGGCAGCACTTTGAAGAGTTTCTGTGACTCATTTTTTTAAAGACAAATTTGCTCTCTCTTGGAACATTATTAGTGGAAGCAGAAGAGAAGCTCATTCATTAGATCAAAAAAGCCTTAATCATCTCCTTGGTGTAGTAACTAAAATGTAGTGATTGGATTGTTGCAGTGACTGGTTTCTCAAAGATTATTGTGTAATTAATCATGTTATTGAAGAAGGAGAGAAAACAAATGGAAGTTCGTTGTTTCACTCTGCCTCATCTATCAAAGTCCATCAAGGCTGTCTGGGTGCTTATCAACTCTTCCCCAGGTTATGAGTAAGCCTCTTCATAGCAAGCCTGTTCATTCAGGTGAATTGTTCTCCTGTAGATTAGCGTCCAGCACAGGAAATTGGTCCCTATGCTGAATGTCACAGTAAAGTATTATAATGTCTTCTGTAGGGGTCACAAGAAACCTCCCAGTCTCTTGTTATCAGAGAGGATCGACTTCACTTCTGTTTGAGCAGATATTTATTTAATGTGTCTGTAAGAAGTCCTCTGAAATGGAACTTTTCTCAGCTCTCTGGGCCAGATATTTCTAGGCTTATCGGGGATGAGAAGCAACAGATGGAATTTGGAAGTTGGGAACCATTGGTTTGATTTAAGGCTGCCATGAGGCCGGTGGGGTGAGCCAGGGCCCTGAGGGATGGAGCTGTCCCTGCTGGGCATGGCACTGAGCATCCTGCTCTGCCTGCACCTCCCTGTATGTGCTTCTATGTTAGAAATCTTGAGTGCAGTTTGACGGTTATTGGGGGAATTAATTAACATGGTAAAGCACGCTCCGTTGTTGTAAGTTTTATCTGCTGATATCTGCGTGCAGACTGCCTGAAAGATTGTATCATTTAATTAAAGAAAGAGCAAACAAGAGGATTAATGTAATCTGCGGGAAGGGGACAGGGGACCAGGAGGAGTCAGGCGAGATGTGTTGCGAAAACCCTGCACGGTTCACTGCATGCTGAAATTGGTAAATAGCAATCCTTTAATGCTCCTGGCAAATAACGGGTAGCAAAGTCTTGGTGTCAAATATGAATGTTCTCATTTACATTTAAATAGTTTAGATTTCCTCACGTATGCCGTGCACAGTACAAAATAAAGTTCGGTTATTGCAAATATTACTCTTAATGAAAGTAAATACCATCGTTAACATGTTAAATTTTTTTTCTGAACATTGATTTCTGGTAAATTACCTTTATCAGTGTTGTAAGAATTTATTTGGAAGCTGTTAAGTATCAGAGCCTGGAGGCATTCACTGAGGAGCTGGTTATGTTTGCGTCCAACCATCACCATCAATTGCCTGGTGTCATACAGACCTCTGATGGATGGGAGCGTACTCCCTCATGAATTCAGGGTCTGTGATGATCCAGGGTCCTTCTGGGACTGCTGGTGGAGGTGAAGGGCAGTTGGCAGATCCTGGAGCTGCGGGGTGCCAGCTTGTAGGAGAGTCAACATTGTGCAATACTCGAAACTTTGCTGTGGGTTTCAGTGCGGTGCTCTCGAAACCACCTTCTGCAAATGTTTAACTTCTCCCTGGCTCTGCTCCCACGGTGAGACAGACTGACTCTTTGCTGTTAATGGTAAGTCCTGCTTTAAGTGCAGTTCTGTGAAGTTGCAGGAGAAAAAGAAGCCATTGCTGGTTGTTTCTCACCTTGGATTCTGACTGGGGGCTGATCTTCATCTTCCAAGGGATTTTCAGTTTACAAAATCACTGCAGCTTACCAGAACTTACTGGAAATAGCTTAACTGTGTAGATGAGCAAGTTATCCATAGCAGAGTAACCTTTTTGACTTGGAGGTTATTTCTTGGTTATGTTCAGGGTGCATACTGCCCCATATGTGGGTGATTTTTCCTAAGCCCTTGTCTTTGCTAACGTGCTGGTTGTTCACCATAGGGCTCTGCAGATTCAGGTGCTGCTTGAGAGAATGACCATTTATGTGACAGGAACTTGTGAGTGATGGTAACTGTTAGGAAAACCTCATCCATTTTTGTATTCCTCTCTATATTTACTGTGAGGCTGGAAGGTAGAGGCAGTCGTGACAAATAGAAACTGTATTTTGCTGGCATTTGTGCTGCCTCTGAAATAGAAAACACAACTTCAAGTTTGCTGGCTGATAGTAGCTCGGCAACTTCATCAGGCACAGTTGTGTCTGTGGAGGTGTACGGCAGTAAGTCCTATGCCCTTAGGCCAGCTTTATCGATAAAGCAGATAATAGCTTCTGCCTCCAAAGCTTGCACTTAATTTATTAGGGAGGAAGTCCTGCTGGCTGTTTCTCTGGGTGTTTTTTCCTATTGCACACTGAATTGGAGTCAAGATTGTGGCATAATGCTTCTGGGCACCAGAATGCAGTGAGCCAAGAGTGGGGACATTGGGTTGCTGGTCCCCCACCTGCCTGCTGCCTGTGCTTGTCTGGAGATGCAAAGTTCTTGCTTAGTTTTCAGTCTAAAATCATTCACGCACAACAAGAAGCAGCTTAAACTGCCTTGAAACTCCATCTTTCCTGATGCCAGAGTAAGCAGATGGCCTGTTGTCACAGCAGACGAAAATTATGTTAATTAATATATTACAAAACTGACTCCAGTTGAACATTTATCTTTTTTTTATGAGCATGTGATTATCAGTTTTTCTGGAAGATGAATTTTGTGTATATTTGGACTGATTTATTTCTACGACAGCGGAGATGGGCTACAAAATGGTTTTCTGGAGACTTAATGTTCTGTTTTTGGTGCTCTGATTATAAATGGATATGTCATCCAGTTGGCAGGGGTGCAGTTAGAGAACTTAGGGTAAATTAACTTAAAGAGTTTGTAAATACCCAGCCCAGTTGCCATAATGTTGTGCAGTGTGCACTCTTAGCTGCTCATACAGCATCTCAGACACAGCTGTACTGTGGCCTTGTCCTGAGGAGTGGGATGGCTATTTTCAGTTCTAGCAGTGAGTGAATAAAGATCTGAAATGTTTTCTCATGGGCCAACGCCTTCTCTATTCCTTTTTCCCACCAAAAGATCCCTCCAGAAGTTCAGGGCATTTTCAGGAGGCTTTTTGCCCAGGTCTCTGGGTTGATGTTTAATGGCAGACCTTCAGCTGGCTGTTTCTTTGGGCGGGTTTCACAAGCTATGGTCAGCCCAGGTGTTTGCTGTTGAAAAATTAACTTCTGCAAGGCCCAGTACAATCAATATTTAATTTCTCTTCTTCCAAATCAACAAAAGTCTTTAGAAAAGTTTTCTGTGCTGCCACTTAGAGGCCTTTGCATGCAACCAAGAATTGCTTTGTGTTTTTTTTGTCTTGCCCATAGGAGCACATTGGCTTAGACTGAAAGTCCACTCTGACAATGGCCAGCACAGATGCTTCAGAAGGTGTAAATCCTGCCCAGTCGGCAGATGCAGATAATCTGTTCCCTACTGTTAGCCACATCCTGATCTCTAACAGATAAAGACTGTCTTAATCCCCAAAGCACGGGATTTAATATTCTCTGCAAAAGCCTCCTCCTAATTCATAAGGCCCTTGTGTGATTTATTCATTCCCCTCATGAAGTCAGTGCTGGGTGGCTGAGAGCTGCCTGGGACTGTTTGCAAAGCTAAGAGGTGTTCTTGGAAGATGCTGAAGGTTTGCCTTGGTCTATCATCAGTACCGTGTTGGCTGACCCAGCCCTTCATTAGCTTCTCTCCCCCTGTAAGAAAATTACAACAAAATATTTTGGCTTTATTTATGCTGGTTGTTGTAAGGGAGAGAGCATCATGCGAATGTAAAGGCACGAGTTTTGCAGAGCTGTGGAATAGACCACAGGGGCTTGTTTCAGGAGAACCCAGAGGGAGCAATGTGCTTACACTGAAAGCTGGGGGCTTTTGATGGTGATTTCTTTTTCTTTTAAGGGAAATATGTTTGAGTAAATTGCATAAAATTCTTTATTCTGCTTTAAATTGGTCTGTTGCAAGTGTTATTGTTGCATGCAATCTCACAATTAACCTACTACTCCTTGGGGCTTCCAGTACAAATTCTGCTCCTGGTATGAATCAATTGTCTCTGCTTTTGTGTTGGAGAGGAAAAATTCATTCCCAGTGCCCTGGGCTTGCTGGTGAGCTGTTCCTTCAGGGATCTGCAAAACCGAGAAGCATGCTGGGATTATTTAAGGACTGAGTGCTTAGTTTCTAATGTCTTGAAAGCTTTTTTGTTATATTTTATCTTCTCCTCTCCCATTTCTATTTTTTACAAAAGTTAAATTATGTCTCACATAAGTGATAAGCAAGATTGTGCAGGTGCAAGTGAGTCAACCATAAACCCTGTATTTCCAGCAGCTGCCTGCATTCCAGTCGTGTGGGGGAGAGGGAAAATTCTCTCTGCCACCTCGAGCTGAAGATGTGAATGCCTGAACTAAACCTGGCAATTCATTCTATCTGAAGGAAAGTTTAGACAAGGAATTATTCACGTAATTTGAAATTGCCTTTGTCAATGACACCTTTGTATGAAAACTAGGGTTTTATTTTGCTGTCAGTGTTTAATCTTCACATGATGACAGTTTGAACTTGTATGGAGGTAACAAATGCATGCATCTTGCACTGCTTCCAGGGCCATACATGGATTTATTCCATACTTGGGCACAAGTATGCCTTGACTTGGAGAAGCATGTGGGTGTGTGCTAAATGGTTCCACTGATTTCTGCAAGCTGTGGGTCAGAGCAGAGCTCTGCTAGGTTTCCCATCAGTTTTATGATGAAGGTGAAATCCTCTTATTGTTAGTGGGGTGCTTATAAGAAGAGAAATAAGTGATCTCAACTCTCTGTAGGGAAGATCTGTAGTTGGAATTTGGAAGATGGTCATACAGGGGTTCTAAGGGAAGACAAATTAAATGAAGGTGTGAATTTAAACAGGATTATTTAAACCTCATTAAACTTTTGTGTTTGCACACTTCTCAGAATTAGAGTTGCTTTAATTTGATTTTTGTTCACTTTTCTTCCTAAGTGGAGTAGTTTCGATTTAATTAAGACAAATTAATTGGGTAAATGTCCGAAGAGGGACTTAATGTCACCAAGAGAGAAGGGGCATTCAAGGAAAATGAGTAAAAGGAAAGTTGAGCACATTCAAAACTAATAAATCCCCAAACTCCTTCCATTCTGAAACAGTGCAAGAATTAGATGTGATCCATGGCAAAATGGGCCAATTATTATCTTGTATGGGATACTATTATCAAGTGAAAACCCTTTTTCTTGGCTGCTGTTGCTGAACTCTTGCCTCTCTGATCCTGGGCAGCAGCCCAATTTTGTTAAAGGAAAAAGTTAGTTGTATTGAATGTCTTCTCATTTTATTTGTTCCTTTAGGACCTAAAATGGATTTATGCCGTACTTTTATTTTTTTTTAAACCTCTCTGCCCCTTCTGCCTCTTTCTCACACAAATTTTTTCTGATCGTTTTCCTCAAGGAGAGAAGCTAGGAAGAATAGAGAGATGAAAGCACGCCAGTTTTCTCTCAAGGAGGTGCTTATCTCCATGTATGTTTGTGCCTTGCCAAATCCCATTTCCTTGTGCCTGAAGAAACTTGTTTCAGATCCTTATCCACCAGTTCCACAGGAGGCTCAATGGCAGCGAAAGTGAGCAATGGGAGAGGTGCCATTGGGGACAGCAGGAGGGTGCAGTGCAGAGAAGAGGTTTTCTGCAGTGCTCATTCTGACCCTGGGTCGGATTTTATCAGAGGAAAAATAGCAATTGCAGAAGAAGCTTCTCTGCTGTGGAGATGGCAGTTGAGCAGCATTAAACATCAAGATGTTCCATACAATTATAGGAAAGAAGTGTGATTCATAGTACTTAAGACCCTTTTATCCTTTTGATGAGGGTGGAGCAGAGGCTTGTTAGCAGTGTTCGTACTTGTGCTCTCCTTGTTAGATGAGTGGCTCCAAGCTTATGGATGAGGGGTTCTATAAGTATTTTCTAGCTTCCTTGTTCTGCTTCTGTGTTAGAACAAACAAATATTTAGTGAACTGGAGCTCATCCTGGGATAAGCTGTGCTGGCAGTTTGTTTATTCTTTATCCTCTTATGTTATATTTTTAACAGTGGAAACAGGCTTATATGGGCTTCTGTTCTGGGCTTCTTTGCTCCCTGGTGTGCAACTGGGAGGAAGAAATGGGCAATTTTTTTTTTCTAGGGAGATTTTGGATTTTTCTCCATCTCCTTTCTTATGGACCTTCAGGTACTTTGTAGGCAGCAATGCTTGCTTCAGCTTCTGGTTGGTGCCTGCTTTAGGGACATCTCTGCCTCTTGGCGCCACTGTTAGAGTTGTATCAAGTGGCAATTAAAAATGTGTAACAGAAACAAGTTGGGAAGAATGAAAAGAAATACCCCAAAGTGCTGCTTATTTGCAACCCAAACCTACCTAATCCTAGTATGAAGTGCTTTCACAGAATCACAGAATGGCCAGGTTTGGAAGGGACCTCAAGGATCATGAATCTCCAACCCCTCTTCCACATGCAGGGCCACCAACCTCCCCATTTAATACGAGGTTGCTCAGGTCCCCATCCAATCTGGTCTTGAACACCCCAAGGTGCTTTCTCAGGACATCCCCTAAAACTTAGAGCTTTCTAACAGAAACCACTGAGCAGGTGGGGTCCTAAATACATCATCCCATCTCTCACCTTTCTGAATGTACTCCTTGCTGTCGGTATCTGCAAGCCAGGCTTCCACTGCAGAACAAAACTTGTCATCCTCCCTTTTTGACTTGCTCCCAAATCTGTAATTGGTTCAGTTAAATCATCCATTGTCTAAAGGTGAAGAAGGTGATGTGAGCAGTAGCCCAAAGTCTGATGTGCTGTGAAAAAGTAAATTTGCTCTAGAAATGGCAAAAGTGCTTTTGGGAAGACAGACTGCATGCTTCCTTTATAAGTGACTAATAGATTTATCTATAGTAGTTCAGCTTGTGTATTTATATATGATTTGTCAGGTGTCTGCAGGCATGGTTTTATTTAAGATGACCCAAAGGTGCTTCAAAAGGTACTGATTTTTTTTGTCCTTGGCTTTTTCCTTTTTTCTTTTTTTCCCCTGCTACTGCTCTATTATAATTCCAGTAGAGGCTGATGCTGAGTGAGGTTGAGTGTGGCATTAATCTTGCGTTTCAGAGTCCTTGCAAGGTTTTAAGAACATTCAGTGAACGCTTTTAAGCTCACGTATTATGTCCAGCAGTTGAAAATAACTTCTACTGATAACTGAATATATGAGATTAAGATGACATTTTTCATATGTAATGAAATATTCTCCAGAACTGTGAACTTTATTTTAGTAGTCATCCTGAATGCAATGTGAGTTGTGCCTACAGTTTCTTTATTAAGAAGAAGGTGTTGGATGGTGCCCTGGGCAGCCTGGTCTAGTATTAAATGGGGAGGTTGGTGGCCCTGCATGCGGCAGGGGGTTGGAGATTCATGATCCTTGAGGTCCCTTCCAACCCTGGCCATTCTGTGATTCTATATTTAGCAGGCTGCTTTTAAACTGGCTATTGGTTTCCCATGTAAGGCCAATGAGCAGAGGGTTGAGACACTCAGGAACATAGGACACGAGAAGCTTATGCTCCTGGAGACCAATGAATCTGAATAAAATCCCAGAGATCTGGGAGGAATAGAGGCAGTAAAGGCATGGCATTGGAGAGCGATACATGTTTGTACAGCTCGATTGCGAGCAGACCTGTTCCAGCTCTCCTGACTTGCTTTTCCTTTGGGTTAGATTTCCATGCTTTTTTACGTAAGCATCTTGCAAGTTACGCTGTTTGCTTCAGGGTGGTGTGTGCCTCAGCACAGAGCTGGGAGCTGCTAGCAACAGTACTTGCTGCTGCTGCCCTGTGTGCTGCTGATGGTACGAGGGAAAAATAGCCTGTGATCTCTGGATTACATTTGGCCTCATTTTCTGCAACTGTATTGGAGTTCATCTGGGCCTTGGTGATAGGAAGAAAGGGATAGGTTTGCATGGGGAGGATTGGGAGATCATAAGATTTCTTTGCTACTCTCAGCTAGACCAGCCTGTAGTAAAGGAAAGTTTGGGCTGACTTATAAATGGCATTACCAAATAAATGCAGTTTTCTTACCCTTGCAGTATCTTGCCTGAAAACAGAAAGAAGCAGTCAATAGGAAAACAGGTGCTGATTGGCATAAGAACTGTTGCTATGCCTGCTTATTTGAACTTCAGGGCTTGTTGTTTCTTTTCTTCCCCAGACTGTGCTGACATTTGCAGCTCTCTTTAGAGTAAAAAGCTCTGATGAGAAGACAGCGAAGCCGTTGAAAATATGAGTTAGCTTATCCTTTCATTTGTATTGTGAAGTCGTCTCATTAGGGTGAATTCCTTATTTCCTGCAAATAAGATAGCAAGTTGTTGTTGCCTCTGGCTCCGAAGCCTATTTGCTGTAGTTTGAGGATGTCTTCACTGTTAAGAACACAAATCTCGCTTCACGCTCCCTTTAAAAATATTCTTCCTGTTCCCAGAAGGATGTAGCCATGCATCTTGGTGCTGGTGTGGCTAAGGCTCGTTGGAAGATGATGTCAGGAGCCTGTGTACCCGTGGTCCTGAGAGCTGAGTTTGCAGAACAGAGCAGGAATTGCAGTGCTGGGGCAGGCTGACCTTCCCAAGAGCTCCAGCTGAAGGCTGATGATGTCCTGCTGCTTTTGTACCCTCTGCTGGTGCTTTAATCAGAAAGATTTAAGGAAATAATTACGGTATTTGTGTCTGCTGTGCATGGCATAATCTGCATTTTGCAAATGCTGTGCTATAGCAAGACAAAGAGGAAAGCTTTCACATCTTCAGTTTTCCATTACAGTGCAGCTCAAGGATGAGCTTCTATCAAAGCTAACAGACAAATGTTAATATTTAGAGCAAATAACCTTTTTTTTTCCTCTCAACTCTCTTCCACTGCTCTGTGTAAACTAATTAACAGTAAAACCTTAAACAAGCACAGTGCAGAAGTAACAGTTGTCTTTACATATATTATTGTAATTAAAAAGCTTTTCCTTACAGTCTTTCAAACCTTAATCCCTATTCAATAGGGTCTCCCTGCCATAGGCATTTCCAGAGGTTCCATCAGCAGACCCTCATTTATCGCTTTCTGTGCTCTCTCCTGAAAGCTTAGAGGCTGCTAATGTTGTGAATTGCATTGCAGTGCTGGCTGTGCTAACTAGCTTTTTTCCAGGCTTGGTTTATACCTCAGAGATGTGCTGCAGGGGAGGGGGAAAAAAAAAACCACAACAGCTAGATAAAGAAAGTCATTACAGCACTAATGAATCCGTGCAGCTTGAGTGAAGGTAGATGGTGAGGGGCTGTGGGGTGGGGAGGAGGTCGGGTCTGGCTGCCCCAGAACAAGCTGATTGTGAGGAGGTGAGATATGGCCTCTCTGCCTCATTTCTTTGATTGCAAAACCAAATCAGGACAATTGTGTTAGCAAATGAAGGGTGCTGCGAGGAATGCTTTGTGCTCCCTTCTATGAAATGCTTCACTGGCTTGCTCTGAGAGATAGGGTAGAAATACCGTGATGGAAATTACAAGCTCTTTCCCTTAAGATGCCATAGTAGTTGAGGAAGGCATAAGGCCTGCTTGTTTTACTGCTTCTCTGCATTATTGGCTGGGATCAGCCCTTGTGTGCAGCACCTACAGGTGAAGTAGAGTGTGCAATGCTTTAGAGACCCCTCTGGTGTGGTGTTGGGTTCCATCTGAAACCTGCAAGACTGTTTGGTGTGCGTGGTTAAGAGTGGTGTTGTTGACTTGAGCCTCTGTTTTATACTTAGCATTTCCCCTTAAGTGAAGGAGAAAGTAGTGATAGCAGGTTCATTCCGTGGTAAATCCCCGGGGCTGCTCTGCATTTTGATGCCTCTAAGATGCACGCAGAGCTCAGAGTTGATGATGAATGTAACTGCTCCTGGCACGCAGTACTGGTCAGATACTTGCTTCTGCAGTGAGGTCATTTACAAGAAACTGGATCAAATAGTACAAAAGAGAGAAGTGTTTTTCCTTTCCTTTGGCCTAAGGCTGTCACTCAACCAAAAATAGTATTCCACTGTAGGCAGTGCTTTTCTACCAGGTCACTGATGGGAGAGGTCTGTGTGCAAGGAGCACTCCCTGCATTGCTGGGAACCAGCCCAGAGATGGGAGTCTAACAGTAAGGCACTCATCCTGCTTACCTCCCAGCTCAGCTCACCAGAGGACAAGCAAGTCCTGTGTCTGCTGCAGTTCCAACTGCCCTGTCTGACTCTGATGTAGTAGTGCCATAATGCACTGGAGTTGTGGCATATTTAAGTACACGCGTGGCAGCTCTGAGCAGACAGCTCCCATAACAAGACTTTGAAGAATGTTAACCCGTGGAACGGATAGCTAGTTTGGCTCTAAATCAGGAGAGGAGAATGCACAGGGCTATCAGAGAGAGGAAGAAAGCTTAATCAGAAGCTGTTCCAATTAAGTAATAATTTGCTTTTGGCTGAGTCCTGCTGAGCACACTGCATCCAGGACGTGCAGCTTTGTTGTAGCCTTTTGTTTCTTCTTTCCTATTGGCATTAAGTACAATAGTTAAAGCAACCGAATTAACATGTGAAGCTAAGCTTTTAATTTGCCCTCCTTTATTTTATTTTTCTGTGACCTACTCAGTTTTCCCTTAATTCAGCAGATGGTGTTCTTTAAGAAAGGTTGATTCAACAGCATGTTAGTGGCAGGGGGGGGAAACATGCCTTGCTCTCTGTCTGGAACTTCTTCATATAAATACTTTGACCATTAATGAAAGAAAATTAGCCTTTCTTCTGGCAGGAATCTTGACACAGCAGCATTCTGAGGCATTAAGAATACAGTTCAGTTTCCAAATGACCATCCAGTCTGTTCAAAGGGATTTTGATTTTTTTTATTACTAGTTTTTCCTGTTTATGTTTTACTGCCTTTATCTCTTTTGCTTGAATAAAAGCAGCTTTTCCTTTAAAAACACATACATGTGTTTCCTTGATATTTTTTTTTCTGCTTGATGTAGTAAATGCATCCAACCACTATGACAGCTCTTCTGTCCAAAATACTCATTGTGGCGTAATGAATGTTAATAGATTCTGAACAAAAACTGTGTTAAATCACAACCTCGTTCTGATATGATGGAAGCCAAAGCTGCTGATCTGTGACAGAACGAAGTGACATTTGAGGCTGTAGCCTCCACCTCATGTTGTAGAGGGAACTGAGGAGAGGACTGCAGTAAAAGGAACTCATGGGCTGTTTTTGCTGCTCTCTCCTTGCGGAGTAGACCCTGTGAGCAAGCAATTAGTAACACTGAACCAGCTGTTACAGGTATACAGGAATGTTTTCATTGCATCACACAGAGAAGGGCTGCTGCTTTTGGAGAGGTGTGCTGGGATTGGCTGCACTCAGTAGAGAGCAGATCTGCTGAAGAAGTGTCTGTGTTCTGCATGGGAGGAGTGGGAAAGGTTGTTGCTGTGGGAAGAAAGCTGATGAGGAAGATAACCAGGAAAAGGCTTTGCCTTGGCTGTGTGTCAGGACATCATGCAGTCCAGTTCTGCTCTATTTCCAGTCTGCCTGTTGCCTACACCAGTGGTGAAAGGCAGACTTCAAAGAAGAGCTTTTGAAGCTGCCAGCAAGTTCTGTTTGCCCTATAAGGGTTTCCATTGGAAGGGGGGAGCATCCCTGGGATGCCAAGGGAACGTGTGCTCTTGCCCAGTTCTCTTTTGGGTTGTAAAGCAGCTGGCGGTGAGCAAAGCTCTGAATTCACGTGGAGCAGAGCCAGCATCTGCCACATCCTGCCTTGTGATGTCTGTGGGGTTACTTACATCCCTGTTTTGCTTGGCCAGGCTCACCTCAACAGGTGCAGGCCATAACTGTCCCTGATGAATCTGCTGCTGCCAAGGAGTGTTGGATGGGCCAATGTAAGCAGGGAGTGCAGGAGGCTGAGTTGTGGCGTGCGCCTGCCTATGTGAGGTGAGCGCCTGGGTTCTCCTCTCTTTCTGCCCTATGCAGCATTGATAGATTATGGTGCATAAAATGGGAGCACTGCTTTGGCAATCCTCTCTGGGAAAACCAGCGTACTTGTTTGTGAACTCATGGTTAGTGGTATGCAAAGCTTGTGTCCATTAGTCTCCCCACGAATGAGCTGTAGCTGAGATGTACATCTTCTGGTTTTTAATGGTGTGCAGCAGGTAGAGTTAAAACAAACCAGCCTGCCTAACTTGCGTCACGTTGCTTTATTATCTGCAGAATGCTCTCTCTTGCTTTGCTGGAAGCTGGAGCATTTGCCAGCCTGGCCCTTATGTGCCTATGGGATTTGCTTTCCACTCACAAAGGCTGACTGCTGCTATGCAGACAGAAAACCACAAAACTTTGATTTTAGTTGGCAGCCGTACTTGGACCGCTGTAAAAGGGAAAATGTATTTGGACTATGTCTGCCCATAAGTCACCCGCCCCTCCACACTCAAACTTTTGAGAAGAGATCAAGGCAAATTCTGTGCTCTGGATTAGAGTTTGTACAGCTTTGAGATGGACCGATCCCCTGCTCAAAGAAGGGGCAGTGAGTCTGGGGAAGCTTTGGGAAGGTGTGTGATGCTGAACGCTCTGCTAACGCTGCTGTGTTGTTATGTGACTTACAGCGATGAACGTGGTGGTGTTTGAGGTTTGGTCTGGGTGCTGCACCTGACCATGGGCTTTGTACAGGCCTCCTGGGTTCTGTGATCACAAGGTGCTCAGCTGAGCACAGTCCAAGTTCAGCACAGTTTTGAGCTGTTACTTGAGGAGACCTTTTCCTGTTGTTGTAAGAGCATCATTTGTTGGGTTCCTCATCTTTCTAGTGTACCTTTTTTCTTCTTGCTTTTCATTTCACAATATATGTTCGGATTGTTCTCCTGAAAGCCCTTTCAAGAAGGGTCCTTTTGAACTCATGGCATGGCCTTTGATTGTAAACTGCTCTCTTACTCTAGCCACAGGCATGCGTGTGTGCACCCACACTCTTCTGGCAACACTCAACTGTTTATAATATAAGCTATTTTGTTTGATCACAATAGCACAATGCATGACTGCTGTCGTTTTTTGTGGGAAAAGTGGCTGTCTTTACACTATTCACCACTGAATGCAGAAAAGGCTCTTCATATTTTTCTGCTTTCACATTAAAAAAGCCTTTTTGGTGGTTAAATTGTCGCTGTTTTCTGTGTGCTGGCCTCTTGCTGGCACTGGAAAAATGAGACAGTGGCTCCCTCTGGAGCCAGCACTGCTGTGACTCCAGGGACTGGTGCTTTCACTGCGTCTGTTGTGGTTTTCAGCTAAATGTGTAAACTGGAGCAGTTTTCTGTCTAAGCATTAAGGATGCCTGTTTGCTGGCCCAGTCTACTCTGATGTACAGAGGAAATAGCAACTGGCTCAGAAGTCCAAACAAATTGTACAAGTGGAAATGTGAGCTTGGCACTTCTTTCTTTTTATACACTTATATTTATTGATATCTTCCATCCTAAAGGATTCTTCAGAACTTCCCATAGTCGTGTGCCTTGTAAACACTGTGCAGTGTTTCTCCAAGTCCACCTGGCTGTACCTGGAAGCATTCTGTGTCAGGGCAGGCAGGTGCAGAGTACACACAGTGCGGTCCTTTATGCCTGAGATCTGTGAAGCTGTGTGATGTTACAGTGGCCCCAGATGCTGAATGCCATGTGCACTGTGTTCTTTAGTTCATTATTTAGATGAAGTAGCAATTATTTGCAAAGAGATCCTTGCAGGGGAGTAGAGTCAGCGATTAAATGGGGTGGTATACGTTTGAAATCAGCATAGGTAGGTGTTGCTCTACCATATGAAGACTTGAATTGGGTCTGAACTTCAGGGTCTATTTACAGATGTGAGTAGGTGACAGTCCTGCCTTGGACAGCTTAAACACCCCATGATTTCAGCCTGTGAAACAAAGCTAGCTTAGAGAATAACCATCAAAGGAGATGACTGGTGTCTGGTGGAGCTGATGGGACTGATATTAAGTGTGGTGAGATGGCAGAGAGTAACCAGGCTTACTGCCTGTCTGCTCTTGTTGTGAGCAGCACAAAATGCATCAGGCTTGAGCTGGCTGAACGATTTTGCTCTCCCTTCTCTTGCTTGTCAGGGCTTTTCCTGATGTTTGTACTAGTGCTGAAACAATCCTGGTGTGAAAGCTCTGGCTTTTAAAAGGGCAGTGAAGCAGGGCTCCTTCCAGGTCTGCTGTGTACTTGAAGTCTGTGAACTTCACCCTGAAATCATTTGCAGTCAGTTAATCTTGAAAGGGAAAATACTGATAAATGATTGGGGGAGCACCAGTGCCTTGGGAAGGGTGAAGATGGCTGAGAAAGTTTTGGAAACCTCTTTAGAGCACGTAGGCTGAGGCTGACACCTAGCTGGGTGCTGGCCAGGCCTTAGGCTGCTAGTTGACACTGGAAAGAGTTGCAGTCAACTGTGTGCTTGGGAAGCTCCTGTGGAAGGTAGGGCTGAGATGTGCTGGCTTAGCCATGGACAGCTTGCTTCTGTTGAATCGGGGTCTGAAGGGTCACCTCTGGTGTCACCTGTGTGCTACGGGCTGCTATGGGGATGGTGAGCTCCAGAGAGAGCAGCCTTCAAATGACAGCACCATCTCCTGGAAAAGGGGAATGAATGAGTTCTGAAATGGTGCTGGGGAATTTTTTCTTCTTTTCACTGCTGTTGATGCACAGCAGCTCCTGGGAAGCCCTCTTTAGCTGCAAAGCCCTTCCTGTAGGTGTGGCTGTGCCCCCAGAGAAGTGCGGGCCGTGGCACAGCAATTGAGTTCCTCAGGCAGTTTTTGCTGCACCCATGGATCTGCTGTGTAAGATGTCTTATTAACATAAGGAATAACTGAGCATCTTTGCAAGCCAGATGTTCCTTTTCATACTCCTTTACTAGATAATTTTAGCATTAGAGGGCCGTTACACATCTTGGCTTTGGTTTGTTCTTCTGCCAATACGTTTGAATGACTGCTCTGGTGTGCTGAATTCATCAGATTTCCTTACAAGCTGAATTGTAACGGCTGGTTTCCTCAGCCTTGTAAACAGCAACACTTCAGTATAAAGAAAGTTTGACAGAAATGCTGGGTTCTTATTATCAGTGGGGTTTTGTTATCAACAGGCTTTGTGGTTGTGGGGAGGGCAGAATCATTGCTAATTGTTTCATTGTAGATGGCCCTGATGTCAGGCATGTAGAAATGCGAGGAGAGCAAGTTTCCTTTGAAATGTTTTCAAAAGGTTCATTAACAGGCAGATTGATAAGGATGGCCCTGAATGGGATGACAGAGTGGGGTATGGAGCCAGTATTGGCTGCTCCTGTTCTGCAGAAGTGTGTTTGCCAGGGAAAAGTGCCACTGTTCTTATAATAAAGTAACACGACTGGGCCTGTGTTTGATTGGTGTGGGCTTCAAAATGGTTGAAATAGTGTCCTTTCTTGTTTTCCTTTGGATATCCTTGAAGCCTTCCCCAGACCCTTGTTAAAGTAAGGTGTGATGTCACGTTGTGTCAGAAATGAATGCATTCTATTTGCAGTGTTTCCATGAAGTGTTGAGGGCATGCTATTATTTATACTTGTGATAGATAGTGTTGTAAGGAAGGGAGAACAGATACCCATAGAGGTTTCAGTAGCTGGTTGCAATCCAGCGTTTGTTAATCGACTGTCTTGTATGTTTGAGAGGACTGAATCAAAAGAGAGGGTCTGAGTTTACCTCCCAAGCCCTTTCTCCCCTTGCTGGTGTAGCAGCTGCTATTAAATGCCGGCTTTCAGCTGCAGGTTTTCTTTTTTAAGTGCCCTCTCGTGGTGAGCGCTGGTTTCTGCACTCTGTATTTATTAATTTCTTTGTGAATATCCTTTTCCAAGGCAGAACTGGCCCGGCTCTCTCTTATTGCATTAAATGCAGGTTTGTGCTCCTCTCGGGCTGTTGTCTCATTACAGTGATGGCTTTGCTTTGGCTGGTTTGGCCCTTGCTCCCCAAGCAATGATGGGCAGCCCCTGGGGGCTCGGGGTGTTGGCAGACATGGAGGCAGATCTGAAAGTTGTGAACCTTGGCCCATCCCTCTTGGTTTAGTGAGACCTACTGTATTTAGGTGTACATATTGCTAAAGTGGTGCCATTGGGTTTTTCTGACATAGGGGTCAGTGAGGTGAGAACAGAATTTCCAGCTTGATTAACTGGGCTGCAAGGAAGCATTAATGAGTTGGAAAGCGATATGCAGGGGGAGATCTGTGTGCTGCAGGTGTGTGACCATACCCTGCAGCCTCTGAACCTGGGTCACGCAGTGCTCAGACCATTACAGAGCACTGCTTCCAGACCTTAGGAAATCTGGGCTTTTTGCTTGATGAAAAAGGTACATTTGCTTCTTTGTAAGTCTTTACTGCCTGACTTGAAAGGCCCTAATTCAGCCAGAGATATGTGTACTAAATAGGTGTGCCAACAGTGTGACTTCAGTCTGTGGGATGAGAACAGTGCTCTGATGGCAGAGAGCATACTGAACTATCTTATACTTAATTCTTATGCTTTAAAAGTCCTGTTTAGCAAAGCGCACAAGCTATCAAACTCAAATGGCAGAGGAGAAATGTTGGTTCATTTGTTCTAGGGCAGCTAAAAATACTTCTTCTAGACTTCTCCTGGGGACTAATTGGGACCTTCTAATGTCAATTCAAGAAGAGTTGAATCAATTTGTTTGCATGCAGCTGCAGAGCAGGGCTGTTTGCATTAATACCAGCAGCGTCACCGGTTTGTGATGGAGGAGGTTGTATCTGCAGTAATGTGTGCTGGAGCATAAATTGAGGAGCTGAGATGAAAGGGAGACTCAGTATCTTGCTACTGGTGTAGAGTTTAAGAAATTTACACTGCTTCAAGCAATCCATTTAAAAGTCAATGGCTGGAAACCAAATGACTGAGAGCAGCATGTTCCTTGGCCTTAAAGGCACCTTTGAGTATTTTTTCATGAAGTGATTAGATAAGGGAAGGGGGGAAGGGGGGGTTGGAGATGATTTTATTATATTTTTTCCCTGCTTTATCTCATGAATTATACTTGTAAGGTGCAGTACAGCCAGAAGTTCTCTTTTAAGAGAACGTGGTTTAAATGCAATTGCTGTGAATTGTCCATCATTATATGTGGAAACTTCTCACAAGTTAAGAACAGAGTGAAAACTAAGAGCAAAACCTGTTTGGAAGTTCAGGTTAGGATTAGGGGATAGTCAGCATGTGAACTCTGGATTACCTCCCGTGCACTGGAAGCCTCACACATTCAGCCATTCAGTTTTTCTAAGCCATAAATCTGAGGTCACTCTTGAACTGTAAATTCTTGAAGAATGAAAGGAAATATCTTCCAGAGTCGGGGAAGCATTTGCTCATTCTGCTGGCACAAGTGAAAGGATCTGCATTCTCAATGGAAATGCAGGCTTGTGTGCAAGGTGTGGAGCTGGGGCTGTGATGGAACAAGGCAGTCAGGCATCAATGGTAACAGGAGAACCTGAAAGTGGGAGGGAGGGTTTGTTGGAGGGATTAAATGACCATTTGTTAACTAATCACACAAGTGTCTTTCATCTGTTCCTGGCTGCAGAGAGCATGGAAACGTGGTCTCTATTAAATCTGCAGTTGCAGCGGGGGGCACCAGCTTTCACTGTTATCATCTTTACTTCTTTAGTCTGAAGAGCGAGGCTGGGTTTCATTATTTTAGTGATACCCACACCCAAAGTCCTGTGTCCTTGCCAACAAAATGATCTTCTTGCAAACTGATAGAATTGCAACAGATGTGGAGATATATTTATTGGCTCAGATTTATGAAAAGAAAATATTAAAAATGGGTTACATTAAACTTTTATTTACAATTTCTGGTATTGTGAGTTTGTCGATTCTAACTGAAGACGATGTCGGCCAATAAAATGGGTAATCTCAGTTATCCTTAAATCTATTCTGCAGGTTTCTCAGCTTTATGTTCTCTATTACTTTGATTAACATCATATGAGCGATGCAATAATATGTACTTCTGACATATGGTATTGAGATTTTAAAAAAATCTTTGTTTTGATCTCCCATGAAAAAAATGACAGAGCAAAATAATATTTTGATTCCCTCTCCTGATTGTAATGCTCTAATTTAATCTCTGTAATTGCTTGTTCTGTATTTTTGCTCTTAGACTCTTTGCTCTTAGAGTGTTGTGCTTGTGCTTCCATTACAATTAGAAAATAGTGAAATAGGCCCTTAAAAAGGGAGGGGGGGGGGAAGGGGGACGGACAGGGACAGAGGCTTGGAAACAGCTTTAAGAAATCTGAATCTGTTTTGGATTATTCCTCCTTCCACAGTTTAATCCTTAAGTGGGCAGTCGTGCTACAGCTTCTAGCTCTGTTTCATGGAGTTCAGCTCACTGTTCCTTTTTAAGCTCCAGAGCTTCCCAGACCCAGGGGACTGCCTGTCTTGAACTGGGTGGCAACCGTTGCTTTCACAGCAAAGAATAAAAACGCTGAACAACAACATTACTGCTGTCGAAACAGACTGGCATGTTTGTAATGATTTCCTGTGTGATGCCTGTTCTGGGCTGTGATTAGATCTGCTCGCAGTGCTGTGCATGTACATGTGTGAGCTCAGACGAGAGCAGGATCCCTTTATCTGGGCAAAGGGTAAAGCTGACGTCACAGGAGAATGCTTTCTTCCTTTTTGTGAGAACAAGAACGTGGCCATCACCTCTGCCTCACCTTTGGAGCAGGAGCTGGTGCTCAGCTTCCCTGCCTCGACACATGTGACATTGCTTTGTGTAGGTGTTGTGTCACATGGAGCAGGCTTGAGAAGATGAGGCTCCTTGGCCCTATATTTCTGCTTTATAGGGGAAAAATAAAGCCTTTTGTGGTGGATTCATTGTGGGTGCCTGCAGGTGAGTTGCTTTTCCAGGCAATGCTTGGTCTGAGTGCGGATGACCAGCAGGGGTGGCTGTGGCCTCAGCCTCCTGGCAGACCCAGCAGCAGGGCTGACAGCTCGAGCAGTGTTCAGGCTGTGCTCTCTCATGCTTGTGCTGTGTGAAGCCAAGGCTTGGATTCAATGATCCTTGTGCGTCTCCTTCCAGTTTGGGGTATTCAGTGATGGCTGTGTGTCTGTACCTGATGGAGATCTCACTTCGTTTGGAGGAAGAAGTCGCACACATTTAAGGGATGCTTGCAGTCAGCTCTGCTTGCTGTTGAGTATTTGTGTATGCATACCCATAGCATGCATTTCTATCCAGAGATTCAGCACTTCTATCTACCTTACTCTCATTTTCACCTATCTGTTGTGTGCTTCTCACTCAGCAGAACCTTGATGAGTTTGAGTGAGGTTAAGTTAGCAGGGTGTTTGGTTTAGTGTTTTACAGCACTTATCTGTGAGCAGATGAGGAGTTTTGCCTTGTTCCATTGCCATACAGAAGATGAATCCATTCACCTCCTGGTTTTTCTTTCCTTAAAATGCTGCCACTCCTGCCAGCATTGGCAGGTGATGGGGCTGCATTGCAGGAGCTGGGATGGCTCACAGCCAGCAATCACAGGTTTCCCTCCAAAGCTTATGATGAATTTTATTAATGCTTTCAAAGGTCCTTTTGAGAATTAAACAGATTTTCTCTCTTATTGGCAAAGAGGGGGCAGGTAGTGGCTGCCAGAGTGGAAGGTTTTGCAGACACCTCTGCATCGGCCTCTCCAAGCAGTATTTCTGCAGGTGCAGTAACACGAGGGCTGGATCTCCCAAGTTCCTGGGGACACTCATAGTATGCCTGCCTTATTGCTCCTATTTACCCAGAGTTCAGATTTGGGATTGTTGCTGTGCTTCTTCACTGTGGGGTCTTTAGCATCTGGTTACATGTCTTTGTGCTGTGGGTTTTTCCCCCTGAATTGTGCTTGCTCTTAGGAGCCCAGTAAATCACACCCATGGTTAGGTTATACTCGCGTTTCAACTTGAACTTATAGGTAAATAATTAAAGTGGAAAACCAACCCTTTGCATCTCTTCAGCTGTGTTCTGGGCCGCAAGCTGATGTTTCTTGAGGTGAATAATGGTGTGAGATATTTAGCTGAAGGTAACAGTGTGAACTTCTTAAATTAGGTTGGTCACATTGAATTGTCTGTTATTCCCCCTCTGTTTCATTTGTGATTTGCTGACAGCTGTTGGTAAAGATGATGTTGGTAGCAAGTGAAGGAACAAGGACTGCATACCTTTGTGTTTCATGGGGGAAAAGGAAGAAGATTTTACTGCTTGTTTTCAAATAAAAGCTGTACTGTTGTTCTTCCTTTATTCTGAGTATTTTTCCAGATCATCCAAATGGTTGATGCTTTGTATGAACTGTGCTGTTAGTGGTCTGAAAGTGCGTTATAGCTGTCACCCATCAATGATGTTATGCAATTCTGTGGGGGAAAAGAAATAATCATAATAAAAAAGAAAGTCCTGGCTATTACATGACAAGATGCAGTTATGAAGAGGAAGTAGGATTTAATTTTAGATAGCTAATTCTCTCCTAGAATCAGGCTTTTCCTGTTGCTTGCTGATTCTTACATTAGGGAGGAGAAGAGCAGCCCAAACTCAGTATATATCATCTTAATAGCAGGGTAATAATAAATAATGTAATTTTATATCTACGATTTATGTTGCTTGTGTTCTTTATGTTGTTTTAGACCCTGGACCAAGAAAGTATAGCAATAACTACTGTCAATTTAAATAAGGGAAGGTGGTAATCTTAACCTTTGAGATAACTGGAACTTTTTTTATGTACTTTGCAAATATATTCTCTGAAAGGTTACGGCAGTGCTTTAGCGAGACACAGAAATTTTAGTGTCTTCTCCCCCATAATTTCTTCAGTGCTATTTTCTCTTTATTAATGTAATTACTGCAGGTTAACACTGCTATCATTCTCTCTTTTCATGGCTCTGTAGTATGCTATTATTTTCTGCAAGCAAAAAGTAGGTGTCTTTAATAGTGCCATTACTGCTGCTCAGCCTTTAAATTTCGCATTAAAGGGTGTGATTCTGGGGTTCACATGGCTCTCCATGGAATGTGCTAAGATGATTTATAATATAAATATAAACTCCTAATAGGCATCCAAAATGGCAACCCTCTGAGATTTAGTGGCACCAATACTGAGCCTTTGATCACTTTAATGGCACGTTCCTCCAATTTTATGCAGTGAAGGGAAATTTATTTCCTTAGCAATAGATCTTTGGGCATCAGCTTATTCACACTTCATTCTGTTGTCCTGGACTTCGGGTGATTTATTGACAGCACTGGGGTGTAGGGCAGCAATTCTGGGGGCTTAGCATGATGGGGGCTTGTGATCAGCATTGCAGATTTAGATGGCTTCAGCTCGGTTGGTGCTTGGTGGTGTTTTCTTGACACCTTCTGTTTCTCTGCCAAAGCTGAGGTTGTGCCATGGGCAGGCACAGTGACACTCCATCCTTGCAATGGCTCTGCTTGCCCTGCTACGGGGCCTCATTTCCTGACAATGCTTACTCAAACGAACTGCTGGGCTATTAATTGGACTGCAGAGAAGTTGACTTGTGCTGCTTTTTCTTTGGCATTTTGTTATTTGCTACCGGTAGACCCAAGACTTGCCTAAGGTTTTGGCAACCTTAGCTTAGACTTAAATGGATATTAGTCTGTACCTGTGGTTGCAGTCATGCCTTTTTTAGCCATGACATTTTTTTAGCCTTTGGAAGAAGTAAATGTTAGGAAAATAATTTCCTCCTCGTGCAGCTGTGTTCCAAAAGCTGCTAGCAAAAGCTATTGCTGCTAAAATAACACTGACTTTTCAAACCACCGCACAAAATGTGGTGGGATTTTAAAGTTTTGAAATAAGAGATGAAAATAATCTTATATTATTGCTTTGCATAGGTGGGATTTATGAACTTCCTTGGCTCTGGCCATAGTCTTGTAGTGAATAGCTGAGGTAGCTGCAGTGCAGGACCTGCAGCAGCTGTGCCCTTCCAAAGCTTTGAGTGTAGCAAGCCTAATTGTTCGGAGTTGTTACTGAAATAGACAGTTTCAACTGCTGTTGTTTGTTTTCTCCAAGTCCCTGTGCCATAATCATAAAGCTATATTGTATTAAAAACATTGTTTTTATTACTAAATTTCTGGCATAAACCATGCATTCATCACCAAGCAGATAAATGCCTCTGTTTCTTGTCCAAGAGGTATGTATTTTAAATGGAAATGCCACGCTGTGGGTAGAAATCTCCAAACTGTATCAGATTCCTGTGGCACTGAAATGTTGCTGTGCAAACAGAGCTGCAGGTTGCTGTTACGTGTTAATGACACCTCTTGCAGGGGGTGAGGTGCAGCAGCTTCAGCTTAGCAGTGCTCTGCAGGGAGGAACGAGCCTCTGTGTTTGGGGAAGGTATGAAGCAAAATCCCATCTCCGCAGGCAAGCCGAGAGGTGATGATGAGAATCAACAACTGGGGCTGAGATACTTCCTAACTCAACATCGGAAACCTCCTGTAAAGTTGAAGTAGGGTTTGCTTTTCTTTCCATGTAACGTTGTGCTGAGACAGCAACATCTGTATTAAATTTCCATCAAAAGTGGTGGAAACCTGTCAGTTCTGAGCCCTCCTGCATAGCACATCTGTAACAGAAACCAGCAGCTGGGCCTCAACCAGGCGGGCGAACGGCTCGGTGCCTTGCAGTATTGCTATGAAGGGGGGCTGTGTGCTGCAGCAGTGCTGATCCCTGGTGATCCCTCTGCGGGTTGTGGGGTAGCACAGTGTCCTGCTTCACGTTCAGGCACATTTTCTGCGTATTAGTGTTAAGAATGCAAAGAGCCCTCGATGCTTTTACATGCAGTGATTGCCTGGTGCAGCCCTGCTCTTCTACAAAGGGTGCTGACAGTTCCTTAGGAGCAGTCAGCACTTGTGTGTATTAAGTACAGTACTGGTGAATTACAGCGTGTGAGGGGATGCACGTGTTCAGGAAACACAGACGCTGTTTGTCCCTGGGCTGTGTGCTGCCATTGGGCTGCAGAGCTGGGGAGTGGGGCTTTGTGGTCAGACCTTCTGGTTCAGGCTTTGCAGGTAAGGATCCCCCACTCTCCATCCTTACATATACTGCTGCTTGAGGTCATCTTGCTCCTGAAACACAGCTCAGGAACATCTTGCTTGTCCTGTCTTTCCATGATAAGTGGCTTGCCAGGTAGGAGGACAGCTTTGAGACCTCTGTGTGATTCATATTTGCTCTGTGTTTTTCATTCAAGAGCCATCAAAGCAGCTCTGGGGTGTGAAATCCTTTCCCCAGCTCCAGCCCAGAACCCAGGCAGCTGGGAGATGAGATTTTTCTCCTGGCCTTTCTAAGGATTCTTGGTGAGCTGAGAGCCTGACTCTGGGCTTATTGCCATTGTCTTCCATTGCTTCTAGTACCAGAAGGTATTTTGAAGAGGAAAAGGGAAAAGAAGGGAAAAACATGAGACGAAACACGTTTCCCAGGCATGGCATGTGTGCTTTTGCTGTGTGACTTGGCTTTACGTTGCTGCTTGAGGATGTCAGTGAAAAGCTCTTGTGTTTTATTGATGCTTTCTCTTTTACTGTTGTGGGTTTTGTCTCTTGTGGAAGCTTTGTACATTAATACCTTTTTAAAAATGAATGTTATCAATCTATGACTAGAACCAAGGACCTCATGGCAGCTGTAGGGATTCTCACTAGACTCCTGTGGATTTTCGGTCATGCTGGGCTTACAAGTTTGTTCCAGTTTACTGCTGAGACCTGCATGAAACGCATTTAATACCTCAGAGCCTTGGTGATGAACTTCATGTTCAATACCAATTGATCCAGGTGAATAGGGACTGCAGGCTGGCCATGAACCGGGAGAGCTAAAGCACTCTTTACAGTTTCTCCTCAATTCCAGTCTGTGCTTCAGACCAGGATCGATCTTTACCCACTGCTGGAGACTTGCCTGTGGCTGCTGAGGTTCAGGTGTGGCCCCTGGGCTGCTCGCAGCCATCTGCCTTTCTCCTGATGTCTGGAGCTATCGAGGACTGGGGTCTGTGAGCTGGGAGTAACCGGAGAGTGCTGTGCTTCAGTGAGCTGCTGTCTGTGCTGGGAATGTTAATCACTTCTCTGTATTTGGTATAAATATTTACGTCTGAGCTGTTTTAATTGGAAGCGACTGTTCATTTTAGAAACAGTCTAAACAAGTGATGCGGAGTCTTTGCATGCTTAATAGGAAGGACTGGTTTCGCACGTGATTTAAGGTACTAAATAAGATATTAAGTTATGCAGAATAAAATGTAAATGTGTGTTTCTTATTTATGTTTTTCAGGTAAGAAATTGCATTCCGTTAAGCAAGACTGCCTAAGGGAGTTGACAGATGCTGCCTCCTTGTATTCATTTGTAAGCTACCAAATCATGCAAAGTATTCTAGCCTGCAAAATTAGGAGCTTTGAGTGTAAGTAAGGCATCTTCTCTCTTTTTAGCATCATGAAGAATTTTTAAAAGACAGTGGGGATGAAGGAAGAGATGTTGGTGAATGTCTCAGCCTGATCTGTGAATAGCATGGGCCATCGGGTGACCACTTGAGGAGCTGAGGGTTTGACATTCAATTAGCACAATTTCTTACCAAATTCAGTATAGGACTTCCTGTATTTGGACAACAAGGAGTCTCAGGGGGTGGTATGTGACTGCATGTCATGCTGCCATTTCTGAGTACTTGAAATGCTGAAGCAACTGGATGACTGGGTTTCTTCGTGCCTGTTGTTCCAAACTGGGCATTGAAAATGTTTGAACAAGCTGCAGACACAGGAAAAGAGCTCTGCTGATTTGTTTGGAAGCATTGCAGTTGGGCTAAGATGCCTGTCAAAGCAAAACAGATTTAAAAAAAATAAAATCGTGTTTTTGTGAGTAAGGCCATGGTCCTGCATGCTTGTTTTTGCCTGACCGATGGTTAAGAGACTTAGAAAGTAAATATTCAAATGTAAAAGGCTGGTGTTTTCATTTTACTTAATAATATTGTGCATGCATTGATCATGGAAGGACAATAAGTTTTTCACTGAGTGACAAATTCTGCTTTTAAACAGCTGATGTGAAATATCAACTGTAAAGAACAGATTTCAGAGGCTCTTGGAGAGGTGTTACATGAAGCAGTTGTGTTGTTGTCTGGTTTTGTGAGGTTTACTTGGGGAAGAGCAATAGTGGGTTCAAAATAAGAAGGGAATAGTGAGAGGGAGCCTGAATAGAGGCATGGTAGTGAAGAAAAAGCATGTGTGTGAGATCAGCAGGATTTAGGTTTGTTCCCTGGTGCTGGTTGCAAAAGCAAAACCAGCAACACATCTTCACTTCTGGTGCAATTCGAATGTTTGATGATAAAGTTGATGTGAAAAGCCAATGTAGTTTATAGTTTTATGACTTCGAGCAAAAAACTTAGTGATAACTGAAGCGTTTACAGTGGTTTGTCTTTTCATTAAATTCCTGTTCTGATAGATGACATCAAACAGCACGAGGCAAATAAACAATATATATCTTCCTGTAGCATTTTGAAAAGAGTAATTTACGAGCCCTGAAAATATTGTAATATTTCCCATGAAAAATAACCATGAGGATGCCAACTCTTTGTCTGTACATCATCGTGTCAGTGTTTCATTTGTGATTAATATTGATTTCTCTGTCATACATGTCCTGTGCACACTTCAAAATTAAGGAATATTTTCTGGTCCTTACACAGACCTGTTTTTTTGTGTGTTTTTTTTTCCCAGTAAATTTAGTATACAGTTTTGTCTGACAACCCTAGGCTTTTCTGGTAATGCTCAGATACAGTTGCACAGATATTTCTGTATGTCGCAATTATTCTTTGTGTCACAATATTTCTTTATTTTTTTAATGGCACAAAAGCCAGCCTATAGCTCCAAGTTCTTTGGTATGTTTAAGTAATGCCACTCAGTATTTATTCTCTGCAGATATATTCTCCCCCTGCCTCAAAATTTCATTTTACTCTTCTTTTTTTTCAGTCCATTACTGTGTTAAGCAATACAAGAAGCATAGCAATGTTGCTTCCACTCTTTTATAACTAGGAAGTCTACCAACAGCAATCAATAACTCTGTATTTCTAGGGTAAATGAAATGAAAGCACTGCACGTGATTCTCCTTCATTACACAGGAGAGGACCAGAAAGCTGGAAACGTGATCTGGTTCTTGTAGATACTTGAAAAATAAGAAAGCTTAGCAGGAAGGTAGCCATCAGGTGCTTAAAATTGATTATCTTCATTACAGCTGCTTGAAATTTGCATTTTTTTTTATATGGAAAATATTTTTCCTCCTTAAGTAGTTTATTTTGGTAAGATAAGAAGAGAAAATGTGTTGCTTGGACAAACACATGCCAAAGAAACTCTCGAATGTTACTTCATAAAGGTGAGGCTACCATCCATCTTTGCTGTATATAGAGCGAGGCACAGGTGCAAGAGAGCAAATTCAAGTCGTTAATCCTAATGTGATGACATTTCTTGTCTTTTCAGCATTGAAGGTGTTAGGAGATCATTTTAATTAGAGAAGCAGATGGAGAAACTTGCCCCACAATTGCGTGGCAGGTCCCTGGTGCAGCAGCGGGCTCCTGTAAGGGACCTTCTACTTAAACAGGGCTCCTCTACTCCTTTTCTACTCCTCTTTAATCCTTTGGTGGTGATGGTTTTCATCAGCAAAGTGCTTTGAGCGCGTGCTTACGGTGAAGCGAGACAAGGTTTACGGAAGGGAAATGAGATTTAAGCTGTTGTGATGTCAGCTCCCAGGACTGAGCCTGACCTGGAGCACGGAGAGCCATGGGCACAGCTTGGATCCCCGTCCCACAGCTCATCCCACCTGCAGAGCACTCCTCCTCTCTCTGCAGCAGCACACCAAGGCAGCATGCAACAAGCAACAGTTGAGGCCAAGGAGTAATGCTTATTTAAAGCTATTGCGGGTAGTGCTTATAGGCTAACCAGGCATGGTTGTAGTAAAGAGAGCAGCTACTGGCCTTTTCTATCAGAGAAGCTGTTAGTTAGACACGAGTATTTACTGTCTAATGTGCAGCCCTTCTACTTGGCTGCAATCTGTTCCTCGGCAAACATGGACTTCTGTTGGGTGATAGATGATGTCATGTTGAGAATGGCTAAAAGTCATTTGGATGATATGGGCGAGCCTTAATTATACTTAGCTGAACATAAGGCTGGGAAATATTTGGCAGGAAGATGTCTTTGCATTCTAATTAATCACTGTCTTTTTCTTGGAAACAAAATGAATCCTGGGCACTTCGTTGGCTTCAGTAGTGGAGAGCAGCATCCTCAGCAGAGTTCATGGTTTACCATTTAGTTCTGAAATGCAGCCCTGGAAAAGAAGGTTATATGGGGGTCATGCTGGTTTAGAATTCAGTCTGCATTTTCATTTTGATTCCTTGCGTGTTAGCTGATGGAGGTGTCTCTTTAACTATGATAAGGGAGAATGGAAATGTGTGCATGTGTGCGTACATATATTTTTTTCCTTGAAGAGGTTAAACCCAGATTTATATACCTGGAAAATTGGCTCTCCTACTCAGTGATACAGCGTGTGAATTTACAAACTGCGCATTGCCTGCTGTGCTGTAGAGATTCCCTTCGCCTTTCTCCTTTCAAGCTGTTTTCCCAGACAGAGAAGTGCCAGCATAATTCTAATATGCATAAACTGCGGTGGGAATGATGATAATTAACAGCAGGGTGCCCAGTTTTGAAATACTGTGTTCATCTTGTCTTACAGTTCTTCTCTTATTATCACCACTCTTTGTAAGACAGAAAAAAATTTCTCCTGGACAAAGATGAGGTTTATTTGTAGAGGAAAGGTATGATATGTAATTCTGAGAAGCCAGATGTCAGTTCTGCCCCTCTTGAAACCAGTTCCAAGTCTGCCATTGATTTGTCCAGAAACCAATCTGAAACCTGGAACTTCTGCTTATCCCAAAACATTCCAGGCAAGCTATTAGAGTAAAAGCAGTTTACTCAGATTCACAGTCTATTCTGCTGCCTTTAGATTTAAGAACTGCACTGATTCATAGATGTCTGGAATATTAACATCATTAATGCACTTGTTGGAAAGTCTTGGAAAACTGAGATCAGCTGGGAACTTTTTCCATTTCAAAAGAGAGCAGAGCAGCACGCAGCATCTGAGGTAGCCTGAAGAAGGCACCCAGCTTATGCATCCTTTCCTAAACAACTGCATGCCCCAACCCCTGACCGTCTTGGTAGCCCTGGCTTACACTCACTTAAGCTTCTCAGCATCTTTCTTGCATTAGGAAGAAAATGAAATTAGGAATATTGCATTTGTGCCCTAATGAAAGCTGAGCAAGAAGTGTTGACTACGTGCGCTCTGCTGGCTGGTGCAGAACCTTGGGTGATGGCGGCTATCCCTGCTGCCCAGGCTCATGTGCTGCTGGCTGTCCCTGGGGGCTCAGGTCCCAATGTGGTGTTTGTACAGATGATGTGGCCCTGGACAGCAATTTGCAGAGCGCTATGGTTTTTACTAAGAAAGGCAAACTGTGCATGCCTGCTCTCTAGCCAAAAGAGAGAGCTGCCACCTGCTATTAATTAAAGACAGCCTGCTCCAGCTAGTGGCTAAAACTGAACCCAGGCGTATGCGTCTTCTGTTTAAGCTGAGAAGTTGTTTTAGGCATTCATGTGAGTCTCCTGGCATCCTGCTTCTTTTAAAGGCCAAATTCAGTTCTCTCTTGACTCCCACAGGCTTTGAGCTGTGCCCAGAACGTTTCCTTTCAGTCGAAAGGTGTCCAACTGCTGCTTTTTAGACTGCCCGCATATGCACTGGGAGTGAATTAGAATGAATTAGAGGAGACAGGTTTTATAAAAGCTGGAGGAAATGCAATGTAAATGCCAGTGACAGAGTGGAACTGCCAGTTCCTTCACGCTGAAATTGTGCTTTTTTTTTAATTTTTCAGAGTTCTATGCTCTTCCTCACCCCTTCCTGCTGTCTTTGTCTCCACTTATGAATTCTGTTTGTTTTCATCGTTTCCACCCAGATCACCTTTTTCCATCTAACCCCACCTGTGTCGGTGGGACCTTCCCCTCTGCCCTCTCCCACTGGCAGCCCAAGCCCCAAACCAGACTGACCCACAGCAAAAGGGATAAAGGACACATCTCCATTTAGTCCTGCTGAATTTCAAGGCATTAGTCCAAATGTGCAATGTCAAAGTAAAATCTGAAATACCTTTCTTTAGTCACTGTAATGCCTTTTCTCTGCTCCCCGTGATTTTTCTTTTTCTTCCTAAGTAGGCATTTGCTTTGCTGTTGATATTTTGGTTTTATGGCTGTGGTGATTTCTCTCTGGTCTGGACTATGTTGAATACCTTTCTTCTTGAGGTCGTTCAGTGTGGGGTGCTGAATGGGATAAGACATCTAGCCATTCTTTTTTCCGTCCCTACTTTTTTAAAGCTTTTTATTATCATTGAGGCAATACATAATTATTGTTTTTAATTCCTAAGCAAATCTTCACATTTAGTGGGTCTTCTGCTCTGTACTTGTGTACAAGGGCTGGAAAGAGTGCTGTCAATGTCCTGTTACTCCTCTTCCCCCAAAACGGTATCCAAAGGAAGAAAAAAAAGAATATAAAGTGACTTTTTGGCCCTTGAATTCTAAAGGATTTTCCACTAGAGCTTGTGAGGTCTGGCTGTTTTCTAGCACTTATCTTTTTCTCCGTGTAAGTTTAGACATAGGTTTACTTCAAAAACCAAAGCCCAGATCATCACACAAAGGAAGCCAAGGATTAGCAGACACGCTGCTGCTTGCAGTAGCCAAGCTTTTAATTGATTTATCTGCTGACAGTGCTGCAGTGAGTACCCAACCTTTTAAATAGCGCCTTACTATTTTCAAAGTACTCCGAAGCACTTTCAAAACAGTGAGTCCGTACTTGTGGGGCATTGCTCTCACTGCCAGAAGCTGTTCCAGCACCACGACAAACAGCTCAACTTGTTTTCTTGGGTTTTGCTTGTTTTCTGGGGAAAGTCACTTCTGGCCGGTCCATCGGCACGCTCTTGGTGTTTGGCTTTTGGTTTTTTGTTTTTTACTTCATATACCTTTTCAGAGCTTTCATACACTGACAGTGCATTGCAACGACCCCCTGCTGTTCCTGGGTTGCCCTCTGAGCTTTGTTTGGGGTGTTCTGCACAGGGCAGTGCTGCTGTCGCCCTGCTCCTGTCCAGCTTTGTGCCACGTTGCTGTGTGGCCTTAGGGCAGGCTGTTTCATCTCAGCCTCGTCTCCTCTGCAGATCTGACCTTATTCCCCACTGTATAATTTTTCCATCTGCGTGAGGATTGAAGATTAATTAGTTAATGTCTGTGAAGTGCTCTGAGTGTTATTTAAGGGCATTCGTTATTCTCTAGGGAAGCGTTGCTGTATTTAACGTATATGGCATCTGTCTTACCTTAAAACTTATAACGTATAAATTCTGTTTCGTGCTCTTTGATTTCCATATTGTCATTATTCATCTTGCACTGTTTTGCAGCTCACTTTTCATCTGATTTGGATTGAAAATGTATATTTTATATGGCAATAATGTGTAAAGTTAACTTTAGCTGTTGGATACGGTATTGGTTTCAGCAGCATTTCTGGGAAATACCACCCTAACCATCCCAGGCTGTCGAATGGAGGGACTGCTCTAATTGCTCTGTATAGCTTCCACTGCACGTGATGTTTAGTTTCATCCTGATTATATCTGCATGTTTCATAAAGAGGAAGAGCGCAGTGACTCAGTAACAAAGAGGATGGCCAGAAGGGTGCTTGCCTTTGTTCTCCATGTTGTCCAGGGAAGTATTCAGTCTAGAGTTCTGTAGATGTGCATGTGTGCACAGGCATTATATATTTGCAATATTTTCTTGGAGAGCTGGCATTCTAATGTCTCTATGATGAAGTGGAATTATCTGAAGCAGTTAAATTCACCATTTTCTTCCTTGTGGAGTTCACACGGGTTATCCTGTAACTTTACTGTGCTTCTCATTCCCTGCTTTCTTACTCCTTCCTATCTCTCAAACTGCTATCAACTGCTGGTTAGCGGAAAGCTGACAAATTTGTGAACTAATCATCTTTCCTTCTGTTCAACAGTTTCTCATCAGAGATCTTTAGAAAGCAATTTCTTCTCTCTAAATCAAGGTGGCAGAAATCATATAGCCTTCATTTACTGATCCCATGCAAGGCCATTAGTGTGCGATTTTTTTTTTTTTAAACGTCTCCTACATCTTGTTAATAATTTCTCCTTTTCTTCTAATACAGAGGACTACATATATGGAATGTATGCCTTGCTATACGTAGACCTCGTTGGTGCTACCAACTGTTGGCCTTTTGGGTGGCTCGGGAATCTGAAGGTGATGGCTGGACCAGGTCCTCTGTATTGCCAGGTGCTTGCCAGGAGCTAGAGCAGAGGATGGTAGAGAACAAAGCCAGGCATGTTTGTATTTCTTAATATTTTTTTTTTTTTAACTTTTTTCCTCATTCTCCTCCAGGATGTGTGCAGGATGGGTGAGATTAGCATGGTGGAGCAGCCAGCAGCACATGAGCTCTATGTAGGGTGCAGGAGTGCATGGGAGCTGTGCCTGGGCAAGGTGGTGCTTTTCCATCTGTTGTCCACAGGCTGTTGTGAAAGGCCCTCGATGGAAGAACTGCAAATTCTTCACTTAATTTAACTCCTTTGGCCTTGGCACCAACACAGGGACTGTCTTTGGCCTTAAAACTGCTTTTTAAGGCCATTCTGCATCTTGACACATAAACAATGGCTTTAGGACTACAGTGTATTAAGTGTGATTTGATTCCAACTCCTGCTTATAGATAACTATTTGTTGGTCCATATGGGGAATGCTTTCCATTTTTTTAAGCATCTATATGGGAGTCCATGTAGCCTTCATAAGGACCTCAGTGAGCACAGTGGCAATGGGGAGACAGTGGGACTAGCCAGCCTGTGAGAGGTCTTTTCCAACCTTAATGATTCTGTGAAACTTCATCCCACTGGTTTTGCTGGCACATCTAAAGAGGAGCAAATAAAAGGCTGTGCTCATGTTGCTGTGGAAAATGGCGTTCAGCAGCACCTCAACATAGCCAAGCCTCAGCATCATCCAGCATGGTAGAAGGGATGACTTTCAATATTCTGTTTCTCCAGGGCTCTTTCAAGACTAGAGAAAACAGCTCTTTCATAGCTGTCCCTCCCTGCTATAAATATTACTACAAAGGGAGGCTTGCACTTGGTTAATCTTCTGGAAATTATTGCCTCTTTTCTATTGCAAAAGGAGTGAACTGTAACTCTTAAGAACTCCTAAATTTTTTTTTTTCTTAGTTATATAAAATACAAATATCCTGAGATATGAGTGTTTTGGCATAATTAGTTTCCATAAATGTTTCATTGGTGTAATTACCTGCTACTTTAAATTATTTTCTTACCTGGCTTGTGCCTGATAAAAATATTAAATCTGAATCATTTCTGGAGCATCAGTTTGCAATAAGCATGTGGATGTATTTGCAAAACCTATTAAGAGAGAGAAGGAGAGAAAAATAGTCATGTAGGAACGAAGCATCTAATTGCTTTCAGCAGCGTAAGATGAAATAGAAAAACGCCCATCTAAGTTTGCTGAAATCTCAGCAATTTACTTAATTAAAAGTATTTTGAATTGTATGTTGCTGGAACACAGAGCAAAGACAAATCAGATCTTGTATACCTTCCTCTTTTTCTTCCTTCCTCCTGTTAAAGATTTGTCCCAGAGAGCTGATACGTAATGCTGCAGCAGATCTGCAAAACCTCTCCTAAACCACTGTAAAAATTACTGTGATTCTTCTCAGTTAGGATTTGGGGAGCATTTATTTTCTCACATTTTTTTTCCCACCTCAGCTTACTTTCTTTATTTTTCGATGAATGACAGTAGGCTCTAAAGTCAGGGTTTCTTGTGACTTAAACTACATCAGAGAGATTTCCTCAGTGTCTTGCTTCTGTCTGGAGGACAGAGCTGCTGTACATAAAGGAGTTCTTCTTCCTTTGTACAATTTTTTGAGACCATTTCCCCCTTAATTAGGCCATCTTTTTTGTTCTTATATCCTCACAAAAAAAAAAAAAACAAACAACAAAAAACAGCTGATGTCAGCAGGCTCACATCACCATGGAGATCCTCCCAAAGTAAAATCTGCTATTAGTTAATATTGGCCAGTAGAGAATCATTACGGCTCCACAAAAGCCGGCTCCCCAAATTTCCACATTCTCTTGGGCATTTCATGCCACACTGAAGGAAACTGGAAGTTCTTGACCTGCTCCCTGGTGGAGCCCATGCCTGCAGCTCCCAATGGCTTTGCGTGGCTCTGGATCTGGATCATCTACCCTGGATGCCTGTGCCTGCTCTCAGTGAATATGTAAGGCATGGCAGAGAGAGAAGCAATTAATACCGTGTGAATCCATTGCTTATTAAACTTGTTTGAAAATGAGAGAGATCCTTTATTAAAAAGGTAACAAAAAGAGGCTGGGTGCATTAACCTTGATTTCCACCAGGATATTCTTTACGCTAAGGACAAGGTCTGCCATTTGGTGGGAGAATAATTGACACAGAAGTGCATGCACTTGGGTCTGAATGCAGGCGGCTGCAGTGAGCAGTTATTTGCTTACGGTGAGGAGGGCTGCTTTGTACTCGCAGGCTCTCTAACACCAGTTCCCAGTGGGTGGCAGTGTGCTAGCTTTGGATCAGGCATGTCGATTTTGGCTTTTTTAAATCCTCGGGCTAGTTTCCATGGTGATGGGCTGCAGCTTTGATGCCTGTGCAAAAGTGAAGAGGGAAAGAGGACTGAGAGGGCGATGTTGCATTAAGCTAGGAGTTGAGCAAGTCGCGGTGCTGGCAGCAGGCAGCGAGTTCTGCACATCCAGCAGTGGGCACAGAAATCGGGGAGCTCTGTAAAGCTGCTTCTCTGAAGGTGTTTCAATGCACCAATAACCTGAGGGGTTTAGAAAGGGAAAAACAAATCAGGCTTGTCGTGAGTTCACATTGAAACTAAATCCTTTGCACACATTGTGCAGCAGTAACCTCCGAATTGCACAGCAGAGGTCTGGAAATTCATGCACTGCAGTAATTGTCAATACTGTTGACTTTGCTCTGTAATCATCTGCGACTGCTGTAAAACACGGCTGAATTAAATGCCCCTGATCTACAGCTTATCAGTGTGGTTTGATCTGGGTCTGTTTGGTGGAACAAACGCTTCTGGTCAAGGAGTGCTGCATGCCCTTCTCAGACCTGCAGTGTGTCTGTGCTCCCTCTGCATCATGCTGGATGTGCAGCCTGTGGTGGTACAGCAGGAGGGCACGTGCATCCCTATCCCTACTGTGGTGGCTGGGTTTACAGCTTTGTGTCTGATGTTGGTTGTGTGGTGTGGAGGCTTAGTTACGTGCAGCAGGATTTGCAAACTGTTGTTGGGGGAAGTTATTTGACTGCTAAAGGGGCAGCGTGGGGGAGATATGTTTGCAGAGATGGCTGTGTTAGTGTTTCTTCCTCCTCTGGGTGCTTGTTGGTGTAGGAGATGTGATGGTCTCAGTAAGCAGCAGGGTTGAACAGGGGATAAAAAGGAAGTAACTGAAGACGTCACTGGCTTTTTCTGGTTTTGATTGCTCTGTCTCCGGGTGGACCTTTCTCCCTCATTCCCAGTGAGTGCACTTCTGCAATGAAAGATGATCAGCCAAGCTAGTGACAGGCTTCCCAGTTCTCAAGGCAGTTCTTCTCTCAGGGCGTTGTTGTGACCGTGGCTCTCAAATAAGCAATCTGTATCAGAGGATGGCCAGACACAGTTAATGATTTTCCTCTGTTTAATACAGAGTACCTACAGATGCTTCTCCCCTGTTCATGTAAATTCCATTACGGGGAGATAGGTTGCTCAAAGTGGCACTGAGGTCATGAAACCTTTCTGTCATTGGACAAAAATCATCTTGTTCAGTTTTCTGGACTTGCATGGGTTCTTGGAAACTGCTTGGTGGATGTTAAATATATTGCAGCCAAGGGTTGTAGCTGCCAAATTTCTAATAGCGGTTTCCTAATTTTATTGCTTTTTCAGCACTAAAGAGAAGAAAAATACAGTTAACTTGGCTTGCTTTCTCAGGATGTGATAACAATCCTTACCAAAATAGCTATCTATAATTGCACAAAAATATAACCTGTTTTCAAGAAAGACTAAAGCTCTGTAACCCTACCCCTATGTGATATTGATGCATGATATTCTTTGTTGAAATGCATCACCCTTCTCCAAAATAATTAGACTCGAGGCTTGAGGGTTAAAGAAGGACTTAATTAAAACGTCATCAGGGTTGTCCCTGCAGAATCAAAATCTGGACACTGGTTAGTGCGCTGTATTTGGGCCTTACTTTAATGGGAGCAGCACTTAGTAACTTACGCTTAGTTTTCTTTTCAGAAATGTTGCGTTCTGTGCTTACAGATCAGAGCAACTCTCACCACTTTATTAGTGCTGTGATCCTATTTTCAAGTTACTCCAATGCATTTAGAGTTTTGGCAAGCTAACGTTTAGTCTCTTGATCTTGAATGCTAAGTTCCAACAGGAATTCTTATTATTTTAGGAAAATAATGACCGTGCCATATCTTAGGAGTGAATGGCTGAAACTTGAAAGTCGAGTCAGCAATGTCTTGTAAAGCTGCTGTTGGTTCACCTTTCACTCAGACTTGACTAAGTTAAGTATAGTGTTACTTGAGTCAGTGGTTCAGAGGGAACATAAATGATAGGAGGATGTGACCCCTCCAATATGTAGGGGAATGCCAGTTTAACAGTCTCAACTAATTTGCCTGGTCTTCAAATGCAGATCTTGGAACGTCCCTTCACGATCCTTCGATGTTTTGGATGTAACCCTTCTCAGTCACTCGTGGGTTAAGCAGAACACTGGGGCTCAGGACACTCAGCCAAAATGACCTATCCCAGACTTTTAGAAAATTCAAAAGGGCAGATCTTCAGTGTTAGCTCTGTAGGTCAACACTGAATCCACTTGATTTCCCACAACAGAAGCATGTGCAAATGTAACTGTGCATCAGAGCAGGTTTCCCATCATGCTGACTAGACCAAGGACTGCAAGAATTTTCCTGCCGCTTGTGGTTGGCAAGAGTTTTCTCCTTGAATAAGAGCTTTCCTCCAGGGAGACGTGCTGCTACGTTGATGGCTGCACGTTTAAATTATTTACCAAACATTGGTCTTATTTTTATTTTGTGGCATTAGCCTGAAGCCACCGAACAAAGGATCAGCAGCAGTGCTGGAGACCAGCTATGCAGAGCAACATCTCAGCTGGCTGTTCCAGTCCCCACTAGCCTGCTAACCGCAAATGAAAAAGCATAAACCGTGCCTATGTACATGTCCTGGCTATGCATGCAAGCGAAAGATTTCCTCACGGCTTTTCCATTAATGTGCTCTAAACTGCTAAGTCAGAGCTCTTATTTTCCCCTCGAGCTGGCAGCACAGGCCAGCTCCCTTTAATCCACACATTAAGCACACATTTTAAAGTGTGTTATTTTTGGAAAGATACTCAGCAACTTCCCTTTCAAATCCAGATGTAGAGGTCTCTTTCTGGAATTGATGGCCTGTACTCAAGTGAACTGCTCTGTCTCTGGGCTTTGTGAAAGACTGAGCCTGTGAGTTCAGGGATCTCCTTTCCGAACGGGGCCTCATAAAAGGCAAGGTGAAAGGAAGGGCAGCTCGAATGGGGAAAGAAATAGATGATCCTCCAGAGTTTAGCTTGGCAAGAAACAGGGCAAGTTCATTGTGCTTTAGAAACTTGTACTGGACTCTCCCCTGTGCAAATGACACCTTATTTTTCTTATTTTTATCATGAATTAATATATTAAAGTGCATGGCTGTGGCACAGTACAAATGTGGTGTAGCTCCCCAAGCCTCAGTTTATCTCACCTGGCCAGAGTTATCAGAGGAGTGATGCCTTTTGGGGCATTCCTACAGAGGTGCCCAGCATGGGCATCTTGACACCCCCCATACAAGGGCGTAAAATTGACAGAGAAACACAAAATTCAAGTATCCTGAATATTTACTATCAGTGCAGTTATCTCGCCAATGCCTTGTGCTGTGTGTGGAAGGGATGCACGTTTCTTGGCCTGGGAGGTGGCAGCTGGGTTGAACACCTATCAGTGGTAGCCTCCACAGCAGGCTGTTGTGGGGACCAAGATGGTGTTGCTCTCACTTAGGTGAAGAAGTTGACCTGTGTTGTAGGTGATGAGGCGTTAACAGTCTCTGAAAACAGCAAGGACTTACCTTAGACTTATCGCTTCTTGGCCTTTTGGCTAAGTGTAGTGTAGCCAGAGCTTGTACTTATTCCACAGCTGCGTGCTGGCAGTCATCCTTTTTCATTTGTGACCCACATAATTACGATTGCAGCAGGATTTGCTGCTGTGTGGTTATTATTGCTTTCTATGCAAACATTTCACAGTGAGGCAATTTATTTCATCTTGCATGTCAGGAAAAAAATGACTTTGTTGCTTTGGTATTTTAGTAGACCATCTGAGTTGTTAGCATTGTTTGAAGGCCTTTCTTTTGGGGTCACCAATTGCTGGAAACAAGATCTACAATCTTAAGATGTCCAAAGTGTTAATTTCCTATATAAAGATTTCCTGTATTTGCAGAGAAAAATCTTTTCTATGTAACCAAGGTAAATGCAAAGACATTTTGCTTTGCAGCCTGCTGATGGCTTTTGCAAACATTAAAAGTATTGCTTTTTCTGCTTGATTGATCAAGTGAGTAGCAATGAATTTTAGTTGTGCTATGTCATTTAAAATAGCTCAGTAGAGTCAGAATACTTATTATGATGCAGTCCCCATGTGTGTTTTTTTCATGCTTTGGCATATGTGCATAATCTCAGATCTTCAGTGCTAAGAAGATGGTGCTGAACTGTAGATAATATTTGGTGGAAGAGTATATCTGCTATGTCTGTGACATGCACTGTGATTTGTTGTCTTTTTTTTGTAAGTCTCACTATTTATTTGGGACAATGCCAAGTGTCTGAATTCAAAATTCAGTGTTATCTTAGCATAGCAGTTATGTCAGGTTGTTTTTTTCCTCTATGTAGGTGAATGAGGAAAGCACCAAAATAAATAGTGTTATTTCTTTCAACTTAAATAGCTGGATGAAATTCAGGCCTTTGTAACTTGTCACAGCCATGAGAGTAAATAGGCAGATGTATTTTATTGTACTTCAGCTTGTTTGCAATTGTGTTCCAAGTTCTATTTTCTGGATCCCCCTTTTACCTCTGTAAATAGCAGGAGAAGATTAATGTTATTGCGGATATCAAGTAAAGATGAGGGTTCTAGAACAGAAATATTCAAGTATCCAATCTCTGTCATTTTGGTTAATTTAATTTTTTTCCCCCTCCAAGTCCAAAAACATTCTACATTGCTTTTTTTTGTTTGTTTTTTGAGGGAGGGAGGGAGCAAGTACAGCAATAGCGTGGTTCTATTGACCATGATAGTTAATCACTGTATGCAAATCCAGGACAGCCACCCAACGAGGATAGGACTCGTGTCCTATCAAGTCACACTTCTCCCTTCACTCAGGCCAACTATTGAACCACACCACATGTTAAGTGAGGTACCAGTCATCCAGTGAGGTCAGCAGGTATGAGCAACTTGCTCTAGCATGAAGCAGCAACAAGTTAATACTCTTGTATTGGGTTTTGAAGCTTAGCTCCATGTTTTGCATGAAGTTAGATGCAAACAGAACAAAACGAACAAACAAAAAGCAATCCTAATATCTTCCTCATTTAGTAACAAGTCTTGACAGCATTGAGCCGCGTGGATCAATCTTGCCATCTCAGCAGAACAGATGTGATGAAATGCAGCTACCACTGCAGGGAGTGGATTGTACAAGGGCACCAGGGGTCTCTTCATGCTCTTGTCTATGTTGCTGCAGATCTGCTGTCAACAATTAAGCTCTCTACAGGGAGCCATAACCATGCATATATTGATTTCTTTTTTTGTTTCCTAAAGAATTGCTCTGTTTTAGTGCCCTAGAAGGGACTGTATGTCTTTTTAATTAAAAATAAATATCAAATGAGTGGTAAGGGGTTTGGTGGGTAGAAAATAAAGTTTATGTTGACTTTTTGGTTTGGAGGTGAATTCACAGCAGCATGTTAGTATGGCTTCCAGACTTAAAAATATTTTATGTGATACTGGTTATCTTATATGGTGACCTCATGGGCAATACAACCGATCATTTACTTGATATTCCAGAAGTTAAATCCATGTGACATGTTTCTCAGAATGTCCCCAAACAGTCTTTACAGATGCTGTGGTTTCATCCTAGAAATTTCTAATCTTCCACTGCTGTGCAGTTGGCTGCAGTCATGGGCTGTGATCTCCAGTCTCACCAGTACAATGTGTGCACCCAGGGAGGGGGTTATGCACTTAAATAGTGATATAGCGGTGAGAAACACGTTCTTAGGAAAGCTCTGGAGGAATCCTTAGTATACAAATACCTTGTTAATATTTTTTATTCTTTTTTTAGTAGACAACATAGGAGTATCTTTATGTGCTAGTAGATATGTTAAAAAATACTATTAGATAAGCCAGAATTTAGATTTATGGCACATTAGGAAGCTGTTCCAAGTTTAAAGTGCATGCACAGACCATGCAGATTGCCCAACAGGCAATCAATTCACCTGACTCGCAGCTAATTTAGTGTCATAGCAGTAATGCTGGTTGAAGCGACTGAAGCAAGCTTGTACCATAAAAGGCCAGTTTTTGAGCAGATCATAAATTTTGAGTAGGCATGTCAAGCGTTTATTTGCCAACACACACACAACCACAAAAATCCTTGATGGCATTTGTTTAGGGATTTGGAGGCATGCAGGAGGCATGCTTTGTGTTTGGTTTACATGGACAATAGTGAAATAATTGAATGGAAAGAAAAGTAAACCAAACAAATCATCAGTGTGCTGAGGGAAGAGTACCTTTACCTGTGTTTTTGCTAACTAAGGTATTGAAGGATGTAGAAATAAAGTAACTTCCTAGGGATGGCCATAGCTGAGCTTGGAGCAAAGCCCTGTCCTGCAGAAATCCACCCTTACCTGCTTTACACCAGACCACCATGCTAAAGAAAAGGGAAAAATCAATTGCACTTCCATAGTAAGCATTGATTAGAATTGCTCATATAATTTCATAGCAATACATCTTATTTGACAGTTTTGCTGTATTGTGCAGGGAGATGGATGGGTGGGAGGATCTAAGCAATCGATCGCTCTATCTAACTAGGCAAACGCTGAAGGCATGCAGTTACCTAACAAGTGGTGAACCTGTTTGGATCAACAAAGTTTCTTCAAATGTAAGCTCAGAATTTTGATGTGGAAGAACTCTGGCTATTTGCTGTAGAAGACCTGGGGAAGCCTTCAGGGTTTGTTATGCCACAGTGTGCTGATCTGAGTGCCGTTGTGTTGGGTTGCAGAATCTCCACTGTTCTCTGAGCCGAAGCTACGTAGAAAAGACAAAGGAAATCTTAATGTCTGTGATTTGGAGAACTGCTCATAACGTGGATTCATAAAGTAATCTTTTTCAGGAGAAAGGTGGAGGTGAGCAAAAACATCCTGAGGTGTACACACCTTTCTCTATGGGTGTTTGGGTGACGCTGGCCACGGTGAGCGTGCTTTCTGCTTGTCGAGACTGGAAAGTGATTTCGCTGCTCTTCATTTGGATGTGGTTTCCTTTAAGGCTGATTTACCAGAGCAACAGTGCATTGATGCACACATAAGCCTATTTTACAGGGGTAGAAACCAGAAATCTGAGATTACACAGAAAAGAGAGAATTTCTGAAATTCCTTCTGCTCCCTCATCCCCACGCTTTTGTAGGCTAGGAAGCTTTCTACTGACCTGTGACTAAGAACTGCCTTTTTAAAAATCTAATTGTGATTCTGGATCTAATTACTGAGTTGAGACAGCACTGTTGTCTGTGCTGCATGCACTCTCCTACATCTCCACAAGCTTTATGGTCCAGTGAATACCAACACAGAGCTGCAGGAATATATGCATTTTTTCTTCATCAAATATGCTGCTGGGCTGTCTGCAGCTACATGCAAGCGTTTTCTAAGAGGAATGCCATATCATGGACTGAACCATTCCTTGCCACTGTCTGCACCGTCTGTTTTTCCCTCTGTTCCTGCCTTTGTTGTGTCTTACAGCTTTTGATGCTGACATGTACTTCTGCCTTACAAATGCTGACTTGGAGTAGCAGCAGTCATGAAATAATGAAGCCTGGCCTTCGAGGATGTGCTTTTCTGGCAAGGTTTTTGGCAGCGGTCTGAGCTGGAGCTGGCCTTTCTAAAACTCAGCTTATGACAGAATATTCTCTTTGAAGCGTGGCTACTGTAGCATTTGGTATTCAGTGGCTCTGGGCATAGTACATCTAAAGGAGTTCATCCAATATTGATGGTCTTCCAGTGAAATCAGGAGGAAAAAAAATCCATTTCTTAAAGCTCATGTTTTTGACTTCTTGTTCCCTTATCTTAGTCTGAAAGGTCACAAGTCTGAAGCCTGCGCAGGATGAAACACAGAACTGAAAATGTACGCACTGTCTTTTGTAAGTGCTGTTGGCAGGACAGAACTCTGAAGTTGCATTAGTGAGCTTCGTCGTCATCTTTTCATGTGAAGTGGCATGTGCTATGCCGTGTGTTTTGCAGCATAGAATCATTAAGGTTGGAAAAGACCTCCAAGATCTTGTCCAACCATCCACCTACCACCAGTTGCTGACAAGCCCCCGTCCCTCAGTGCCACGTCTACAGCTCTCCTGAATGCCTCCAGGGCTGGTGGCTGTGCCTCCTCCCTGGGCAGCCTTGTATTTATATGGCAAGCCTTGAACTTTTTTTCCACGTACACACTTTCATCGTGGATGCCTGAGATAACAGATCTATCACGAGAAACTACTGAAGCCATAATTTGGCATTCATTCAATGTTTGTGGCTACAACTAATAACAGAAACGTAACCCTGCAGTGTAAACAAATACGGAAATAAGACAACAGTTTACTTAAAATTCTCATATACCATGGAGAGAATGAGTAAATGTGATTTCATTTCTGATATTCTTTATTAGTTTTTCATGTGCACTGTGGTGTAGAAACATTTGTATTTCAATTTGTTTTATAGAAAAAGCTTTCTTTTATAATCTCTGTCAGCTCATTATGAATAGCAACCTCTGATTGCAGAAGGCCATTAATTCTTAATTATCTGCTGGTAATTTACTCGTGCATGAATTTAGCAATCCATTACGTGGTGATTTATTTTTGAGAGAAATATGTAATGAAAAGTTTTAGGATTTGTCTCCCTCCCCCTCCTTTTTTTTGGCTTGCAGTGGAATTAGCTGATTGATTAGATTACAGGATTTATCCAAACCACACTCTGTGTGCAAGAGATTGTAGTTAAGTACATTAAGAAAATCTGAAGCAAGACGCAGATAAATGAAATGGCGTTTTTGATGGCAGTCTCTGAATTAGGCTAGTAGCTGAGAAATGGGAACTTAATTCAACAAACGCTAGAGCGTTGGTCTAATTCAGGCTTTTTTTTTTCCCTCCCCATCTCTCTTGATTTTATGAATGCCCAAAAGTTTTTGAGTGGAAGTATAAATCCTGCACAGCAAAGCTCACTGGCAGTGAGCTGCTTTTCTTCCACACCTTGGGGCTGAGCGGAATATGGACTGAAAGCTTTGATCCAGTGCTGCAAATGCACACAACTGGGATGGATAGGAAGCAAAACCTGAGCCTTTCACTGCCAAAAACAGCTGCTGTGTGAAGCTGTGTCCTGCTATCTTTGCTCATGCTGAATGCAAGCAGGCAAAATCCAACATTTTTTTTACAAATACTTTTCCAGAAATGGTGTAAAATTTCTCTTAAGCATTCACTGTGGCCCTTATTTTGGGCATAACACCAGGCTCAATTTTCAAACAGTACCGTAGCTTGCTTTCTCCTGCACCACGCCTTGTTCTGCTATTGGAATTGAAGGGAGCAAACTCTTTAGTAGGATCTGTTATGATAGGACAGGGGGAAATGGTTTCAAAATAAAAGAGGAAAGGTTGAGATTGGATGTAAGGAAGTTCTCTTTGATAACAGTAGTGAGGCACTGGCACAGGTTGCCCTGAGGTGGTGGATGCCCCGTCCATGTAGACACCCAAGGTCAGGCTGGATGGGCTCTGAGCACCTGATGGAGCTGAGGGTGTCCCTGTGCATTGCCATGGGGTGGAGCTTTATTGGTCCCTTACAACTCAAACAGATCTCAGATTCTATGAGCGTAAATCTGTAGCATGTTCAATTTGTGCTTGATGTACTGAAATGCACTGGGATTTATGTTTTGGTATATGTCAAACGACCAGGAAAATCAGGCCTCCTTGCTGTGCAGTCCAGGTGATCAGTTATTAGTCACTGAAAGAGTTAGTTTGTCCATTAACTCAAGTTAACTTTAGAGGACTATCTGGAACCTAGTGCTGAACTATAATGTTTGCTAAGTCCTGTCATGATACGGAGCTGAGAGCAGGGACTGTGGCACAGTTGTTGCATCAAAGATTTTGTTAGTAATTGGCTCAAGTCTGAGAAGACAAATAACTCTGAGGAGGAGAATGTCATTAAATCATACTCTTCTATGTTGGGCATGGCAGGCCCTAAGCAAAACACTGTCACAGCAAAATATCACAGGGTCCCACTTGCCTCTTGGCCTCATTGGCACTGGCTGTGGGCACAAAACAGTGCAAAAGCTTTGTTCAGGAGCAAGGCAAGAACAATAAAAGGGTAGGCAGTGGGGCCCAGAGGTGTGAATATGATGCGGACCTGGCCTTATGGAGGCTGTAAGCCTGACTGTCTTGTTCCTGCCTCCTTGGAGAGGCTGTTGATCAAGATAAACGTTAGTTTGGGAGAGAGCACTTAATCAGCTATTTCTCCTTAGTTACAGATGTCTTTTCTTCAAAGCCATGTACTCAGCAAAGCACACAGCCAGCATAGCGTAAACAGCCTCAGAACAGCCATCCCAATTGATAGCAAGGCTCCCAAACAAAGAGTCATTGGTTTTCAGATTCTGAGAAGGGTATTCAGTGAAAACATGATGGCAGTACATTAAAAATTGCAATTTATCTTTCAAACATGCCTTGGGTCGCGCAGCATTAGCCACGCGTGTGATCTGCAAGCGTAGAACGGAAGCAGATCCCTTTCTGCCATCATTATCTGGAGGTTGGTAGCAGTAAATAGCATGTATTGTTTGACAAAGAAGGGAAATTTGACTGTTATCAGCCTGGAGGATTCTAATAAAATCATGGGGAAGACATGCTTCAAATGCTAATTTTTACTCCTCAGGACTATGTGAATTGTAAAGATCGCTGTGCATCTTACGATGAAGACACTGTGAGAGAGAACAGAGGGGGTTTTAAGGAGACATAGTTAACATTTGATGATTTATAGATGATTATTGTAAAGATCTTAAAGGTGTGATTGTTTTAAAAATGCTTAGAAATGGACTGGTAGGAGCCATAGCCCTCAGTGTAGAGAATGTCAATGGGAGCTATAGCTACAGCTAGTACTCTTCAGCTATTCGTTTTCCAAAGTTACTAATTGCAACTAAAACTCTAGAGCTGATGCTGGTCTCTGCTGTTTAGAAATGAATTGGGAGACATTTTGAAGGATGATGAAGAAGCCTAAATTTCAGCTTGAGCTCACTTGCATGTGTTGGCCTTTGAGTTAACAAATTCAGGTTGGGAAAAGATCATGTTCCACAACAGAGGCAGAGCCTCATTGGATTTGGAAAAATGCAGTGCTGCATCCTGGTGTGCAGTTTAAGATCTGAAATACCCAGAAAATACCTTGTTATTTTTGTAGGTAAGTTCATTTTGTTGCTGTTTTATACTGGATGTGATTCAGAGCTTGCTTGTGCAGGTGCTTAGCATAGGACTAAGCAAAACCTAGGAGCTGTCAATGAGCATTCTAAGCCCTACTCCTTTGCACAGCAGTGAAGAAGAATGAAGTATATTTTTTTCCTGAGAAAAGGCAATAAATGGTGGAATGAAGCATTTCTGATTAACGTTTCACTTTGAAATGGATTAGGAAGAAACTGTGAATTATGTATTTTGATTCAATCCACCGCTGCTTAAAATATAATCTTAGTGGAGTTTGCAGGTAGCACTGTGCATTTTAATTTGGTCTTAGTGGCTTTTTTTTTCCCCCCTCCCCCAGAATCCAAACTTATGTCTGTGTGCATATGAATTGCATGGTTCTGATCTGCATCTTTTTGTGCACGCTGAGTGTAAGGACGGGCTGCTCTGGGCTGTGAGCATGTCCAGCATGTAGCACATTAATAGCAAATGGGTCTGTCTCTGAGAGCTCGCCAGCTCAGCTTGCCACAAGCTGCTGGAAATAGTGATGTCTCCATTTTACTCCAGCTGAACTGCAGATGAGACATCTGAGGCAGAGCTGACTACAAAATGCAGATTCGTGTTCGTTTATCAAGCTCCCTTAGCTCAAAATTACCCTTTGGTGAGGCAAAACAGTTCATCCCACTGGCAGCAAGGCAGCATCTTACCTTTGGAGTTACTGCGTTATCTCCAATGATCAGTGAAGTCACTGTAAAACCTTTCTGGTTTTGAAATGTGCTTAAATTAACTGCTAAAGTTCTTGGCTTAAAAAGTTACTGCCAAAGTCCTGATGCTCAATCACTGTCAGGAGAGTATGGATGGAAGATGTAATGTGCAGTTCAGTGGCAGGTGTAGTCACTAGTGGCTAGATCTCCTTTCCTGGAGGCGTTTAAATCTTGCATATCTTTTCATTTTACATTAGTATCAGTTGCATTCACAGATTCCTAGGGGTGTGCAGGTGCAAAATCAGCCATTGTTTTGTCTATCTTATTTAGTTTTAATGGTACTTTATTTAACATATAGCCGATTTAATAACATGCACTGTGAGTGCGCAAAATTGCTGTTGTTCTTTTGCAGAAGTCTCATTGGACAAAACATGAATAGTTGGTACTGTAGGCAATGCTCTGAGACACCTATTTTTTCCCATCTGCAACCTTACAAGGCTAAACATGGAAATGGATGTGTTCCTGGTTGATTACAGCTCCTGTAATTCACCACGGAATGTGTACACTCAATAAAAGAAAGCTGTTGTTAGTCCACAAGCTATGGTGAGAAATTAAGCAAGGCTGAGGAGAAAGGACTGAGCAAACAGTATGCAGAATGAAGATGGGCACTTCCACTGTGATTAGAACCAGTAGCTCAGGAGTGTGGATCTGGTGATTCATAAATCTCTCCAAATGTGCTTATGTTCCAATGTAATTATGAGCTGCTCAACTGAAAAGAGCTGGTACCTAACGGCTGAAGAACATCTTGAATATTCAAGCTGAACACATGTGCAGAACAGAAAAGCCCTTTGAAGGACTGCGTAGCACATGTGCCAACCTCAAAGTTGAAACCTGCAAAGGGCCAGGGAGAAGAAGGGCTGGAGTTTGAAATCCATGAGCCGGAGAAGGTTCACTTGTAGAAGTAGATGTACTTTTCACTTCATACTTTGGCATGTAATATCCTCTTTTCTGGCACTAATGATGTGGAGACATTTTTCTATCAAATGGTTTCTGACAGTTCAATTGCCAAAAATACTCAAGTGGCAGAATGCAACTGCAATTACTAACAGTGTGCTTGCCCCAGAGTCTGTAAATTCTCTCATGAAAGCCTAAAAAGCCCATTCACGTTGCCTAGAAATAGCAGCAATAACCATGGTAATAAGTTCTTCTTTTTGTTGCTGTGGTTTGAATCTTTTCATGGGTAGGCTGCAAAAAAAAAAAAAAAGCCATTTGATTTTTCTGTGGCCGCTCCTACTGTGAGGTGTTGCTGTTCTCCAGGAACACCAGTGCTCCTGACAGCCCTGTGGTATCTTGGTTTCCAGATTCTGAAATTTAGCTGAGAGGAAGTTCACCTCTCATTTTGAATAAGGTTGAACCAATCAATGGCTCCTGTTAGGAAGGTGCTGAGGTGGGGAGGCTGAAAAAGGACTGCTGGCCAAGAGTCAGGTGATATGCAGGGCATCATATCACTCCTCTGCCACTGCTTTGCCAACTACAAAGAGAACCTAAGGCCTTCTGGCATTTTAGGAACTGATGGCTATCTGTGTGTGGTGCCTGTCCACAAGTGTGTTGTCCTTCATTCTCTTGAACCTGTAGCGTGGCCCATCCAGACAGAGCAGGATTTGGAGACGATTTCCATTTGCACTGGTACCAAAAGGGGAGTGGTAATGCCCACGTATCCTGCAAATTGCTCCCGGTGGATTTCTTCAGGGCGTACGGCTACCAGCAGTAGCTTTCATTGAGATGTAAGATATGCCCAGGCAGAGAGAGTATCATGAAGGTCTGTGATACAGGAAACCAATGGCTTGTGTGGGGCAGTTTGTCTGTGGGAGGTTGATCTCATATGTAAGGGTTTTCAGCATTAGGGCTTTAAATCTACTTCTTAGAAGCCACCATTGAGTCTCAGGGGCAGTCAGCTTTGATGCTTGTGTTAGAAGCAAGAAGCATGAATATAGACTTACTCTCTCTGCTATTAAAGATTATTTTATCCTATAAGATTGTTGTCATGGTATGATGCTTGAACAATTTACAAATGTAGCTTCAGAATATAAATGCTGCTTCTGTAAGCTCTGTGAATCGGAAGCGTTGAAGTTTTCAGCAGCGACTTATCAGAGCACTTTGAATGATACAAGCTTTTGTTTATTTAGCTTGAATTTCTAGGACACTTCAAGAGATGAATACTGGAAACGAAAGTTGTTGTGCTAACTCGGAATTTATTTAAAAATGTTTGCTAGTTTTCAGTGTTGTGAAGAGTCTTGAACCTTAGTGGGGAGAAAAAGGGAGGGGGTAGGGAGTGGGGAAGGCACAACAAATATTTACTTTGCAACTACTATTTTATTAGAGGTTACCTCTGTGCTAGTAACCGTGCCTGGGAATGCTTTGGGCACTGAGGCCGGTTGGTATGGAATGACCCACATCTGTACCATTTAGAGTCTCGTAACCTACAAATCATTCCCATAGGTCTGGAAACAGTGCCAACTCTCAAACTGTGCCTGGGTTTGCATGGGAAAATGGTGGTTGGTGCCAGCCAAAACTGTGCCAGGGACGCTTGTAACAGCTTAATAGTACAGGCAGCCACAGCCGGGACCCAGGAGCATCCCTGAGCACTGCTGGGCTGTAAAATTGGGCACTGGTACCGCTGCTAAACAAACCTTCTGATGCTTTCAAGGCAATGCAGAAATGGTGTTGTTCTCTTACAGAGAATGTCCCAGAATGACACTGCTGCCTTTGCAGGAAAATTTCATGACATGCTTTGAGGAATATTAGTGATTTTTGTCATTTTTCTTTGTAACTTGAAGACCTATCAGCAACATAGTGAGATGCAAGTATTCTCTAGCATTAAGCTCTACTTGTTCACAACAGCAAAAATCATTACATAGACCAAGTCCTGCGGAAGAATTTCTGTAAGCTTTGTGTTTATTTAGTAACTGAATATTATCCATAGATCACTACACAACAATAATACCCAAAGTTAAAATACTGATGCTCTGCCAAGTTTGCTTTTATTTTCTCCTTTGCACAGTGCCTCATTTCTTTTCATGTGAGAGCACCTGAGTAGGGAGACCAAGGACAAGGTCTGGGGATTTCTAAGGCAAGCTGTTAGCACAGTTGTTAAAGATGTTTCTGCACTTCCTATGTAAATGTCTTAACATTTCATGAATGCAAAGTAAATCTATTCTCTTACATTGCTTGGGTTTAATCATTTCTGATTCTTGGTTAGCATATTTCATAACGAAAGCCTGAATTCTTTATTCTGCATTTGTCAATGATGCAACAATCATCTCGTTATGTAGGATGAGGAATTATGTGTGTGGAATTTGGGCTGAGCTGTAATCTTTTAGGAGAGCAAGAAGTTATTAAGGCAGACTGAGACTGTACATAATACAGGGTCCTATATTGGGCTTTCTGACAGAGCTCTGTTAATTTATCTCAGTTCGAGCAGATGACAGCTCTGCTCTTCCCATCCAGGGCTTCTCCAAAGCAGCAGTATGTTACTTATTTTTCAAATATATCAAGTGTGAGTTTTTTTTAAATCTTCCTAGACTTTGTTGTTATGATTTAATCTGATTTGAATTGACAATCTCTATCAAATAGCAAAATGTATTGGCTCATAGCTTCACCCTTGGGTTTTGCTAAGCAGAAGCACTTTAAAATGAGTCATATCAGACTTAGTCCAGTGACTCAAACGTGACTTTTGGTTTCCCGGTAACCTGGTGTCTTTGCCTTTAGTTTTAGAATAAGGTTTTTGACAGTAAGAATGGTAAGGCACTGTTTGTCCAGAGAGATGGTGGGTGCCCCATCTCTGGAGACATTTGGGATCAGGCTGGACAGGGATCGGAGCACTTGATGGAGCTGCAGGTGTCCCTGTTCATTGCAGAGATTATCTGTAATGGTCCCTTCCAATTCAAACACTTGTGTGGTTCTCCAGGTTGCAGAAGAGCTGGGCTCCTCCACCTCGAGACAGTGAGGGCTGGGCAGTGCTGGACCCCAGGCACTTTGCAGGATTCTTGGGTTCTAGTAGTTTCTAGCTTCCCTCGCCAGGCTTGGAGGCTGAAAATATAAAGGAGAAAATTGTGGAGTGCTACAGTGACAGTGCAGATCAAATACCAGAGCTTGATACATCTGTGAATATGTTTTTGAATGATCATCTTAGCAGCAATTCCAAATCCAGCAAGTTTGGTCCTCTGCTTCTATTCTGGTAGCTACTAGTTATCAGCAGCTCAGTAACAGCACCAGTGACCCTATAACCAGAGGTAGTCATGTGTTGAAAATTGTAAAAGAAGCAAATTGTAGTATGTCCCATAAAATTCAAAGGCCTTAAAGTGACAGATGTATTACCCATAAGATCTACTTCTAGAAAGTTTGAGATTCAGAGAAGTTACTGTTGGATAAGTCACGTTGCCAATGAATTCAGTTTGGAAGATTATTCTGTTTGTTCACCGCCTGCAATTCTTCTATGAAGTCACACAGAAACCTCTTAAGAAACTAAATAATTAATGCAGAGCGAATATCTCTGTTGGCTTGTTTAGGGTGAAATCTTTGGTGGGAAAAAGAGAAAGTAACTTTTCATTACTGATCAAGAATACTCCTATGCCCCCAGTCATCTTTCTTTCATCCAATCTGTAATTGAAAATGTTGTATTCAGAAAGTAGAATTAGTGGAGATTATTACATTTGAGTTTCCTGAAACAAGTGGCTTTAGCAGTATTTAAGTTGGCTTCACAACAAATTCATGTGCATTAAAATCAAAACTAAAAGATTTTTAGATAATGAGTCTAATGAAAAAGTATTGTCAAGAAGCTAACAGAGAGATCAAATATACTTAGAAGTATCATGAAAAGAATATTAAATAGTGTATCAGTGCATACGTAATGATGGCCTAGATTCAACTCCCTGTTATTTTTGCTACTGTAAATGGATGCCATCACAGTAAATCTAATTGTAACCTGATTACCCAAAAACTAAAAGCATTTTTGTCCTTTTCTTTTGGAAATCTGTTGATTCTCCTCCTTGAACTGACGGTGAATTAGAATGACAACCAAAGCGTTCCCAGCCAACCTCTAGGAGGACAAAGCCCCTTGCTTACAATAAAATGAATGAAATGTGAGAAACTGGGTGTTTGTGATCAAGAAGCTGACACTGTGCATTACAGAAAAAAAATATTGGTGTGAGTTTTATCAAAGCTTGCTAGAAAGAAAAAGGAAAATAGAAAACGTTGAGGCAATAGGCTATGAATCAGTACCTTCAAAGAGCCTGGGATCAGTTTTGGCCTGTCCTTGTTTTCAAAAGGGGCTGAATTTGCTCTAGCAAAGGAGAGAGGGGCACTGGCAGCTTTGCTTTAAGAATCTATATGTTTCTGTTGTCAATATGTTGTTGAAAGAATGCAATATGTTTCTGATAGTTTTTGTCAAGGCAATGTAAAGTTATGCAATCACTTAAGTTAAGAGCAGTGTAACAGCAATGGCATAAGAATATGACTTCTTGATATCTTCTAAGATTTTGAGTAGCCAACACAGGTAGCTAAACGTCTTAGAACTTCACTTCTGAATGGTAAGGAAGATGAATAGGCAGAAGTAGTAAATTATGACAGCAGTGAACGTATCTGGCTGTATTTTGTGGACGGCTTCATCTTCCCCTCTCAATCATTTATCCAAATTGAGAGCAATTCCTTCCCAGCCACGGGAAGGAAAATTGCTCTTTTAATGTGTGTTATGGGAGCATTTTTGTATGCTTTACTTTGAGAGATGAATTTTGTAGTTTTTGTCTTTGCCACTGGTTTATTTTACTTGGTTAGCTATCTAGTTTAGTGAAAAAGATGTAACCTTAAAAGAAGATAGACCTTAATTCATTGCCTTCCCTTACCAAACATAGCGTGCCAGTGCCTCTCTGAAATTTTCCCACTTAGCTGCATATTGAACCTTGTAACAATGTGGTCTGGGTGGATTCCTGACGCAGGCTGACAGCTCTGCTTTACCCCAAGACCCCTGGGTTTGTACGGCTTTCAATCATGGGAAATGCTACACTGACAGTTGCTTTCAAGTTCATGCCATTGCACCAACTCCCTGCTGCTCTACACTGTGTGGTTTCATAGCTGCCCTTTGTATTCGATTTCTTCCAAATGAGCTTCATTTGTTGACAGATTTTGAGATTTTCATGGTTGCCCTGTGTGTTTCAATGCACAGTCCAATTCTTTGGTCTTGAAATAATTTATGGTATAATGAATCATTATAGTGTCGTGTGATAAAAACCACAGCGAGAGGATAGAGTCTAAACGAAAGAACGTGTTTACAAAATGTTTTAGGACTGATCTGTGCCCTGAATGGTTCCTAACGGAGTTTTCTCTCTGACTGCTTTAGCTGTGCTGCCCTCAGAAATGTCTCTTCCAGGGCAGAGGGTGGAAAAAGTGCTTGGAGTCAGGCGTGGAGCAGCCTCGGGTGGGCTGTTATCTGAGGCTCTTTTGTCTGCACTCGCTCCTCCTGTCCTTCAGAACCGATATTTTTCATATATAAAATGATGTAAAATGTATTGGAGCCTATTGCGTTAGTGTATGAATGAGGGGTTATAGCACTGTGTATGTTCAGATGCACCAACGTATGCATCTAAAGAAAGGAAGTGAGCTGAACACAGTGATGTTATGTTTTCTTTGTCAGCGAATAAATGTGACTTTTAAAACATTGCAGGATTCAAGTTTCAAACCTGGTACTAATTTCTTTTTTTGCATACTTTTATTAGCTATATTTTCACTGTGTCTCACATCTTGAATGAGTTCCATGGAAGAGAACGCAGTCTTCTCGGCCATTTACCCACCTTCTCCAGCCTTCATGCTGAACATGCTCTCCTCTTGTGCTCCATCCAGCTCATAGGGTCTGCTGTTTTGTGTTGGCAGAGGAGACTTTTTGCTTTCTCTCTGTTATTTTATTAGATGGGTCTCTTTTGAATTGCCTTTAATTTCAGTGGTGCCATTTAGCACGAAAACTATAATCCCAGAGTCGTGCTTTCTTTGTGCAGAACTGATGGGAATCCATTTTGTTCTGCACTTTACATGTGGTAATAACGGTAACTTTTGACATTTACTGCTTTTTGTGGCTTTTTAGATTCTGCACAGCAAAGCAGATGGGCTATTGGGTCCAGTACTGTTCTCTAATAGAACAATTAAACTATTTCTGCTCAGTCACATGAGAATGCATGGCAGTGGGTAATGCCCTGTGTCCTCAAGTAGGGGAATATGGTGCAACTGTGGCATGTAGGAGGTGTGTGTGTCTGTATTGCTGCTGGCATCGTGCACAGCTTGGGGTTCTTGGGGCTGGAGGAGGGCTGGTCGTCCACTGAGTTTCCCATCTGAGCAGAGAGCGCAGCTAGGCCAAGGGAGAAAAGATGGCTCAGCAATCTGACAAGCAGAATGACTTCATTTGGGATATTCAAAAAAGAAACAGTCTCTTTTGGACAGTAAAAAGAAAGGAGAAAGAAAAAAGTGTTTGTTCTATTTAAGGGTTGTCTGTCCTCACCCTTGTGCACTTGTGTCTCTTACGCCATCTGTTATTTACTTCTGTGGTCACTGGCTACTTAAACATGAAGATTGTGTGTTTGGTTGTTTGTTTTTCCTGAGTTGTGGACCATTTTATCAGATGTTAGCAAGGGGAACATTGCATTTGAAGCACAGCAGTTAATGGTGACTTTCTGGTCCCAGAAGGGTTTGGAGGAATAGCAATCACTCACTTGGTAGTCTGCAGCTTGCTCACAAGTAGCAAGCTAAAGGGCAAACTGAACTGCTGGAGCACCTCAGTGTAGTTAAGAAGTTTGTCCATTAGCATTTCTTTGTCTGCATAAAGAGAACCTTGTCTTTCTAAACTCCATCTATTTGGTATTATATTTCTGAAATATTTTCTCAAGGAAATTATGGAAGTGATGACAAGCCATGCTGTTTTCATCTCTTCTCCTCAGCTCCCCCACAACATTGTGACACGTACCATATTTGAAGTATAACTGCAAAAATGTTTCCTGTGATATTTAATTGCAAATCCACAGCGGAATCAGGAATTTGCTAACTGTTGAGCCTGCTGCTTTGGTTAGGTGAGGACTTGGGACAGGAAGGCTTTGGGTGCAGTTTTAATTTTCAGGATACATAATACTCAGAATGATGTTTAATGGGAGCTGAAGGGGTAGCAGCCAGTTCATTTGCACAGAACTGTGATTTACCAGGAGGGAAAAGCCATGGTGGAGCTGGCAAGCTTCGTAGTATTTTAAGCAGTAAAATGCAAACGAGGAGAAAATCCATTGTGAGAAATTATGAAGAAAATGAGGCTCCGTTCAGAGATGTGCAATTTCCTTTTCACTGACAACCACAGCAGGCTGCTGTCTTTAATGCTGGCAGCTCACACAGGTGTAGTGATTCTCCTCAAGCTTATGCAGACACAACTCCTTTGGCATTAAGAAGTGCCTGGAGTAGTTGATAGAGCTTAACAGAAATCCATCAGGTATCTTTTCCTGCCTTCCCCTTGGGCACCTGCATTGCTCTTGCCCATTTTGTATTCTTCAATGAGCATCACGAAACACGATGCTAATTAAATGAGTTTGTGTGTCTGTTCACGTGTGCGTTCAGCAGACCCGTGTTAGTTCTTTGTTGTCAACCTTCTCCTGGTACCAGCAACGCTTTCTGTTCTATCAGATGTTTTGCTTGTAATATTCAGGCAGAAAGAAGAGGTGAATGCAAAGCAAAACATGCTGTTGAGGAAATGCAGCAGTGTTCAAAGGTTTCCATAGCATGCAAGCTCTTGGGCACAGAGAGAATCCGTAATTCATTTGTCTTCTGTTCATAGGAAGATCAAAGCAATTTGTTGTGTTGCTGATGGAAACTGAAATACTGCAGAAAATAAATAAATTTTCCTGTGTGTGTGTGTATATTTAGTGCAAAAAATACCCACAAAAAAACAAACTCGATGGATGAAGGGAGCTGTACCTTATGTTCATTTGCCCATGTAATGAAGCTGGTGAGAGTAATGGCCAGCACTGGGCGTGCTGCAGTGGTGCTCTGCTTTATGTACTTCTGTAAGAAGTATTTGAACACAGACTTATTTGTGGCTGCTGGACAGTAAAGCTGCTGAAATCCCTTCAAAATTAAACCTGGTGGTCACAATACCAGTGTCTTAACCAGATCAGCGACTTTCAGAACTGGATACAAGTGCTTCCTTTTGCTTTGGCATAGATATATTTATGCTTAGTGTATTGTAACCGCAGTAACTTAAAAATAACAGAGATTTTATTGGGGAAGCAATGTGGCCTTCCTTAGAAACAGATTTAAACCTGTTATTTCATAGATGAGCAGCAACACTTGGCGACAGTGTTTGATGTGCAATACTCATTTTTGTCCAGAGGACTGACTTCTCCTCTGCCTCTTTCACTAAGGTGTACGTAGAAGCAGCCCTTTCATGTGCTGTATTTCTCAATTAAGTTCTCCTGCATAATTGTTTTGCTACTTTGTCCGGAAAGATAAAGGTGTTTTCTGGCAGGAAATCTTAATTCAAATTATAAAAAAAAAATACATATTTTGTACTTCCTTTTCAATGACTTGCGATTTATTTCTTTTTTTGTATCACTCCTTAGATCTGTCTTGTGATTGAAAATCACGATATATGGAGGCATGCTTTTATAAGAACATTGCAGTAATTGTAGCCCTTGGGTCCTGAACTTGATTCTTCCCATTTTGCCCCACATCAGTAGGTCTCTGTTGCATTTCCATTTTGACAAATTTCAACTTCATCGTCACGTAGTGCAAATGAGTTGGTGTGGCCATGAATAGCTTGCATAAATTGCTCATCATTTCATTAAACTCTGATTTATAGCTGTCACACTGGAGTGTTTATGTTCTACGGTCCTTCTGTTCAGCAGACACTAATCTGCTAGATAGTGTATGATTTGATCATTTCTCAGAGATGTTTTGCTCCCAGTTTACTTCTGTCAGCTGAACTGCACTGTCAATTTTATTTGGCTGTCAATTTTCCCCTTTTTAAATTTTCTTCCTTTTTGTGTTTAGATAGATGTCTCTGACTGACTTTATTCCTTAATGACAGCGACTGGCATTGCACAGATACAAATACTGATTGCTGGTATGAGGTGCTCAAGCATGAAGGTCCTGCCTGTGTTATCCAACAAGCAGAAGATATTCATGTTTCTCCACGAGATGTGTTTAAACAATTTGGAAGTGCAGTGAAAGGACATCTGTGCAGGTAGTGGGTGATGGTAACAGGAGATGGGCAGAAGTACAGCGTAATGTTTCTTATCAGTGCTTTGGCCTTAGAAGGGAAGGCTTAGGGATGCTGTGCTGGTGTGGGTAGGGTGCCTCAAACATTTAATATCTTTAAACCTCACTTATTACCTGTGTAGTCTCTGTACGTCTTGAGCATACTGGAGAGCAGTCCATCAGGCAGAAGAGTCTGTGACACCATGGCTGTGGGGCTGGGCTCCCACAGCAGGCATGTTATCCTGGCTCTGATATATGTGTGGGGCTTTTTATGCAGCAGGCACACCTTGATGATGAATGTTTTAGTATTCTGAATGCTGCTTTGGTGGGCATAAGGTTAATTCACACGATTTAATTTGAAGCTGCTAAGGCAGAATTAGGCACTGGGGGGATTTTGCAGAGTAGTAAAAACAAACAGAAAGGATCCCAAAGATGAGAGCCTGTAATGCAGCTGTTTAGATGCACACAAGCTTAAAATAGTCATGACCAGAAACAGAATAAGAAAAAAAAAGATCTTTAATGTTGTCATTTCTTTGTTCACAGTTACTCCTGGAGTCTGTAAGAGCCCAGGCAAACCTGAAAGATTGGCCTCAAGTTCTCAGTGGGTACAGAATGCATAGAGACATAGAGGCACTTATGTCTCCTAGCAGCTATTTCTCCCTATGCATTAGAGCTATATTTAAAAAGGATTATCTTGATAAGTCATGCAAACTCTCTCTAAAATGCAGATTTTTTTTTTTTTTTGTCAGCATAGCCTTGTCATATCAGCTCAAAACTGCAAAGGAAACTTAATGCTAATTGATATTTCTCCCTCTTGGGGTTTGATTTTTGTTGATTTTTTTAATTTAATTTCTACCTCTGTCTGGAGAGCAGAAAAAGCCCCCATCCCATCTCCCTGCTGTCATAGAAAAACCCAAGTCTTCCTCAAACAAACAAACAGAGCAACCGATGCCTTTCAGTTCTTTCCTTTTTTGGACCGAAAAGGTCAGCATTGATACATTCTGGCACTATCTGTAAGCACTATCTTTTTCAATTCCCATTGGTACCTTTCAGTACTCCAGACTGGTCAGGCGTTGCCTTATGTGTGTTTTAATTACAAGTTAATTACAAAGCTTTGATCTTCCCTAGGATTGTAGACAGTCCATGACTGTCACTGTGTGCTGCTCCCGGTCTGAGACTTCTCTTTTCTCCACCTCCTCCTCTGGATGTGCAGCAGCTTTTCCTTCCAGACACGAAGTTGACTTGCTATTAGGATGCTGATGAGCTAAATGAGAGGAAAGGCAGGCTCTCACTGCCTGTGCCTTTGCATCAGTATGAGAACGTGGCAAGGGAGTCTTCCAGAAATGTGTAACTGCAGTAGTGTAGCTTTGGACACTGTTTTTAGCAGGAAATGTTTTAAAACTTCTTTAGCAAATGATGTACAAGAAAATTAGAGGAAGAGGTGGTGCATTTGAATGCTGCAAGTGCATGGAGTCTGCAAAAGGTTGATGTGTGTTTTCTTCTTGCCGCTGGCAGGAACAATAAGAGCTAAATGGGATACAAGTCACCCATCTGCAGCATGTTCAGCATATGAGCTAAAGAAAGCTCCAAGTCCTTTCTCTATAAATTGCAGATAGAACGCATAAATATTCATTTTGTTCTGTGCCATCGTCTCATGTTTCAACCCTCCAGATGATAATTAAGACAATAGAAGATAAAATTTTATACTGTACAAAATTGCATTCAAGCCTTAACAAATAAGAGATTATTCTGTCCAGTAAACAAAACATAATCATCATGGCACCCTTACCGAAGGAGAGCCTAAAATAGAAACTCTCCTCTTTATAGGTCATGTAAAATGTCATCATCTCTTTCATTATCTGTACTGTTTGGATGAAAAAGAACTGATTAATTTAAAAGAACCTTGTCTTATTTGCTAACAAGGTTATTTTCTCATTGATTGCTAGGAAGTCTGGTTCCTTTGAAAGGGATTGCAAATTATGGGTAAATCAATTGTCAGCCTGTGCAGATGCATCTGCCTTTCTGTGCTGGCAGTGCAGGATTGTGCAGACACTGTGTTTATAGGGCAGCTTTGGGTGCACCTTGTCGGAAGGAAGCTTCTGTGTCTGGGCAGATGTGGAAAAGCAGCAACAGGAGAGCATTGTATCATAACAGTTCCTGTTGCTGAAGCCTCTCTTAAAACCTCAGCTATCAAATAGGCTGTGCCTTAAAGGAGAGACCAAACCAAACTTATGTTCCGTAAGACCGAGGACCGAGTTTCTTTAGGCATCTATTTTAGAAAGTCCTGGGACAGAAGTGTGCAAAAGCACAACATGTCAAACATGGTCCCTCATCTGTGTTGCCTGAATAGTTTGTCTTTGCAGGGCTTCTACAGCTGTGGCTGCACATTTCCGAAAGCAAGAGAAGCGTAAAATGAATTGGAGGCTAAGCTGATCAGGGCCTTCCATGTCTGAACCAGCGTATGAGACATTCAAATGCATTTGATTAAGTGGGGGTGAAAAATGCTTGTTAGCAAACCAACTGAGAAAGCATAGAGCTCTCCAAAATAATAGTAATTTAAGGAGGAAGAATTAGTATTTAGACGCTTAATGCTGATTCTTTTTGCTCTCTGTTGCACCTCTTGTTTGTCGTTGGGTCCTCAGAACTCTTATGTGGCTATGGTTTTAATGGAAATGAGTAAAACTGCTGCTTGAACATGCAGATTTCTTGGCAGAATTGCAAATTGGTTAGAGCTGTGTGAGTTGGGAGAGCTCACCATCGCCTGGCAAAAATGGGCCTAAAGATTGTTCCAAGCTGATTACATCCTGCAAAATTGGAAAAATCCCGTGAAGCTACAGCCAGCAGCAGAGCTTGATTAAACCCTTCATCTTTGCTTTTCCTTTTAATCTTTCACAAAAGCCATTCATTGTGGATATATGAGAAATCTGCCAAGACCACTGCTAGATACAGTAATGTAATGGGAACGAAACCAGTGTTTCTTTCCATTTTGAATTCTGGGAAACTGTTTTTGTTTCTGTTTTTGGTTTTTGACCACTTCTGGCCTTGTGCTTTCCACTTAATTGTTTGTAGCACTAGACGCCTGCAGCTAGGTAAATGTGCTCCTGGATAGGAAGTCCTCACATGCAGAGGAGCCAAAAAAGCTGGTACTTGCTTTTTATCCCAACAAGAACCTGTGAAACTTTATCCTGGAGATGGTAAATTTTTCTGGTTTTGGAACCAAGCTGCTGTTTTGGCTGGTTTTTGTGCTATAGAGATCTGACCTGGATGTTGGTAACCTTTCATAAGCTTTCAGATAAGCATGCTTTTTCCTGCAGGATTCGTTATCTGAGAGCTGTGAGAAGAAGAGACAGGAGAAGTGTGAGCAAAAGAACTTGACTTCTCCAAACTTGGAAACGTATGAAGCCGTGTTAGTGAGCGAGGACCAGGGTAGCTCAGAGGTTGAGATGTAATCTGAAAAGGCACCATCAGAGCTATGCCTGAGTTCTGCAGAAATGCCATGTTCCTGTAGAATGTCTTCATTGTGACAAATGCCATTTTGTGATCAAAAGTGTTTTGGGGAGAACATCTAGCCTGCCATGTGCTTTATTCCAATATTCAATTTTTCACCAAAAGAGAACATGTCCTTTTGATTCTGTAGCAGAACTGCTCTGCTTTACATCTAAAGGAGCCGTTTCTGTGCTGTTTCTTTGTAATTAAAATTCTTATCCCTGAAAATGTGCTTTTCATTAAAAATTCCTGCCCCACTCTAATAAATCTACATCTTCATGCTATTGTCTCTGGAAACGTATATTTTGCTACATGCCACATATAAACATTTATTTCCTGTTTGAGAAAATATGTGGGTCTTACCATCTGTAATATTTGTATTTGGTTCTTGAGGGGAAAAGTTAGGGTGACAGAAACATGATACAGACACTCCTATAAGCACAATGGGAAAAGAAGACCTTCAACCAAGGCAATAGAGATGTTTGCTACGGAGCCTATTAAGCTTCTTTGTGTACTTTCTTTAATTGCTAGGCTTGCTTTATATGAGGTATGGCAGTTATGTTAGAGACTGAGGTTATGCACATTTATTTAAGGTGAATGTTTCAGTATTTTAATTGTTGTCATTGAACAGCCTGTTCAATGGCTTGTTCCCGAATTCAATTCCATTCGAAGGATTATTCTCAGTGGAAGAGAGTCCCAAGAATCTGAGCATTTCTGTTGCATTTGATTGTATGTGGAATAGCTAACAGCAACGTTGCCCCCATTTATTTTGTCTGCTAATTTAAGTTTTCACAATAAGTTATGGCAGTATGGTACTAAAACTTCTAACAAGCTAGCCTGCCATGATTGCTGCTTGCTTCAGTCATCTCATTTTTTCTGCCCGTGCCTGAAAATCTTATTTTAGAATTTCATTTCCATTTTCCCCACAAAAGGGAGGCCCACGATGCCTTGTGTTGAACTGCTTTTTCTACAGGATTGACGCTTTGCTTTTACTGGTGAGACTTCCTGATCTGGTGTCAGCTGAGTGATGGAAAAGATTCACTGCACTGCCTCGTTTCACTCTGGCCTCCTTTAAATTGCTCTTGGTTCTCCCATTCTTCCAAGTCCTTCAGCTACCCTGTTCAGCATTTGTCTTTCTAAAGTAGGTTTCCAAGCTGTAGCTTAGGATGTTATAAAAACCAGTTTGAATCAGTTCCTCATTAAGCTTCAGGAAAAACATGCAATCTTAACCTAACGTTTTCCAGGAAGGGAGAATATTCTCCAACCATTCAAAGATCATTCCAATAGTAGACTAAAAATAAGACAAACATATTTGCAGTTTGAATAATTAACCAGAGTTGGTCCCGTTCCTTAGATCATGTTCTTTGTCTATGATTATGAAATTAAAAAAGCTGTCTTTGCTTTCTCTATAGCAACTTTCCCAGGTTGTTTGTTGTTTTTTTTTAATCAGTATGACCTTCTCACTTGATTTTTGTGGCTGCTTGTGCCTCTTGTAAAGTGTGCTTCAACAGCTATGACTGTTACACACATTTTTCTGTTTAAGTGTTTTTTTTCCCCCAACAGATTTAACTCATAATTATATTCAGCTTGGAAAACCTAACTTTGTAAATTCACAGCGCTGTGCTGTCTATGTGCTTCCTTTATGTACTAGTGGTCTCATGTTATTTCTGCATGTCCACGAGTGTGTATTAATATATTAAAAGATGAAAAATCAAAGGCTGTTTCACCTCTGGTTAGGGTTCATTTTTTTCACTCTCAGAACGTAGTGCAGTGGGAACAGGACCTCTGCTTGCTGCTGTGAGACCAGAACAAGTCATGTTCCTGGTTTGGTTTCATGGCAGATCTGGTTTCTGAGAAATTCTTGAGCCGGTTGGAAAATTAACTTGTAGCCCTCTGTGAAAATGAATATTTTGGGGAAAGAAAAACCTAATAGATTTCTTGTTCTTTGCTGAGAAATTGAGGCAGCTGAGCATACATCATTCAGCCCCAGCAGAGAACAAGCTGTCAATCAGCACTGCCTAGGATAGAGCTTGGAGCAGATGGGTGATCTGTGGCTTGATTCTTCCGAGGAGGCCAATGTTGTCCATCTGATGGAGATACCTGGGGGCAGGGCAGCATCAAAATTCTAGTGTTCTGTCGGTGTGTGCATTAGGAATGCATTTATTGCCTGCCCATCAGACATTCTTAGCATTAGATTTTACGTATTCAGTACTTCTGGAAATCAGGCTGGTAGTATCGACATATGCCTGCGAGCCAGCAAGGGCAAAGCAAAAACCTATAAAGCTGTGATTAGAATTCAGAGGTGACCTGGCTGGGCGATAAGAGTTTGTCCCTCCAGCAATCAAGGAAAAGCAAGGATGAAAAGGGGCTTAGCTTGATTGCTGCAGGAGTTTGGAGTCAGGTTTAAAAAACAGCACTGAAGACCGCTCACCATGTTTAAATTACATTGAAGAGGAACCAAACAGAAACCAACCAAACAAATAAAAAAACCCAACAACAAATAAGAATAGCTAGACAGAATTCCCCAATAGTGATATTTATGTCATGTTTGTGGCTTTTTTCCTATTTTGATTCAAAGAATCAAATGCAGTGTTTAGGGAATGGGTTGCAGGTTTTGCAAATGTTTTCCTAGTGCCATTCTAGAAAATGAGTCTGGCACATTGTTATGTGGGTTTTGTTCTGCTAAAGTATTGTAATACCGTCTGTTTCGCAAGCTGATTTGGCTTTTACAGCTCAAATATTATATCCTACTTTTAGAACATATGGTAACTCCTTTCAGGAGACTTAAAGATATGCATCTAATTTCCAGTAACGGGTCGTTGCCTTTGGTTGAAAGACTGCAAATGCTTTTCATCTTGATTTTCCTGTTCTTGTTGCTCAGTCTAGACTTTCTTCTTCACCCCTGCCATGCTTCTACCTCCCACGAAATGGAAAAGCCTGCTGACTGCTTTGAGGTGGAGCAAAGGAAGAGGAACAACGCTCCCTTATGCAGGTTGCTTCACACAGCACAGTTTTACAGAGTGGGTGTCAGTGACAAATGCTGCTACGTGGCTCCTGTGCAGGCTGTGTTTTCCTGGAGCATTAGTGGAGGCTCACATAGCCTGGCCTGTGTTCATTGATGGAAGGCTTGGCAGAGACGTGCCATGAGCCCTCGGCCTGACTCTTTCAGAGCTCGTGGAAAGAGGCTGCATCCCATGCTGCTCGTTCTCTTACAATGACTTCATTCTGCATTCACTTCAGATGTGTAGGAGGTTTTTTTTCCTGTTCTTTCTTACTTTTTTCATTTTTTTTCCTTTAAGCCTACGTGGCAACATGAACGATTCTTGCCACTCACGACCGCTTCGCGGTCCTCATTGCTTTCTCTCACTGAAACATGCAGCGCAGAAGGCCCCAGCACAGCAGTGTCTTTGTGTGTGAGACAGAATGCCTTTCTCAGAGGAATGTCTCTGCTTCCCAAAGTTCACCCCTGGGTATGGCTTTGTGTAAAGCTTTGCAGAGCTGGGGCTTTGTGCTGGGTGCTTGGTTTAAGGTCACTGCCCAGGGGAAACCTTTCTGGATGTGACCTTAATCCAACAGTTCAGTTGTCAGCCACTCAACTCAAGCCTCTCATCCAACACCAGTCCACCCTCAGAACTGCTTGAAGTTTTTAGTGTAACGCTAATACAGATTTCACTGTGAGCACGTACAGTGTTGCTGCACTACTTCGTTCTTCTTTGCATCTCTACCTCTTCCTGGAGCTTTCCTGTGTTGACTCCATAGCAAGTAGCTGTTGATCAGTATTATAGTTTATCCAGGAGACTTTTAATTACAATAAGGGAGTGTCCTGCGTCTGTGGTCCCAGCATGTCCCTTCTCTCACCTTGGCTCATATCTCTCTCCACTGTCATTTCTGGAGCTCTTCTCAGAGCCCAGAATCCCTCCTATTGTGTATTTGATGTAGATTCTTCAAAATGGAAAAGGGAGGAGAAAGGGGGGAAAAAAAAGAGGAAAAAAAAAAAAGATGAGCTAAGAGCTGAGAGCTTGCAGCATTTCCTAAAAACATCACAAGAGAAGAAAAAGAGAATTCCTAAGAGTCAACAGCAGAGTAACAGTTGCTGACCTCTAGCTTTCAGTTAAGTTGGGTTAATGAGTAACCATGGTGTAGGGAAGAAGCGCTAGGACTGGCCCTACATCTGCTAGCTCCCGTGTGGATGCAGCAAAACCATGTTTTTGGGCTCAATGCCTGACCTGCTCAAGTGAATTTAGAGGTATCTGTGGCCAGCAGTAGTTAATGTTACTGACCTTCCTTTTCCCTCTTCTATCCATCATGTGTTCATGCTGCATGTTTTCATTTACCCATATTTTTGCTTTAAATGTTATCCCAATCTTGGATTTTCTGAGCTTTTAGACTTTTTTGGGTAGGTACAGTTGCCACTTTCTCTGGAATAATGTCGTTGTTTATTTGGTGTCATGATGCTGCAGGCTCCATGAGTGTAAAACATATCAAATAGGCAGAAAATGCCCTCGTATTCTTCCTTTTGCCTTTTCTTTGAGGTAGAACCCCTCTGTGTGAAAACATGCTGCTGTCTACAGCAAAGCTGGGGCAAAGATCAGCAGGATAATAGAAGCATCCTTTTGAGGTAGAAAGATGAAATTTCCATCCTTCACGCAGTAGTTCTCAGGTGACTGAACTATGCCTATCCAGGATCTCCTTTGAATGCCCAAGAAAAGGAAGCTCCCTTGGATTGGCAGGGCGTTTTATTAGCACAGTAGATTTTAGATAAGATGCTGTAATGGGTGCTACCTTGGCGATCTAAGAAGAGCTCTTCAGCACGTATTGTGAAACTCGTACTTGAATCCATTTCTTTGAGAGCGTTGGTAGCGCTGCCCAGAACTGCAGGACACCCTGCTGTCGAACCTCACTGTGTGGCTGCCCCTGGTCACCTCAGTGGGATGCTGCGTGGCTTTCCTCTGCATCAGGTCAGGGCTGTCCTGGGTTCATGACTGAAAATCAAGGTCACTGGGAAGGCCAAAGGGGAGTCAGGCTGGGCTTCCTGCAGCATTTGCTGGTATTCAGCCAAAGGCAACAGCAATGTATTTGTCACAAGGGTGCCAGATTTTCAGGCCTAGTGTCTAAATAATGATATTTTTCTTTTCAGCCTCTAAGCTCTAGCACTGTTACTTTTTTGGCACTATTCAGCTGAAAGGCTATTTGTTTAAATTTCCACTAGAAAAATGAATCACTATTAATGCACAAAAAATAATGTGGAGTGCCCCGCAAATACAGTAGATTAGGTTAGGTGCTCACAGAATAGTTTCACTGGGGATTTATGATCTGTTAAGTGCATTTCTTAGCAGCGAATGCTGAATTACCACTTCAGTGTTGGTGCATTCACCCATGCAGATTGAGAGAGATACCAAGAGGGACCGTGCCAAGAAGGCTTTTGCCTGCTCCACATTCTGAGCACGGCCAGAAAGTTTTTGAGTGAATATATCTCCTTCAGATTCACGGCTTACACCTAAAATAATATTTTAAGAAGTTCTGTTAGTAATAAAGTAACAAGTGTTATTCATTCTCCAGATCGGAATTACTAGCTGTGCTGAAGGGCTCTCTGCTTATTCAGCAGCTTGGCTGCTGCTGAAGCCTTAGCCATGCTCCATCAAAGTTGAGTTTTATTGCCATGTAGGTAGTTCATCCTGGAGCTTTTTGCAATTCTTTACAGTATCACTCTCCAGCTTATAATAATCTCCCTCCACTGGAAGGATGCTGCAATGGATGTGGCTTTGTTGTTCTGAGCATAAAAATTGGGAAGTATTTTATGTTTTACTTCTGGAAGGTAGGAAAGGGGCAAGCAGTCATTTTGCTTTGGTTGTGGCATTAATTTCATTAGAATAATGGAGATTGATTTGAGCAGTTCATCTGAGTCCAGCTGTAGTGGGCTGGAATGAATGAAAGTAAGTCTGGGAGTGTGTGCGGCATTTCCAGCAAGGGTCTGGTTTGTACCAGGAGTCAATAAAGAGTCTCCAAATTGGCATGGACACAACTGTCGACGGTGACAGATGAGGCTCTTTATGTGGGACATCCAAGCATCAGGACTTCATGAGACTGGTTTGCACATGGCAGTAAGAGTTCATTAGTGTGTTTTATTTGTTTTTTAATATAGGAGAAAACAGAACTGAAGTCCGGTTGGGTGTCTGCTGAGCCACTTCAATTGTTATCTCAGCTCCCATGGCAGCATTCTGTTTAGAGCACTGAGCCATAGAAGGCTTTTAAGTTTAGTTGTGTTAGGGAAATGTAAACCCACAACATGTCAGTAAAGTAATTGCTGTTACAGGTTGCATTCATTTCGTAGGTGGCCGGAAGATGGAATATCTAAAGCTTTCAAACTGAATGTTTGTGCATTGTGATCTTATTTGAACTCTGTCTAGCAGTGATGAATGAATCTTTTGTGTTTTAGTATATATCCTCGTGTCTTTGACCTCACAGGAAACGTAACAAAAGGAGGTGCTGGACTTTATTTACTTATTTACCTAGCAGTTAAAAGAGGAAAGCAAACAAAATCACAGTGATTTCTTTTAACTTTTCTCCCTGCTGCCCCCTTGACAAATGGCTGTTGGGATAGTGTTTAACTGTGACCTTAAAGCCACCGGCGTAATGAAGCTGTGATCTGGCAGATGTGACAGACTCATCTTACATAAATCACTCCCTTTTGTCACTGCTGGCATATGGCCAATGAATCTTCTAATTATTGAATGGCTTTTATAGCTCCATTATTTATAATCACTTTTGGACAGCAGCTGGAAGACAAGGATGGGACAGAATAAAATGATATAGCAGAAAATATTATCGTTTGTGTAACTACCACTGAGATTAGGAAGATTTGATAATGGTGTGGCTACCAGCACGGTCTTGTTAAATGATTAAAAAAAAATAAAATAAAATAAAAATCCACCCAGCGTTCATTCTGCCTCCTCAGATGGGCTTCTGCCCATTGCCCTTACTGAGAAAATTATATTAATTGGTCCAGAAATGAAATACAAATCTCTACAGATATTAACAGAAAGTATGTGTGAATATCTGGGCTGCCTTTACACAAGGACTTGTGGAAAGTCCATTGCAAACTTTAGTAAATGTGCATGGTGATGAACACAGAGTTGATGCCAGCACTGTGGTTGTGTAGAATGTTGTATGGAAGAGTGTGAAATGCTTCCCAGGAGCCCTGTTTGCCTCCTGTTTTCAGCAAGAATTTCACAACAGTTTGGGAAATTGTCTTTAGTTACTTAATTTATATTTTAACATATTTCATGGGGGGGGAGAAAGGGCAGCCTTTACCTAAACCCCCCAAAACAAGAAGTAGCTAGCTAACCAGGTTGGTGGTATTTTGTTGGCTGTTTGGTGGTTGGGGTTTGGTTTTGTTTTCAATAGGATGATGGGTTTAAAATGAACTTGGGTTAATGGACTGTCTAATTAAGAGAAGCTGCTTTGGTGCAGTTACAGCTGAGCATGCAGTCCCATCTGCAGGTTGAGCAGCAGCCTTGGGCACAGGAATGCTCTCAAAGCCTCCCAGCCTCGAGGGCAGTCCAGTGAGACTGCAGGTCTGCTCACTGCTTTGCTAAATGGGAGCTCATGCCTCTAAGAAAGTTCTTTTTTAAATTATTATTTTTTTCCCCTGTTTTCTGCATTTGTTTGGCCAAGTTTTGCTCCTGTTCGACAAAAATAACTTGTTTGCTAAATATCTTCAGATAGGACTCGTTCAGCTGAAAGACAGTATGTTATAATCAGGGGTTTATTCTGCAAATCCAACGTGCAATCTTTGTGTCTTTTAAAAAATTGAATCCTTCCCTCAGTGTAGACATCAGATGACAAGAGAAAGTCTTAATCCAGATGACTCTATTGCACTCTTATCCCTTTAGCAAGGCCTTTAACCTTTGATTGCTTCATGGTCCCGTTGTTTAGAAATGGTCTTTGTCTGTCCACAGAGGATCACTCTGATAAAGATGCCTCAAAATGAAGATACCTCTGCAAGAAAAGGGGAATTCAGGAATGAAAAATGGATTTTTCTAGTTCAGGTCTTTCAGTCCCTGTGAATATGGCAATTGGTAACCTTCCCAAAGAGGGACAATGGTAGAAGATTTACATCAGTAAATATTTTTTATAGGAGTGTAATATATAGGTCAGACCACTATGTCCTGGGCTTGATCCCTTTGTACAAGCATCTATATGCTGTCAGACTGGAGCTATTTATCGGGATTATCTATGGCTGTCCCAAAGCACAAACAGGATAAAAACAGCTGCAGCAATTAATATAAACCTAAACTGTAAAATGTTGGCTTCCAAGTGCATAAAAAATGGACTCGAGATATGTCTTCAGATTCCACATATTGCAGAGTTCTGGCATAGGCTGCCTACCAGCTGGCAGGAAGGTGCTGTCAGCCCTTGATGTTTTCGCTCAGCTTTCTGTGGGGGAAATCTCAGATTTTGCTTGGTCATTTCTGCAGTCTGCTTTCCTTATTGAAGCCCGAATGTTGCAACAGCCAGCAGCTTTCAGAAGGCAAGTCTGCACTGCTGCTCACTGGTGGTGGGGCTCTGGGAGAGATGGATGTTCTTGGCAGCAATGACAGCTTTAGATGAGCTCCTATGCAGCCTTCTCTCCTGCAGAAACTGGGAGCTGTATCAACAAGCAGCAGAGCATCATTCAAAGCAGAGTTTCTCTAGTGGCTTTATATTGGGTTACTGTTGGAGGGTGAATGTGTGACAGAGGATTGAGGGCATGAAAGAAGTCTCAGTCATTTTCATTAATTGCAAAAGAATTTAGGCTACATATATACCTCCACAGAATTGACAAGCTCTTCTGACTGTTTTTCACAAAACTCTGTATCAGCAGGACTCATTTTTTTAACAGGAGAGATAATTTGTTTCTCTCTTGGTGTTTGTTTTTGTTACTAAGGTTTTATTACAGTATAATGGTTTGAGAGAATGATTGACCTGCTCTGACATGCAATACAATAATTAAGAGTAATTGAGAAAAACAGGCGTATAATAAGTCACCCTTTGTAAAAGGTAAAGAGTTCTGGTAATAGGATGGAAACTTCTCAGATCTGGAGCAGCACTGGAAGGTTGGCTCTCCTGTGATTCATTGTTCCAGGGCTAAAAAATGGAAAGGAACTGTTTCAACAACAACAATTCTGTAACATGCTTTAATTCTTAAATTTTCAAGTATTAACTTCAGTGAGTTTAGTAGGAAAGAAATTTATTTATATAGTGGGTTTTTGATGTTTGTTTTTTTTTAATGTGTGATCTGAACTGAGCATCTCAGCCCAGTTTCGATTATGGAAAGCACGTAGTAATTTTTCTTTGGGCAAATAAATGCATTTTCCACCTAGCCTGGCCAGCAGGAAGGAAGGTCTGGGCACTCACCAGTCTGCTCTGGACTGCAGCTGCTGTTGGTCTGCTCCTACCTCTGTATGGCCTCTGTACATCTGTGCTTAGAGAGAAGAAAAGGAAGGTTCTCCAAAGAACAAATGTAAGATCCAATCTCCTTGAAAACAGAGGAGTGTTTTGAAGTGTTACACAGCTCATCTCTAAGGAAACTGAATCCAGGTGTATTCTTAGCACAACTGATGCCTCAAATTAGATTTTACAAAGGGGAGGACTTGTGTATAAAATCAGATGGTGCTGCACTCCTTTTGAACCCAGCCGTGGGCTGATGTATGGGCAGAAGCCATCAGTGGTGAGACTTTTGCAGAGGGAGCAGTGAATGGGGCAGAGGTGCCCATGGAGGTCAGAATGAGTTTTAGTGCTGCAGTTTGCACACGGGAGGTTCTGAGATGCCACTGATGTGTCTTTCTGATTCTTAGGAATTGTGGGGGCTCAGAAAGAGTGTATCAGCTTTTGTAAACTTGTGTCTTGCTCTAGAACCTGCTTGGGAATGCTGGTATTGAGCATGTGTAATGAAACATTTCAAGTGGTAAAGAATCCAGCATGTTCTGTGGTGGATTCCTGTGGCAGTTTTCTGTAAGGGGTTTATTTCTGTGTTAGCTCATTTTCACCTTCCATACTCTGCAGTGGGCTGTAAGGGATGAACCTGCTTTTGTCCACAGCCCTGGGACTGCAAGAAGCTTTTTTTTCCCATCTGGAATTTTCTGGAATTTAGCAACAAAAATGTGATGCAGTGAGGGTATCTTTTGTTCTCTTTTTTTCTTTTTTTCCCCTCCTTCCCATTTGAAATACATGTAATAGGAATGAGCTCCCTGAAGGAAAAAGTATGGAAGTATTGTTCTAGTCCCTGCATTTGCAACTGCCATCTTGGTCGGCACATCAGTGACTCAGCTTGAAATCCCAGCTACTGTGGAATAGAGAGCCAAACCTTTTGGTGGAGGCTGTAATAGGTTGAGATACTCAGTGAATGGAGTCAGAGGGAAGATAACTGCAGATATCATTAGCAAATTGCATGCTTTCTGTGGTCAAGAAGCCCCTATCTCAGTGGAGCCTTTTCACGATTGTGACATTAATTGTTAAATCATGAATTGCACAGTATTTCAGGAGGAAGTCTGTAGGATACATACTTTTTTTTCCTTCCCTGGAATAAGCACTTTCATTACATCCAAACTGCTCATCATACTCAGTTTTCTTGGCTATGAGTAACCACCTTGTGTCACTATCGTATGCAAAGAAAAATGTGAACTGCTCAACTGAAAGAAGTGCTTGATTATTTTTGAGGATGCTCTTTGTCATGCCCAGTCTTCCTCTCTGGAGTCAAAAGACTCAGCATCCACCAAACACCTGAGCTTGAGAGGGCTGGTCTGAAATGGGAATGCTGTAGCCCACAGTCTGTTCACCTCCTACATTGTTATGTGCAATGTTATACTGGTGGAACAGCCAAAGATAGTTTATTAGAAACCAGACTGATCATCTGCTCCTGGAGTTGAGAGGTTTTGCTTGGGGTCAATCAGGACAATGTGATGAGAATTACTTGTCTGCCTTTCTTCAGTTTTATTGTTTCAGCCATTCTTGCAGTGAGCATCTTTGTCTCTGAACAATTCTTGTAAGGAAAGAGGGCTGCTGCTTAACCCTTCCTTCCTCTCTCCTTCCTTCAATAATAAATGTAATCTTAAAAATAGCAGCAGCAAAAGAGCATACAGATCACCTATTTTATTTTATGGAATTTAACTTCATTTTCAGACTAAGATCATTTTTATTGTTGTTTGTTTTTAAATCAACATTACTGCAGACCTTCCTGCCCTTGTTTGCTAAATGCTCTGCACTGTTTCTCATTTGCTTTGGACCACTGCTGCCTCCCAGAGCTGCTGTCCAACTGCCATATGGTGCAGCATTATTACTCTTGCTTTGTTTTGCAGTGGTTCCTAGAGGCTCCAGCCAGGAACCTAACTGCAACGCTACATTCAGTGTCACAAGTATTGGGCTGGCCTCTGCATTACACGTTCACCATCTAAAAAAGTCATGATTATGATTATGAAAGACCATGGAAACAGCTGTAGGAGTTCAGCTCAAGGTCCATGCAGCCCACTGCTCGAGCTCTGCCTGTGGCCATAAATAAGGTGCCTAGCAAAGGAAAGAAATATTTAATATTCCACTGCTTCTTCTCCCAGTACAGTCCTAGCTGAAGTTACTTCAGTTCTTACATTCTGCTGCAGGAAAGTATTCAGTGTTCCATGTTCATTTACAGCTAAATCTTTTTTTTTTTTTTTTGTGGTGGTTGTTTTTAGCACATCTATCTTTCTTCTCACTTACAGAAGTGTTCAGAGCTGAATTGAAGACTAGCATTAAGTGTGGATGTTGGTAGATGTTTTGGGGAGGGGGGGGTTGGAGCTTTGATGATCCTTGGGGTCTCTTCCAACCCAAGCCATTCTATGGTTCTATAATGATTCTATGAATGGGGAAACGAACTTAAGTGAGAAGTGTTGGATATTATTCTGTTGGTGTTTTAAGGACTTTGGTTACTCTGACCTCCTTCATTCAATTCTTTCTCAACTGTGTGTTAGGGTAGATACCAATGCAAAGTATCACTCTTAGATTTTGTGCCGTGTTCAGCTGTATTAGTGTTTTGCTTTTTATCTCTTTGCCCAGCTCCCTCTCCAATGAGCTGCAAAAACAATACCTTTATTATTTTTCATCAGTTTCACATCATCTGTCTTTCTCCATTTGCTCAGACAAATAAGTGATAAAAGGGAATGATGATCTGCTTAACACCACAAGAAGAAAGATGCATTATGAGACGAGAGAGACCTCTTGTTTACAGCGAGTTATTTTTGGTAATTAGCCATTTGTAGAGGAAGATGAGCCTCCGCTCGTAAAGTCAGCATGCCATTATTTAGGGGACTCTGAATGGAGGCCTAACATTTGCCTGAATTGGAAATGTTAATTGTGTGCATTTAGAAGTAAATAAATGGCTGTGTTTTCCTTGCAGGAAGCAGGCTGAACAAAGACCTGAGACATTATCTCAACCAGAGGTTTCAGAAAGGATCGCCGGATCACGATCTACAGCAGACTATTAGAGATAACCTTTATCGCCATGCTGTGCCTTGTAAGTAACAAACCACTGACCTGCTGGATTACTTGTCGTATCGTTTTGGCTTTTATTGATTTACTGGGGGCAGCCCTGGTGTGTGTGCAGCTCAGGTTTCGGACTGGGCAGAATTCCACACGTGACAGCAAATAGGGTTCAGAGAATGCTTACAGGGAAACCAGCTGGCGGCCTTAGGAAGCGCTCATTAACGTTGTTACGGCGCGTGTTTCTGCACTGCTTTGAAATCTATGAATAAAAAATGGCTTCTATATTTATTTTGTTAGCAAAGCTTTGTTTCTGATGCTTATTTTATGTGAGAAATTGAACAGCATTTTGTGGCTGGGTGACACCGAAACAGGAAACTGACGTTGTTGGAAGGTCATCCTCAGCTCCTAAAGGAGATAAGCAGCAAAAGTTAGTGAAGCTAACAAAGAAATGCTGCTCTTCACCCCAAAACCAACAAAGGGTAGAGCTGAAAAGTTTGGAGGGGATGGTAATCTTCAAAACTTCAGACTCTACCCAAAATCAGATTGTGCTTTGCTTTTTGGGAAAGTATACAAAAAAAGTAGAAAAAGATTCTTTTTTTGTGTCCTCTCCTGGAAGTTGGAAAATGGTGCAATGAAATGATCTGTTTTTCTGCTTGATGTTTTTCTGGGCCTTGATGAGCTCTGAAGAAAGTGTGAAGTGAAGAATTTCAGATTTGGGCTTGGATAAGGACTAGTAAACTCGTAGTTACAGCATGCTGAAAGGAGCAGCAAAACATTTTTAAACAGTCTTTGTCAACATGAATCAGAGGTTGTTTATCCTGGTAGACTTGTATAAACACTGAATAATGATGTTGCCACTCAAGAATCAGTATTTGCCAACAAATACCACATAATGGTAGGTAGAGTAATAGCTGTTTTCAATCTAAGTGTTGCATGCGGGGGAACTGTGTAGGGCCACAGTTAAAGCTGTGTGATAACACTGATAAATGCTGATTCTTCAAATGGCAGACGTTGTATGTCACTGTTGAGTTTGTTTTCATTTTATCAGTTGAAAGCATGAACCAAATTACCTTTAAAGTGCTGTGTGTGGACGTGAAGAATAAATATGGATTGCTATTTTCTATTGAATACTTCCATTTTCCATTTTGTTATTGTGAAATATGATTAGTTTGGAATCGTCTAACTTGCTTGGCTGTAGGTTTGTAAGGTGTAATGCAGAAAGTGCCTTCTAGGGAAACACGTGTGATGTTTTAGGCTTGGTAAATGCAATGTCTTGATGCTAATGTCCTTCTGCCTATGTGTTACATTCCAATTTCTAAAGCAGCAAATAAAGCAAATGAGTGAAGTTCAGTGGAAGCATTTTGTGTGTTGCCAAGGTTACATTTTGAGATGCTTTCCACTGATTCTTTTCTCTAGCGTATTTAACTTGATGGTGAGCTAATCTACTTGGACTTGCTAAAGACTTTTGATTTAAAATTAAGACTAGCAAAAGCAATTTCTGCCTCTTGGATGTATCAGGAGGAGGTACGTATTGCTGACATGCTGCTAAGAACATCAGTACTCCTGTTATTTCATGCATGGGGAATCTGAGTAATGGAGTCAGTTACTGTGTCTCCATACTTGCTGAGTTATAAAGCAGGTAACATTTAATTTTCTCTTCATGTACTGTTGGGATGGTATTAGTGGTAGCTTTAAAGAATGATGCTAATATTGGTGTGTGAATTTGAGTGAGGCTACTGTATGCATGGTAGGTTGGAATGCTATACAGGTCTGGAGATTAATCTAGTGGTGCACTCATATTTTTATTCCTTGGCACACGTGACCAGTAAATCCAGGGCCCTGGGCCAATCTCTAGTGCTAATGGATTATGAAGTCTTGTATTTTGAAAATGGAATTCTCTGCTGATTATGTGGTAAACACGAACAAGAACGCAAGGTCACTTGGACAGAGAGTGCTGGGCCTGCCAGCTGCTTTGTGTTGCACTAATAGAGGGGCTAAATGAAGTGATAATTACTAAATGCAAAATGGAGAAAGGTGATGTTAACCAGTTCTTCCTTAAAAACGTGTAGTGAGGATCCCGTGTGGTTATTGCTGCTTAACTGTCACTTAAATTTTTTTACTGTAGGAGAGCTGGTTAAGAATGGTCTGTAAGATAAAAGTATTGGGATGATGTCTGATCCCAAAGGGAAGTGCATAAATGGATTGCACAGCTATGGACTTCTGAGAGAGCAGGTGACTGTACTGCTAAACATGGGAACTGTCTGCTAAGTGATGAGACCTAGAAATGCACCTGAAAGGGAGGTATAATAGAAAGAAGGAGATGAACCACACAGTTATTTTTGCAAACCAAAGTCTTCAAGTATTGGTTCAGATGGGAAGCAGCCCCAGTGCTGCCCCACTGCTGGCCAGTCTTTGTGGCCTCCCTCTGCCCCCAGCATGCCTCCTCCTGCCCTCCATGCCCTGAGCTCCCTCCTCCCCATTGAGCTGATTTTTTCCTGCTGAGATCCATAGTAAACAACAGCTGTGCCAGACTTCCAGGTGGCCTCCAAGTTTGGTGATTTTTGCCATCCCCAGTGCTCTGCTGTTGTTGTCACACCACACCCACAGGTTTATTTACAGACACAAAGCACTCTCTGTTTTTTACTGTTTCAACATTGTAATCTAGAAGTCAGCCAGAGCAAAGAAGAGAGGCGGGATGCCTTGTTTATGTATTTGGATGGTGTGTATGTACTAATGAAGCCATGCATTTGTAATGTGCAAATCTTTGAAAAAGTGCTGTTCAGCCATTGAACTAGTTTTTATTTTAGCTTAGCCAACTGTGTGTTGTTTCCTCCACTTTCTTCCTGTTGACTTCGCATGCTGGGTCTGAGACTTTTATTTTTTTTTTTACAGTATTTCTGTCTCATGCTTAAGAGAAATCAGCACCTTAAACTCCAGCACGGTTGCTGTATCTATTTAAATAGATAAGTATTCTCATTCCAACGTATAGGATCCTCTGTCAAAACAAGAAAAAAAAACAAAACAAGAAGACTTCAGTGCATTATCCAGATTAGCAAGGTGTTGAGCCAGGCTCTAGCTTATCCCCTTTGCTTTATTTTGTTTTGAAGTAGCACATTTTTCCAATTGCCTGATACGCCTAATGAAGACCACCAGAAATAATGCTCTATTTGTGGGCTAGTTAATGGCTCCATGGAGCTCAGAGCAGGCTGTGACTTAGCAACAGTCTCATCATTACTGGCCATGACTATACTAGAAGTGCTCTGGCTCGTGCAGAGAGTTTGCCTATAGCTTTTTGTCTAGCATGGGTTTCACTTAGGCGGGGAAAACTGAGCTGGAAGGAGCCCTGAGAACAGAAGGGCAGATCTGTGGCTGTTTGTGGCAGCTCAAGAGAAGTTGATGTGGTTTGCGTTGCAGCTGATCTGGGGGCAGGCTGTGAGTCCGTGGTGTGGATGGACTATGAGGACATTAGGTTTCACAGAGTGTTTCTAGGAGCAGAACTCCTCAAATCAGGATTGCTGTATATGAAGGTTGTCTATGTGCAAAATGTGATCAGTTGGAAGTACACGTGTAGGAATATATCCATGCTACTGCATCCTAAATAGGTGTTTCCAACTAGCCTTACCTTGAGATAGCTGTGCAATAGTGCTAATTGAGAAAGAGATGTGATAGCAGCTTCCCTTGGTGCAATGGTACAGCAGTGTGTCTGAACCACTGCTCATGGGAGGCTGAACAGACAGGATTATCTGCCTCGTTTTGAAACGATGGTAGAGGGCATCTGTTTAAAATAAACAAGCAGCACTGGCCATTTGGCCTCGTTGCTTCTTCTCAACAGCCTGACAGCAGTTTTATTTTTACAGCGTGTGAAGAAGAATCAGAGATTGTTTCCATAGAAGCTTATCTCTGTGCGTGCTTGGGGTGGGTTGCTGGTCTTGTTCTGCCTGAGCACCTTTGGTTGAGCGGTGTAACGTCCAAGGACAGCTCTGATGGGGCTTTACCATATCTTTACTTGCCAAAGCAGTGCACGTGATGCAGGCATGGATAAACTAACACACCAGTAGTCTCTTTCCTATCCATGTCTATTCTATTTTTGTCTTATTTCAGTTCTGTGCAATTCCTTCCTTTGTCCGGCTGTAGACTTGAAAACTCAGGTAGAAGCAAGTCCTTTGTGACAGCTGGACCAGGGACAACACAATGCCCAGCCCAGACTTAAGCCTTAGATGTTGTCAGCCTAAACACTCTGTAACGATCTTTTGATTTTGATTTTTTTTTTAAACCTTTATTTCCCAAAGTTGACTCTTAAAACCTCGAGGGGTCATCATTCAGCAGTTGATTCGCTTTCCCAAAACAAGTATGTGCCCGGGATAATTGGCAGGAGAGTTTAACATTAGAGAGATACCACTTTCATTTCTGCTGGTTGTTCTCTGCCTTCCCAGAGTTTGATCTTTCCCGTGTCATCAATTACAGAGCTCCAGCGTCGTGCTCAGTATGTGGAGCGAAATGGGAAGGAATGGATAAAAATCAATAGTGTAAGTGTTGAGTGATCTGTTGAGTGACTCCCCGGCACCCGCTTGGCTTGAGTGCTCTCATGCTTGGATTTCCTGCTGAAGTGTTCCACACAACTGCTACTGCAAAGGGAACGTGTTCTTCCAAGGGAAGAAAACAATACTGACCAAGGAAACTTTGCAGTATTTTTAGGAAAGAGTTCAGCAAGCAGATGAGGAAAAGCATGTGGGATTGTATTAGCTGGATAGATGTCTTCATGGATCGTTGTACTACTGATGTGAACGGCTCCAGAACTCAGGTGTGCTGCTATGTGCATAGCCACCATCAGCTGCAACTCACAGAGGAGCAGAGACCCTGTGTGGGTAGGGGTCATTTCCCAGGAGAGCTTCTAAAGCTGTCTGTCATCGATTCATTCATAATGAATTGATAGGATGACACGGAAACCAGCTTACAGGTGATTCTTTTCTTTAGAATATTGAGTATAACAGGTTGTCTGTATGCTGAAAAAACAAAAAAGGTTGAAATGAAGCAGAAAGGCCTTTATATTAGAGCTGCACGTGCTCTTACATGTGGGGATATTTGAGCCATAATTTTGAAGTTATTTTTAGTTACTAATTTTTATTAAGAGTAAACAGAATCACTGACAGTGCAAATTATTTTTCTCCACAGGCAATAAATCATCAGTTTATGTAAACAAATGTTCTTTGAATTCTCAAAAGCTTTCCGGAGCTGTAGCCATATTTATTATCCAAGTTCCTTTTGTTGCTGTTCCTTTCCTAGAAGTGTAATTTTGCTTTTGTAATGAGAAAAAGTTGCAGAGTCCATGAAATATTCATCTGAAAGCACACACTGATAAGGTGATGAACAGTGGGCTGATCTTTTTTCAACACAAGAAGAATAATTAATTGTTTCACAAGACCTGTTGAACAGAGAGTTTGAAATAGTTTTAAAAATAGTGCCTTTATCCCAATGGTGCAATGCACAGCTACCAGCAGTACGTAAGGATCGTTTCTCAGGAACATTTCCTTCTCAGTTATCTAACTCCAAAAGATATGAGGTGTACTTTCCATGCCAATTAACGTACTCAACTTTACTTTTTCTCCCTGTATTTCCACCAGGGATTGTATCTTCAGTACAACTTGAGTGGGCTTAGGAAATTCCTGTAGCTGTGTTCCAGAGAGTGCAGAATTGCAGTGGAATCTCCTGCAGTTTTCAGGGATATAATTATTTCGCAAATTAGTGAACTGGGTTCTTTTTCAGGTTTGAAAGAGAAAAATGCCCCATTTTGAGCAATAGGATTCATAACTCTATAGTTCCTTTCCATACACTGTCATTTCTGCTTGATGTAGGAGATTTCAGACCCTTTTTTTCCATCTGGTCAGTCCTTTTAGATCAATAGTGCAATTTGTGCCAGTGGAGCTATTGTTTTTTTTTTGTTGCTTTTATATATATATATATATTTGGAAATAAAAGCACTTATGATAGCAAATATTGCTCCATCTGCTTACCCATTTGTGAGAAATAGCTTTTTTGTGTTTTGCTGTACATCCAGTTGGAATTGCATGAGGCTCCAGAAAACAGTACAAAGCAAAGATCTCAGCCCTATAGGCTCTCTTTTGCCAAAGGAGATTTGGGTAAGAAGTGTGGGATTGTATTACATGGCTGGTTTTCTGTGTTTGTCCCCAGTATACTTTGTTTTGCATTTTTTTCACTTAGGGTTGCTTTGTACTGCAGCAGAGCACCTGCAAGTGGCTATTTAGGTAGTGCAACCCAAGTACCTGCATGTGCTTTGACATGCAAAGGTTTCTCTGAGGCTGTGAGTCTCTTGGAAGGCTAAGAGTAAATCAGAGGTGAGATGTTGGGCGATGGAAGGGGTGGAGTTGAATTACCCTCAGATTAGTTACATCAAAACTTGCTTTGTCCGGCAATGCTTTTATTCACCATCACAATTAAAACTACAAAAGAGGTGAAGCACCATGTCTCCTAAAGTCACAGTATGAAAATCAACAGAGGAGTATGTGGCCAAGGGTGGTGAGCGTTCTCCCATCCCGTCCTTTTATACAATGACCAACTGTCCTACTTAAATCTCCAGTGATGGCTGCACTGTCCCAGCTTTTGATTTCATCAACCAGGCAGTTTGATTTCTTTTCAACTGCTGCCTTGTCTCTGTTCATGGATTGTAGCATATTGATTATGCCACAAGGCAGCAGAATGAGTTTTCCAAGCAAAGCGAGCTGTTTAACATTAGGGAAAATCAAATGCGTAGCCACGCTTTAACCTGTTCTTCCACTGACAGTGTGTTTGGGATGAGTACTTGGTATTTCATGATTAAGTCCCTCCAGAAAGCGCCCATCGCTCTGTAGGTGTTTGTGCTCAGATGTGTTGCTCTGTGTGTCCTTTGCTTCTTTAGTCAAAGATGTCAGTACTCAGGTGAGCAGCAGATGCGAACTCCTGAACGTTCAGATGGGGATGCAGTTTTGCTGCATTTCATCTTCAAACAATTGAGGTTTTTTTTTAACATTTCCATGCTTCTTTGCATAAAGTGTGCTGTGTTTGTCCCCTAATCCTTTCTGCCTTCATTTCAGCAGGGAGCAGATCAGCCATGCGATCATTTAGAAAAGGGTTCCGATTCTTCAGGCTGGTTTTCTTTTGGGAGAGTCATACGCAGTACCTTTGCTAGGAATAGCACTGTAAATTAATCTTCATTGATCTACTTTAATTTTTTCCTTCCTATTGAACAGGAAGGTAGAGAAAAAAATAAAATAGAGCAAATATTTCTAGTTCCACCCCCTACTGAAAGAGAAATAAATCTTTCCTGTTAGTCATAACGGTCTAGATGTATCCTTCTTTTATAATGTCCTCTTGAATAATTAGAGCTGTGAGTTATGAAGACAAGATTCCTGCGTCGTTGCCAGCACAGATTTGTTTAAGGGGGATGCTAGTTCCCTGAATTCCTTTTAAAGGGCTGTGTAATGTCCCAGACTGCTCTTAATTAGTGATTTAAGAGGGAGTGCATCTGTTTCACTGAGAATTGTGAAAATTATTACTTACATGAAAATGCTTAATAAATGGCTTTTGAAAGGCTAAGGTATCTTCAGAATGAGAGGTGTAGCAATGTGTAACCAGGTAGGTGCTGGTCTGGTAGTTCTACAACATCGGATCCCTGGAAGCATCACCAGACATGGCATTATTTCAGTCTTCATCACTCATTCCTTACCTGCAATTCTTTAAGCTTCAGGTCCAACGCTTCATTTACAAAAAACAATACCTACTGTACAGAAATGTTGAGGTCTGGAGGAAGAGGCAGTATCACCTGTTGGATAAATGGGGGATTTTATCTCCTACCATTACAGCAACTCTAACATGGCCACTACTCTGTTACTGTTCCTTTACAGCTAGTTAAGGGGAGATTGCTGAAATATCATCTGCTGAAATATGCAGGCCATCTTTGCTGTGTTTGGAATTTGAACTTGTATACATCAGAATGGAGGGGCTGGGGCAGGTGGCAGAGGAAGGAGGAACTCCAAATTAAGAAGCTGCTTCCTTCAGCAAACTTCCTTTGAATGCGTGAGCAGATGGATAATTATAAATGCAGCATTACCATTTCCTACTGTTTGTAGGTCTCAAATTAGTCCGTAGAAGCTTAAAACTGGATGTTGTCCTTATTTTCATTTACTTCTTTGTTTCTGAGCCCTTCCTACCATTTTCTTTCTCGTTTGTCTGGGCTATGCAGAGTGTCCTTTTTTTTTGTCTGTGTGTGTGTTTGTGTGTTGGGAGGGTGAGCTGGCAGTATGTGAGATCTGAAAACTGAGCTTAAACGGTGAGGATATTTTTAGCTCTCCTCATTCCAAGTGTTTAAAGGGTTTGGGAAACGTAGATGTGCGAGAGGGCTGAGGAAAACCCAGCAGGACTCAGAATGGCAATGGAAGGTTGTGCTCAACAGCTGGGCGGAGCTGAAGCCAGGTTTTTCAGGAGTATGGAACCTTATCACGCTCATCAATCTTCCCCATTTTAGCGTTAGTGATAAAAATATACATTGCTATCTCACTTAGGCTTCTGCAATCCTGTGCTGAACACAGTGCATCTTCTACAAGGAGCAGCTGCCGGGGTGCGATAGTGCTGCGGCCGTGTAACTAACCACACTGAGAGCTGTGCTGACAGACACCTTGCAAATTGCCCACATTACAGAACATTGATGATACCATTAAAATGGTAAATTTAATATTATGGTTCTATTAGATTTCTCCCTCATTAACTCTGATCCAATAAACAACCTCCGGCATATTTTGAAGGTAATAGTCACCTCACAATCACTACTGCTCCTCTCTGTCTGACACTTCAAGCTCCTATAGATTTATAGTTCTTCTGTCATCTAGTCTGTACTTACTGTTTTATTTTTTCTTTGAACTTGTGCTTGCAAGCAGGCCCTTTCTTGAAGGGCCCTGGGCATGCAATTAAAGCTTCACAGCAAGGATAAAGTCATCTTGAAATTCCATTCCTGAGATTCAGAACAAGATCGGTTCTGGAGGAAAGAATGAGCCCAACCTTCAGGCAAGCCAAATGTGGGCCTCCAGAGGTATTTTAGTATTGGGCCCTTTGTGAGGGTTGACACAGAGTAATGCTGCTAGAAGCAGTCATGTTCTTGGCTCTCGCTGTCATGTATCAGAGCAGCTCCTGCAAAGGCTTTCTGGAGCTGTGGTAGGGAAGGAGGGACCAAGTGGATGTAAGGGGCTGTGCTGGGCATCAGGCAGAGCACACCCTGCCATTGCATGCGCAGGAGCTGGGGCAGCTGAGAATACTTTTCTCAGCAGCGTCCATCCAGCAGAGACAACTTCTGCTCCCAAATGTTAATCCTCAAGCAGCAAAACCTATGAGCTCAACAAAGCAAGCTGAGCTCTTCCCACCTTCCTCAGGGGTATCACTGCCCTCTGTGTTTTCCAATCCGAGTCACACTTTATTTAGGGCTGTCTCAGAGAGGAGGTTGTTGTTATACATCACCTATCAGAATGTAAAAGTGGAAAGCGTCGCTGAAACACTGACCCTTCATCTGAAGTGCACCATCTGTGTTTTATTTCCACATCTTGCTGAGTTTACAGTTATTTGAATTCACAGTTTGTTCCCCATTTGCTGTTCCCACATGGTAAGTGAATTGGATCCAAAATGCGCTGATGAAAGATTGAGAAGCCTGTTGGAGAGGTTTGTTCCTACCTACAAGAGTGCTCCATCTCACACTTCTTCACCCCGCAAGTTAAATCCCAGCTGTAAAATCTCGTCTCAAGATGGTCTTGTTCCATGGTGGGAAGTTGGGGTTACCGTAAGGACAAAGGCTCCTTTCCCCATCCTGAAGTGATTTATGATTTGCCTTTGGTTTTCTGCATGTGAAGAGGTACAGAGTTCTTCTACGTTTGACCAAGTATTTTTACTTCATTTTTTACCATTTTTGTAATTTTGCATGGATGTTTATTTGGTGGCATTTGGCACAGGAGCAACGTTCCTGTGAAATAGTATTTTTATTTGTTAAGACAGTGTTTGATGCTAAAAACAAGCCTGGGTATAATATAATGAAGGGGGGAGCTGTAATTACAATTTGGAGAATTTTCTTGGTACAACTTTGAATTACTCTGTTTTTAAAATGTGCAAACAGCTCCAAAACCAGGTTCAATTGCATTTATTTTCCTTTGTTTCTGTTGATTGTTGTTTTTTGTTTTTTTTCTACTGACAGCAACCAATTTCTAAAGACATAACCAATTTGAAAAAGATATAAAATTTAAACATGTCATATTTCAAAAGCAAGCCATCAAAATGCTGAAGGCTGTATAAACATAAATACCTTCTTTGGCTTTTGCTGTGGACCACACAGACTCTGAGAAATTGATTACTCTGGTGCTCGAAGGAGCTTTCATGATACAGAAACAGAGGTTTGCATTGAATTTCTTTCTGTGTGTGGGGAACTTTTCTTTTTGGAAAGGAAAAAAGCCTTTAAAACTCAGATTAAAAATAAGTCATTTCATTGTTTCCTTTTTTCCCCATTCTAAATCTAATGAAAGAGTTCTCGTTTTCATAAATGACTGGGGTGCTGCATCTCTGAATAGATGTTAAATGCTCCATTTCTTTATTTAATAAAGCTTTTTTTTCTTCTGGAATGTTCCAATTAGGTGCTGCCACATTGAAATATCATCCAGAGAATGTTTCAGTATGGCTGGAGCAGAATTCTTTGTTTTGTGGACATGAAGAGGAAGGGCAAGGAATTATTTGTTTTCACAGTGCAGCCTTCAGATGTACCATATCCGTGCTCCGAGTCCATCCTTACAAAAGGCTTTAGCCTTCCCATGAAGTCTGCAAGCTGGCCGGACACAACCAACCAAGCTGAGATGTGTTGAAAGATAGGGAAGGCAGCACCTGAGTACAGAAATGATGGGCTTGGAAAGGACTTCAAAGACCAATCCAGTTGCAACTCCCTTGCCATTGCTTTACCAGGCACTGGTTCAGGTTGCCCAGGGCCACATCCAGCCTGATCTTGAATACCAAAGAATTCTTTTTTCTCTTTAAGCAGGAGACACATGGTGGTCCAGCCCTGGGTCCAGGGGCATCTTCATGGAGATGTCTGTCCCTGTTCAAATGGAACTGTAGTACATCCTGATAATTAAACCATCCTCCTGTTTGTGTGTGCCCATGCCCCTCATAGAGGTGGGATGATGAATCTCATGGTGGCATCTTGTCCCACTCCACGTGAAGCACTTTGGGGGATCAGGTAGTTCTGCAAGAGCAGTGCTAGTATTTGTACCATTGGGTTTCCTGGTGGAGCAGAGAGGTAATGTTTTCTTCGTGTGTTGCCTGGCCCTTGCATACTTGTACTCCAAACCATGTGCCTGTTGCTCACATCCATGCTCATACTGAGCTGCTTTGCTTGATTGAGGAAAAATTGGTTATTATGAGAAATTATTCTCAGAAAGAGTGGCAAAGCACTGGCACAGGCTGTCCAGGGGCGTGTTGGAGTTACCATCCCTGGAGGTGTTCAAGAACTGTGGAGATGTAGCACTGAGGGATGTGGATGGTGTTGGTCATGATAATCGTAGTGGTCTTTTCCAGCCTTAATGACTCTGTGATTTGCAGCCTACACTCATACAGTCCAGAACCCCTTTTTGCTGCAGCAGCAACCGGTGCTGTCTCCATAGGAGCCCTTGGCATCCCACACCCACCCTACCAGCACCTCCCACGGGGTCTTAGGGCTGTGGTGAAGCAGGGGTTCTGCACCAAGCTCTGGGATCTCTTGGGATTTTGGAGCTGTACCTCAGCCATCCTGCCCTGTGAGAAAGGTAGAAAGCATCCAAGACGGACACCTGCTGGCTCTGAAGCAGTCAAGTGCTTTTTCCAAAGTATCTTTGGCCCCTGTTCTTGATGTTTGCTTTCAGAAAGATACCTGCGTGTGTGCCGGCTGTAAAAGAAATGGGAGGGGGGAAATCCCTGCTACTGTCACTGAAATTCCCTGCAGATGTAAAAGGAAGATGAAAGCTGGTACTTTAAGAGAAGCTCCAAGCCCTTGGGACAAGCGCAGGAGAAAGCAGAACGATGCTCTGTGTTTTGTCTGCTGGCTTGTGAAAATGAGGGCTGTATCTCCTACAGGGAGAGCCAGAGCCAGCAATCCATGCTCACAGCTTTCCCCTGTTCTCACACCTCGCAAACCAGGACAGTACCATTTTGCACTTCCCTGGGCACATTCTCAAACAGCAGCTCACTGAAGGTGATGGAGAAATAAAAAGGGTGATGGAGAGAGGGGGGGGGAGGAGGTCTGCCTGGTGGTGTTTCAGCTTTGCAGCACATACAGGTGCTTTTTAATCCCTCTGGCCTACATTTTCCACAGCCCTTAGGAATAGAGGAGTCGTGATGTAATGCTCTTTTTCTCACACTCCCAGCTTAAATACAGATGGAAATTGTTGTCATGTGTTAGAAATGTCACCAATAATATAAAAGGCAGCCTTCTGCATTCTCCCTTTTGCACTGTCAGCTGCTGCTGCCAGCTTATTCTTCCCTCTCAAACCTATTGTCATGTGGCAGAAACCCTGATGTAAGTAAGCCCTGTCCTCCCCCTGCTTATGATCCCTGCATTTTTTATTCCCCTCTGCTGCAGTGCTGAGGATCATTACATACCGCGACTTAAAGACAAGACCTCATAAAGGAAGGATTAATCTTGTATTTGTGCTTGAATTTCGAAGGACTCAGGCAAGTGAGAACGTTCCGTTGTATTTTCTTTTCTTTTTCTTTTTCTTTTTTTTTTTTTTTTTTAAGATGCTAATGCGAGAAATTAAAAGCAGCGAATGTGATGAGCTCGGTCCGTGTTTACAGAACGAACCCAGAGGTTCCTGGGCTGGCGGCCGGGGGGACGGGGGAGGCTGTGGGACCGGGGAGGGAAGGACAGATGGCTGATGCCGCTTTTTAATTCATCAAGCAGGCTTTACGGGAGGCCCGCTGCTGAGCGGGTGCGCGGCGAGAAGCGGGGTCAGCGGGCACGAATAGGCTGAGCTCGGAGCAGATGCCTGCCGAACAATGGGGCGTTTGAAAAGAAATGCGGGAGGAAGCGTGGCGTTCGCTTTGTACTGCCTCCGCATTGCAGGTTGGAATGGGGCAGCTCCGATTTAATGAAGTGCATTCCTAAACGCGGTCGTCAGCCCGGGCTGGGAGACAAGGGACGTGTCAGAAGGGGGCTTGTGGGGCCGGCGGGGCGGGGGGGAGCGATCTGCCGGTGGATCGACCCGAACAATGCGGTCTTAGTGCCGGATGGGAAAAACCAGCAATCCGTCCCTGCGCATATTAATGCGCTACAGCAGGTGTTGCTCAGTGTCTGTCCCCGCATTGTTCCCCTGCGGCTCGGCCGAGGAGGGGGCAGGAAGGGAGACCTCGAGAGGGATGCGCTCAGCTGGGGTGGAAACGGGTCGGCGCGGTGCCGCTGCTGTGCTCGCAGCGTGGGGCAGCTGCTGAGATGCCGTCCGCGGCAGCGGCTGTGGTTGACGGAGGGGCTGGAGGCGGCTCGGGGGTGGAACGAAGCTCTCGGGGCCTTTTGGGTGTAAAGTATCCCCGAGCCAAGCAGGAGTGAGGGCGAAGCCCTGGAGAGAAGGCTGGGTCGTCAGGGCAAAGGGTAGGAGGCAGGGATGGGCTTCTAATTGGAATTTATCAGCGAGAGAGTTAAAAACAAAAAACAACAAAAAACAAACAAACAAAAACATTTTTTTTCTGAGCTCCTCCAGAAATACATCAGTTGAGAATGAGTAGCAGAAGCTGTGTGCACATCGCAATAGACAAGATGTAGAGAGTGTGTAGAAACAAAATACGCATTTATTCCTGCATTTGTGCACATCTTGCTTCACTGACTGAGCCTCTCCTTAAATGTTACTAATGCTACACAGAAAACTACCCGTAAAGACTTACAGTCGTGTTAGCCAGTGTAATTTCTGAAGGCATTGTGGTAGGGGGGGGAGGTGTCCATAATTCCTCATTATTATATGTATTTCTTAATAAAAAGACACCCATTTAACTGCTGTCGTTGTGTTGCCTGCTCCCCTTGTGATTTGTGACATGCTATACTGTATTTGTCAGCAGTATGAAAGGGGTCTTTGTTTCTTATTCATATTATGGCACGCTGCATCTCAGTGAAAATGGCATGTTTGCCTTTAGAGCTAACTTAACTGCTGGTCTGTGCCCGCTGCTTGCTTGGGGAGGGTTTCTGGTTTCTCCCGAAGTTTCAGAAGATTTTGCAGGCAAGATTTGTACTGTCGTTATGATTATTTTATTATTGTCAATCTATTAAAAGCAACGAAGAGCGATCGGCTTAATTTGCCCTCAGGGCAGGTAGAGCGCAGACAGCAGCACTGTGGTTGCAGCTGCCCTTCCCTGTGGATGAATGGGCAGGTCACCATGAGCCTGGTGTAGTCCTTGTGTGCCTTCCATCCCTTGCTGCTGCATGAACTGCCACCAAGAGCTGCAAAAAATCAACCAAGAGCTTACAGGGGTGTCAGGCTCAGCTGCCTGTTGAAGGGCTGTGGGTTAATCAAGGCGGCTATTGCACAGCCAGGTAACAGAGCGTGTGGGGCCGTCAGTTGTAGGGCTCAGTGCAGCTGCCTGTGCCAAGGTGGTGTGTGCAGGATTGGGTTACAGTGTTGTAGCATCAGTTGTGGCATCAGCTGCTCTGTATGCACTGCCCTGTCCGTGTTCTGGCTGATATCAGTGTGTGTGCGTGGCAGTGGGGGGTGGCTTGCAAGTGTGGTGCCGGATGCGGTAGCCAAAATGGTTCTGAATTTAAGGCAGTGCCTGGAAAATTAATAAGACTTCTTTTAGCACATGTACACGTTACGTGAATGTATGGAGCTCATTTTTAAGTTGAACGGCCAGGTTACTCAGTCTGAGCTTTATATTGTTAATTATGCTCATTTTTAACTCTGCGGAGCACAGGAACAAATGGGCAAAATGCAAAGTCTGACTCCTAGGAGACTGCAGTCTGCTGCGAATGGCTTTTCTGCTGGAGGGTCTGGCTCAGCAAAGGGCCAGATTGTGAACCTGTTGCTTGTCGCTGTGTGGCTCCTCCTGTGATGTGAGAGAATGCATCGAGGAACAACTTTGCTCTAGAGAGAGCGAGGATCTGCTGTGCAGGGCTGCAGAGGAGCAGGCGGTGTTTCCCCCTTGGCAGCTTGTTTCCTCTCAATGCTTCCTCCTGCTAGCTCCTGTCAGATGGAGCAGCGATGGGTTCGTATGGATCCAAGAACGATGCCTGGCTTCCTTCTAGGAAGCTGCTGCAGAGCAGTGAGGAGGAGCTCAGGCAGCTGCTCTGGGAGCACTTTGCTCCTTGCGGTCAGAGCGGTGCAGGACTGGCTTTTACCATAACAGCAGTGAGCCTTTTCCAGGCGAGTTTCTTCTCCATAGACTCTTTTAATGCAGGTAATCCAACCTGCAATTTGAAGCTGAGAATATCCCTTATTGACAAGCCCTAGCACAAGTAAGGTTGTCATAGCAGTCGAAGTGTTGCAGAAAGAAAAAAGCAAGCAATGAAAGCCATTAATTCAGCAGCAGAAGCTGATTAAATGGTGTTGGGTTCTCGATTCTGCATCTGACAGTAATAACACTTAGCCTGCGTTTCAGTCATTTAAAGCTCCATGTGCTGCAGGGAAGGCTCTTGCCTGCACTTTGAAGCTTGTGGTGCAGATGCCTTTCTGACAGCCTCCCATCCTTCCCGGAGCGCTGAGTCTTCAAATGGTTCTGCCAGAAACGTTTCTGAAATTAATGCACATTAAGTCATTTTGGTCAGGGAATGCTGGGTGCTGTGCTATTCAATAAAGCTTATTCAAAGTGGGGTGCTATTTTCAGTCGAATTTTGCTAAATCCTGTCCTGAAATCCTCTGAATATATTTTGCTCTTGAATATTTTGGTAAGCATGATGACTAGTTCACTGTGTTAATCCTATATGGTCTTTCTGTCTGTAGCTAATCCTGAGCTGTTGTTGCTGTTCTGCATACACTGAAGATTTCTTTTTCCCCCTCTTGTTGATGATTATCTAGTAGAATTCCAGCTGACTACTGGAAGATAACAGATCAAATGTCCTACTCCTTTTTCTCTTGGGCATGCATGAGTTTCTTCAATTTGAGAAACATGGAGAAGTAATACAAAGTGATGGACGTTCAAAAACACAGCAGAAAATATCCCCTCCCCTGAAATAAAAGTAGTCATTTGATCTTTAAGTGACCCAGCTTTTGTAACATGGTTCCATGGACCTTTATATGGGCTTAATTAAGGTACAGCACAGCAAAGATAATGAGGGAGCAATTTGGGACAGTGGTATAGTACCCTTATACAAACAGTGGAACAAGAGACAGGTAAATTTACTATAATGCTATTTAATTCCTTTACGGGGGTTCTGCCAGCATCCTAAGCTTTATGAAGCACTTTGTTCACAGGTCAGCTTGTAGCAATGCATGAAGCATGCGTTTAAAGCCCCGATCCCTTTGCATGTCTTGCACTGTGAAACTCAGGCTCTCCCTGTTGTAAAGCAGTGCAAGGTGTGGGTATTTGTACATCTTGTGTTTAAGGAACATAGGAGTCCCTATGACAAAAATGTTGCACGTCATGGGTGAGGCTGCAGGAGTTGCCAGTGTCTTAAAAGTTCTTGGAGGGAATTGCTCTGCAGGAAATCTCTATTTCATCCAGGAAGTAATGATGTTCTTGGTGTAAATGGGATTCCTCCCTTTTCTTCTGCATTTGGACATGTTTTGGGGTCTGAAAGGTTGCGCTGGTTTCCCTTTTGGAAATCCATCCTTTCCATTAATAGTTTTTAATTGGTTTATTAATATTGGTCCTCACCCTGATATGTCTGTGTGTGGTCATGCCCATATTTCATCATGGGCAGTATTTGGACACAAACACAGAACCTGATGGCATTTAACAAGAGGAAGTGTGGGGTCTTGCACCTGGGGAGGAATAACTGCATGCATCAGTACAGGCTTGGGGATGACCTGTTGGAGAGATGAGCTCTGCAGAGAAGGACGTGGAGATGTCTGTGATTGTGTGAATGTACTTCACCTGTTGTGCAGCACCTGAAGGAGTGCTCTGAGCACGATGTCCTCACAATACTCAGTTGCCAACAAATGGAAAGGGAAGGGCATGAACTGAAATGGCATTGACCTTGTATCCATCCTCATCTGGGATTAAAAAGAAAATATAAGAGAGAATGAGAAAAAAGCTGAATTTCTACCTCTGCCTACAATATCTCGTTAATTAGAGATGTAGCTGATGAATCTGCTGGTAATGACTATAGTTAATGTTGTTCCCCTAGTGCAAGATATTGAATTTTCCTAGTTTTTCTTTGCAGTTTCAGATTTAGTAGAAAAGCTTACTTAAGGAAGGGAGATGGCTTAATCTTGGCTTGATTTTTTTTTTTTTTTGTAATTTTAATTTTGCTATTTACTTCCATCTCTTCCCACTGGTTTCACAGATAGACTGTCATTGTATCTCCTTACTATAATATTACCATACTTACATAAAGTATGTTAGCATCACTATGTGCAGTATGGATGTGGTTGTATGGGTGTAGACGCACGGTCTATGATTGAGCACTAGAAATGCTCGCAGTTGTATTTAACTGCTAACACTAAAGTGTCACAAACTGGAGAGGCAAATGGGGCAAAATTCCCAACAAGGTCACTTGTAAAGTCAGCCCCAAGTGAGCTGTGCCTTTCCAGCTTCGTTATGGACCTTCTGAACACTTTCAGTATTCTAGTGGGGGAAAAATGCTAGACAAATAAAGTAGTCCTGTCAGCAATTGGGATGTGGCTGTGGGATATCACTCAGTGCATCAGAAAGTGCCTTGTTGCTACACAGGCAGAGGCAGTTCCCCACCTGGAATCAGCTGTGTTACCACCTTTCCCATTTGCCTCCAGAACCTTTTGGTCCATCGTAGATGGGAAATTTTATTTTTTTCCATTAACACACACCGGTACATTTAATGCATTTGAAGATAAGCTGAGGATCAGAAACACACACACACACATAAAATAAAAAATAAAAAATAAACTCTGAAAGAGTATTTAGTGAAATGGTGATACATCGGGGTGAAAAAAGTCAAATTTCTCCTCTCTCTTTCAGCTGTGTTCTCACTGCGTGTGGATTTTACTAGGAGCCCTTGGTATGTTTATTGCTGGCAGGTGTCACATTCTGATGTTAATATTAATTCAATTAATTAAACAGGGACCAGGCTGAATAGCCATAGTCATCTAGAAGGTGCTGTTGGAATTGCGCCCTTTACCAGCACTGCAGTGATGATTAATGGGGAGTCATTTCTTGGGTGGAGTGCTAACAGTCTGGCTCCAGAATGCCTGCTGTGATAAAGATGGGGAGATGATTGGGGAAAAGTCCCCTCTCCCTCTCTTTCTATGCAAACCTCAAGGAAAGCCTGAGACTTGAGACAAGAGCATGTCTGAGGAAGTCAGGGCTGGGAATGGTTGGCTGAAGGTGTGCTCTGAATGCAGTTTAGTTGACAGGTGCTGCTGTTCTAATGTAGGCAAGGCAATGTTTTACTGTGACAATCTGCCATCCTAAACTCTTAGGGGAAATCAAGGATTTTCCACATTCAGATGCACTGAGCTAAAGCTGTCCTTTGCCTTTTCTGCAAAGATTTTAATTTGTAAAGAACCTGAGATTTATTTTCCCATTGAAGATGAAGTCAACTCATCTGGAGCCTCAATCAGGAAGTGATTCAGATTCTGTGCTCATTAAATCCTTTGCTTCGCTCCTGGGACTGTGAACGAGGATGTCACACATTACCTGCTGCTGAGAGGATGTTTTTTATGAAGGAGATGAATGCCCCAGAAAGTATCCTCACAGTGCTGAGCCACTGGGAAACTGGAAGGGATCTAGAAAGCCACGGTGGTGCTGGGATTTGAGTACTTGAGCTAGTTTTATCATCGCCCTGAAGCAGGAGCATTCCCATTAGAGAGAACTTATCTTCTTAGACGTGTGTGATTTGAGGAACATGAAGGTTGAGCACTACTATTCTCAGTATTTAAAGTTTCAGGCTCTCTTTGGCTTATTAGGGTACAACGCAGCGTTTAATTCCCCTTATCAGCTCATTTCACTTTTTTGATTGGAGGGATCCTTTTCAATTTTTTTCCCCATTTTTCTTTCTCATATTTCATGTATTGTTTTACTAGTTCAGTGGCCTTTTCGGGTCATTACAGTCTAAGTATTCTGACTTCTTTATAAAGGTCTTGCTGACTAAATATTAGTGACCTCTATTCATCTTCCTTGGGCTTCTCCAAGACAGCACAGCCTGGTTCTGAGCCACCCTGTGCTACGTATCTGTGAATTCCTTGCAGGGCAAACAGAGCAGAGGGAGGTGTCTGCCCAGCACATTGTGTCACTAAGCTTCTGCTTCAGCATTTGGAGGGAAGAGAGTTCTTGCAAAGGAGGTGGAGGAAAAATCAACCTGTGGAGCTTTGTCAGCCTAACCAAAATAAAGAAATGCACTGCAACACAGCTAGAAGTATGCTGTTGGATTCGGGAGAGTCCTAGGAAAGGCCATCAAGCCAAGCACGATTGACTTGAATTTTCACATTCTATATAGGAAATGAAAGAGTTAGCAGTAACTTCATTATGGAGCTTGTTATACCAATAGAGGTCTTTTTGGAAAATTCAGCCTTGTAGTGTTAGGCTCATGCTTGAGAGATTGCTTTCTGTGTAGCACCTCTGCAGCATTTCCCTAGCTGGAACTCTGCCTATTGGTCAGAGCTCAAATAGATTTGGGTTTAAAGAGAGAATGGGGTTCCAAGGTTAGGAAATCTCAGAACTGGTGCTACAATGTGATTAGTTCATGCATTATATTCTGCCATTATCTGGCCATGCCTTCCTTGTCAAATAGGTGTGTGATGCAATACGCTCTAACCTATCTTCTTTTGGTAACCCTCTGCTTCATTTGTTATTCTCCTCTGCACGCTAAGTGAGGTGAGAAATGAGTTTTAAAAGAGAAATGCTAATGTCAGGCATTGGGAAGGAAGAATTCTTCAGAACTGTCTGCACGTACAAAGAGAACCAAAGACTGTCTAAGCAACCTGGACCGTGGCCTTTTCTAGCTCAGAAGTACTTAATTTGGGAGGCTGTATTTTAGCAAGCGGTTCCCCTTTTAGAAAGGAAAGGGGGAGCAAAGGAACACCAAATCTCAGAGTCTCATCTTTCTCCCAAAGCAGGGTGCAAGCTGTTAGAAGTATAGGAGAATTCATCCATAGAAAGTAAAGTTTGGGAGGCTTTGAAGTAGGAATGATTGATAACAGAAGCCTATAACTGTGTGTTTGAAACGACCATTTCAGGTATTGCTGCTGGCTGCATCTGACATGCACAAAGCTTGAATTTTTAAGCAAGGGGAGATTTAAATGCCACCCAAATGTTGTGTTTATATGTAGAAAACTCTGCATCTCTAGCAACAAAACGGCACGCTGTCTCCACTGGGAGATCTGTAAATTGAAGGACCTTTCTCAAGAAAGGTCTGCATTGCTGTAAAAGAAATACTAGGGTTATATCATCCGGAAGGGCAAGCTGGTAAATGAGATGTTATTATCTCAGTGTGTTCTTTTATTAAAATATTTAAAAGAGGCTCACTCCTGGTGTATTACCTGCTATCTTCTAGCAGCCTTATTAAATAGTTGCCTGTTGTAACGTTCTTTGTGAAGTTAAAGGGTGTCCCACTGCATTGAGCACTATTTCAGATATCCCCATTTATAACAAGAAGTCTTTATATAGTAATAGTGCAAACTGATGGCTCTCGTGGGTGCTTTCATAATGAGGTTTTATGGTAACTGTTCTCTGATCTCTTTTCTCCATTTACTGGTGTATCAAATGCACTCTGTTTCTCTCCATATTCATAGAGTCTGATAAATTTGCTTTTCTGACTTCTCCACTGATCCAAACAACTACTCTCCTGATACAGGATCAGTTTATCAGAACAAACAGTGGCATTAAATAATGGTATCCTTGCACGGCAAAACTGATTTAGCTGGTGTGGCTTAATGAGCTTTTGCTCATCATCTCAGCTGCTGTAACGTTGCCATGGATGTGTTCCTTGCCCTGAGCCAATACAAAGTGAAATATGTTTGCTTCTAATCTTAAATTGTTGTGTATTTTAAAAGCTCATGTTCTGCTTCAACGTTGGGCACTGTAATGCTGTCACGTGGCCAGCAGTAACTTGATTTCTTTCAGTCTTCTGTCTATAATCTGTTTGGTCATCTGTTTATAACAGGAGAAGAGTGTTTTAAAAGCAACTAAATATTTCTCTTCCCCGTATGGTGGTAGGCAGCTGCCTTGCTGCTGCTACTTGAGGTCTGCGGTGCTGTAACAGCAGCAGAAATAGTGGTGATCTGACCACCACCTGAACAAACAGTTGCACTTGTGCCTTGTGCTTTTGAAACTCTATTCCATGGATATTCTCGGGCGGAGTGGAAGAAATCTTAAGCTCCTTTGATGTCTTTCTTGACCTCATATCTAATTACATTATTTTTTTGGATAGCTTTCCCTCAGGACTTCCTTATTTTAAATGCATTTTGTGAACATGCATTCAAATGAGTCTGACACTATTAATTTTTATAGCCTACTTATTTTATATTGCTGACCATCCCCTTGGTACTTGAACCTCCTCCTACACAGAGACCAGTGTGCTCTAAGAAGCCATGGTCTGTCTTTCTTACAGAGATAGGTTTTAATCCCAACAGATTTCCTTTTTTTTCTCCCTCCACTAATGCCTTCTCCCTGTTTGAGTAAGTTTTCATAGAATCATAGAATGACTTCGTTTGGAAGATGTCTTAAAGATCATCTGGTTCCAAGCCCTGTGCCATGGACAGGGTTGCTTCCCACCAGCTCAAGCTGCCCGGGGCCCCATCCAATCTGGTCTTGAGCATCTCCACTGATGGGACATGCACAACTCTGGGCAGCCTGTTTGCTTAAAACTGCTGCAACTAGGCAACAAGAAACAGACTCTCAGAGGCTGCCGGTTCTGGTTTGTGTGGTCTGTACCAGTGAAGGTTCCCAAATCCCACCTTTATGCCCCAGGACTTGTGGCAGTTCTTGCTGGCAGCATGCAGTGGGAGCCGTGTGATGGGTTGGTGCTGACCCATGTACGTTCCTTTGCTGTTCGTTTGCTTTGAGCTTCCTGGCTTGGCCAGTGGCACCTTCACCTGCATGCTGATCCATCTCTAAAACACAAAATTGTCTCTTCTCTCTAGGATACTGCAGGCTCTGTTAATAATTTTCTAGGTGGGTGCAATGATTGATCCTCTGTATATCCTTGCACGGTTTATTATCTCAATCCTAAGAATTATTTTCACCCTTTCCAGAAAGCTATTTTGTTACGTGCCTGCTGTGTTTTGAGGAAAAAGAGGGAAAAAAGATTAATTTCAGAACGTTACATGAGGCAGCAGTGAAGAATAATCCTTCCTTCTGGAGAAATGCTGCAGGAGGTGGTGTGCCCGCTCGGCCAGGCTCTGCAGCTGGCAGCCCGAACGGCAGCGGTAGGACTAAACCAGCTCCTCTGTTCAAAGCTTCTCTAGCTTTAAAGTATTATTAAAAACAGTTTTGGGAGCTCAGCTTGCAAACCAATGTGTACCATGCTACACTGACTGTGAAGAATGATACCATCTCGGTAATTAAGTGCCAGCTTCCTATGACACAACTGGCCTAATACGTTGTCAGCAGCTTAAGTGGCACCCGATATTAGATTTACCAGGCTAACTTTTTTGGTATGCTGCAGCTGGCCCACAGTGACAACAGCCATGGCAAGCTATGAATAGGCCGTACCTACTGCAAAGGCACTGCTTGGTTGCTTTAATTGCTGATCTGTTATCTTCTCTAAAAGACAGGAGGAGCAAAAGGGAAGAAAGGCGGCACCACGCACACGGCAGGGTCTTGCCCAGTCCGTATTCCAGCAGAATTTGAGCTTTCAATGTATCAGGCTGCACTGAGCAGCAAGGCATTGTGTCCATGGAAGTGGAAGGAGCTTGAGGTGACTTCATTCCGCATGGCCCTGGCCATGATGGAGCTGCACTGAGTGGAGATGGGTGTTTTTTCTGCAGGAATGGCTCAGCTGTACAAAGGAAGAGGCAAAACCCTCAGCTGTTTATTGTTGTGTGGGAAGTCTGGCATTGTAAGACTCTATGAGAGTTCTTTATGCCCCTCAAAACACAAACAATGGTGAGAAGTCTTCCCTTTATACCTTACTGCCTTATTTTTTCTCCCGTTGGAAGTTGAGGATACTCTTTTTCATTTTTTTCTTCTTTAAACTTTTTCAGATCGATGGGTGAAAAGCACCATGTAATTACTGAAGTGCAGCTTTTACAGTGCAGCCTATAAAATGAACAGAAAAAATGTATTCCCTTGGCAAAATATTGTGTTGTAAATGGGGCTTTGGGAATCTGACTTTCATTGTTGAAGCTAAAATTAAAAAGGACAGTTTTGTTGTGTATTCTCATACCAACACCAGGCCTGTATTGAGGATGCGTGGAAACATTTTGCACTGATGGAAATACATAAAATAGGGGAAGGAAAAAAGAAAAAGCAAACTGGAATAAGGAAGGGCTGGTTAGAAATCAGTCAAAGTAAAGGCAGTGATGATGCCTGCACCACGTGTCTGTCATGGGGACTCAGAGATGCTTTGGCAATGTAAGATTGAGTTGTTGGTGCTGTATGTGCTTATGGCCACATCACTTTCATGGCCATTAAGTTCAAATGCTTCTCTGTTCCCTAGGGTGAAAGAAGTGAGAGCTGCTGCAAATTCTGAAGCAGATGTGCTGTGTACAGTGTGTCTGGGAATTGTACCTCAAAATGCCTTTTTAACCTACTTTAAAGTAAGCAGAGGCTGAAATGAGCGCTTCACTGTTTTGTTTCAGGATTGTTTTCTCAGAAAATATCTTTCAAAATATTTACTTCTTTGGTAATGTATGCAGATAATTATAGATAAAGGCTAATTGGTGTCTCTGAGTACTGTACTGTCAAATGGAAGTGGAGTGGTTTGGTATCAAAATGGGGCTTCACATTTAACTTGTACTTCTGTGCTTTTTATATTTTTAAAATAGATTCAGTACCTAATCATACCCTAAACTGGCTTTCTGAAATGGCATGTAAATAGCCTAATGGTTTACTTGGAAAACGTGAGGCAAAAGTGATACTGTGTTGGGTCAAGACTGAAATAATGAAGATTAAAAAAAAGACAGAAAAAAATACTCTCAACATTGCCTCCATGATGGGGACCATCCATGTAATGAAAGTTGAAAGGTGGTAGAAGTGAGTTCCCTCAGTCTCCAAGTTAAGAAAAGCAAAGTATTTCAGGGGGAATAGTCTGATTTCCCGTGCACTGGGCCAAGTTGTTCCTGCTCACCATTTCTTTTCTCCTTTGTGGTATCCAATGCAGCTAGATCAAACAGCAGACAACTCTGTCCATCTCCCAGCTGGGAAAATATAATGTGCTAAAGCATACAGCTCAGCCAGTACTCGTGGGGTCACCACACATGATAATGATTGAAATGATCATAAAGCAGCTTGTTTTATTATACAGAATATTAAAAAGTAGAGAGAGAAAGAGGGAGAGGTTACTTAGTAGACTTACTAGTTGCCAAATCTTTTGTAACTCTTTCGCTGTGGAACTGTTTAGAATTTCCTATGAACTTTGTGTGATTTGTTTGTAAACCCAGATGAAAATGTTAAACTAAAGATGACCCCGCTTGGTTAAGACATTTGCAAGTTACAGAAGTGTGGCCAAAGAAAAGTCCTGCTTCTGCCAAAAATGTACGTAATTTACAAAAAAAAGAAAAAAAGAATTTTACAGGTAGTTAATTTCTGATACAGACAGGTGTCTTTTTGGTATGCAAAACCCTGTCTTTTATTGGACAGGAGATATTACTTCTGGAAAACAAATTTTTATGGAGAGCTTGCAGGGACTTGTTTTGGAATGTACAGAACTGCGGTTTTAGCCCTCAGTATTTCTGCTGTGCTCACAGCAGCTTTGTCTGGAGAACCGAGGGGAGAATGTTGCCTTCAGAGCCATGATACGTTCCAGGTGCAAGATGTGCAAGCATAGATTGTCTTAATTCTCTTCCAGTAAGTGTTTTCAGAGCCTGTGGGTGTGATGGAAGCAGGGCGCTGGTATTTGACCTGTTCCCATTGATTTCAGGTGATTGCTGGATCACATCCTTGGTGCTTTGCTTTTGGAAAGAGATTCTTTGCTGTTGTGGTGCTGTTCTGCAAGGGTCACTCGCAGAGGATGTCCTTGCCAGCTGTGACGTTGTAGTCCTAGCCACCCGTTTCCTGAGCATCTCCTAATTTGGGTCGTAATCCATCAGTTAATTTATAATGCATGTTCATCAATTGGGGTTTAATTTGTTTGTTTGCTCTGTTACCGGTTTGATAGCAGAGATTAATCTGTGCATGTGGCTATTTGTATAAAGAGCTGCTCTGTGAGTGGTGGCACTGATCCCTCAGGACCTCACTCTGCTCAGTAATAGCATGGTCTTGTAAATAAGGAATTTGCATAGCGCTAGCTAAAGGTTTAACGGAACAGAGAGAGACTTCTCTTGCTTGTCTCCTGAGCAGTTTAGGTGTCTTGCCTTTGTTTTGTTGATTAAGTACATACAGAATTGATCCTGACAAAATTGTGAAGGGATGAGTAGAACTGGTGCAGAACTGGGGAAGTGAAAATGCTTTAAACATTATGTTGAAAGGTACTGCATTGCTAAAATGTGAAGCTATAGGCAAGGTGGAGGAGTTACTGGGTGAAACACTCTTTGTCTGGAGAAAGAGATTAGATGATGGCAGTGGTATCTCCTTGCAGAAGAAGCCTGTTCTCTGTCAGGTCACAGGTCTTTTTATCTGTATCAAGCTGCTGAATGTTCTGAGGTTCATTTATGACTAACCCAAAGTCTTTAAAAATAGACCAAGCGTCAGAAAGCTCTCAGAATGTTTTGTGATAGGATGTGTACTTTGGCTAAATGGCATAGTTTCAATTGCCTCTTACAGTTGGTTTGTTTTAATGGATTTTTATCCTCTTCTCTTTCCCTGACCAACACAAATGCAGCTCACCTCTGGTATGAGGCCACGCGGATGCTTGATGAGATTTGCTAATGTTGATGGTTACAAAAACAGGCAGAGATTCACCTGACGTAAAAGTCCTCCTGTGCTCCCATCCCTGTGCCCCCAGCTCACCTGCTTGTGGGGATGGGCCACAGGCAGCCTCAGAACTGACAGAGCATTAAAGGGAGCCTTGCTGTCAGCTGTATGGAGAGCAAGGTTTTATCTGTGGGCCCTGTAGGGCTAAGAAACACCAAACCCTATCTAGATCAGCCTTTTAGATGAGGTTCCCCTTTATTAATGATCTCTCCAGCTTTAAGCATGCTGCCGTCAGCCTGATGAGGTCTTGTTGTTTGGTGGATCCCAATGTTTGGGTTTTTTTGTCCTTGAGAATTTGGTGCTTTTGGGATACTGCTTAAATAAGGGTTCTGCTAAGGGATCGTGGATCTGACTCTGCCTGTTCTGTGTTGGCTTTGTTTTGTATTTTTAATAGAATAGAAATCAGCACCAATTTGAACTGTAAATAGTCCATAGGATTGGAATGCAATATATAAAGGAGACTCACAGTATGCAATTTCAGATGCCTTTAAGAAAAGGACAGTCCAGAGGCATTGGTACCTACAGAGGTCCCAGAAGTTGAGTTTTTGATTGGTTATTTTACTGTACGGGGATCAAAGGCCCCTCCTCAGCTGAAATTCAGTTGTGTTCTCTGTGAATTCAAACCATTTATTGGGGTAGGCAATTTGAAGTGGAAACTCAATGCGAGGATGGGTAATTATATTACTGACCACACACAGGCTTGAAAACATTTGAAAGTCTGGTTGTGTAATGGAACACAATACAATGTAAAAGACTTGGGGTAGTGTTTGCAGCTGGCATAAACCAGCCCAGTGGGTTTGAGGGCAGCAACACTGGTTTCTGCTAGCTGAAATCCTGGCCTTTAATCTGCCGTCAATCTAATAAAATTGAGCTGCTCTAATTACCACAGTGTCTGTCGTTTGCCTGAAATGATAAAGCTGAGTTGGATCCTACACAAGTCAGCAAACACTCTGCAAATCTGAGTTAAACCATTTGTTTGCCCACTTAAGGAAAGGTTGTCCACGGTCATGGTATGTGTGGAAAGACAGCGGGGGAGTGAGAGGAACAACCGAAACATATGGCCAAAGTGAGCTGTCTCTGGAATCCAATGTACTGGGATAAGACAAGCTGCTGAACTGAAGAGAAAGCTTCCATATATATACGCACACACACATACATGCATATTATATATATATATGCCAAATATACCAATATATCCTTGCACACACATATATGTGTACATATATTTATATACAAACACCATATTTCAAAATTAAAACTGGAAGGAATTCAGTATCACTGGTCTCACATATATGTTTGAATGAAGGTAAAACAGGCTGTTAAGCTGAAAGCCTAGGAAAAAAGCCCCAAGCCCAACCCCCCAAAATCCATAATAGCTGCATCATTATGTAAAAGGAAGCAGCAGTTCCCCCACCAAAGTGTCCATAAACGGAAACCTTATCAATAGTTCCAGATGCTCACTGACTTTATGATACTGTTAAGTTTAATTGTGCTGACATAATGGATTGTATTTGCATGGAACAAGGTCTTTTCAGAACTAGGCTTGAGGAGCACAAGGAGAGGTATGACACAAAATGAGACATGCTCTTCACTGCTTCCTAGCTGTTAATTTTTGACCTTGTGTTTCTTGAAAATGGCATTTTCCTGGTATCTGTGACCCCTTGAATTGTCAAATTTGAGTTCTTTCTGTATTGTGGCTGCACTCGCTGCTATTTTTGCCCCTGCAGTGGCTGTTAGTTTAATTCTTAGTAAGGCTTATTGGTTTATTATTAAAGCCAAGAGCTATAATTTTGAGCTCTGCTCCTTGTGCTGCTTTTCCTCCAGCCCATGGAAAAGCAACTTTTGCCATTAGTTCAGGGTGAACAGAGGCCAACATCCACTTGGTCTGAAAATCCCCGTTTAACAATTGTGGTGAATGCAGGGAGAAGTGCAGTGCCCGTCCTTGAGGCCTTTCAGCAGCAAAGGCTTTCTGTCACCTGGTGGTATTTGCAGCTTTTACCAGCTGTCCCACCAGGATACACTCATCTATTCCAGTCATTAGTTCCATACATTTTTGTTGTTTTACAGAATGCAGAGCCTGTCTTCCAACCCCCCAAATCACCACCTGACATAACAACATCAAAGGAACCCTCCTTTGTGTAATAAACTGCCGGTGAATCTTCTGTGCCAAATATATATGGCTATTCCCAAGCAGGAATAATGAAAAGTGTAAATTCTCCTACTCATTTTTGCATGCGAGTATTGACAGCAAGACCAAAATCATAATGTATGTTTTGGCTTCCGCTGTTGTTTTGACATCTTGTGCGCTTTTAATAAATGTTCATGGTCGAACATTCTCATTAAATGGGCATATTTATGTTCTAGCACTCAGTTGGGAAGGAAGGATTGCAACTGCTATTTTATAATGGAGAAATTTGTTTGGCATTGGCATGTATGCAAAGCAGAGTTCTGCTTTTGGAAAGTATTGACTAAGTGATCAGCTATTGTGATGAATTTGAATGGAATAATGCAAACAAATGAAGAACTTAATTGCAGGACCAAGAAAACTTGGTACAGTCTATACTGAGATTGCTATCTTGTCTTGTTGAAAAGAGCAGTTATTTTTAAGGTCTCCAAGTGGTCCAGCTGTAGCTACTGTGTGACTTATGTGCAACTGTTCTGCAAAGAACTTTGGGAGCTGTAGTTCGCTGAGCATATATTTACCTGCTGCCCAGTGCCAAGCAGAGACATTTGATTGAGGTGTGGGCCAACAGAGCCGCGCTATTTTGTTTGGCTTTATTGCCTTTGGTTCAATGTGGTCTTCTCCTGATGTTTCCCATTGAGGGCTTCTAGCTGAGGCAGATCGTCTGCACATCGTGGGACTTTACAGCATATCGTGAAGGTATTTTTGGAAGCCAGCAGCTCTCCCCAGTTCCAGCACTGTCTCCTGCTTCCTGTGTGAGTGCATCTAGTGCTCTGCTGAGTGTTTTCCTTTTGGCCTCATCCTCTCTGCGCTGATATTTACTGCCACAAATCTCAACCTATGTCAGTCCTGGCTCGGTTTGTGTGGGTGAATATAACGCGTGTATTTATTTTTCCATTATTTTGAAAGATTCTTGAAAGTGTTTCTAGGAAGTGCATAGTTCTCTGCTTTTCTTGCTCCGGGTGAAGTATTCCTTTTTATTACCATAAGAAAATCTTTAGCTCTTCTCCATTACTGTGTCATTTAGTCATTATAGACAGATGAGTTTATCTTCTAGAAAGAGCCTTAAAGATGCTGAAGTGATAGCATTACAATTTAAAACCCTTCTGACACAATCTATTCCATAAGAGCACTATATCTTGTCGTCTCACGCAAATGAAAATCAAATAAAGCTTTCACTTGCTTGACAATTGTTGCAAAATATCAGAAAGCTCACACGTTCACAGAGTAATGGCTGTGTCATCCCAGTGAAGTTCAAAGAGCAAACCCTTTTATGCACATAGGCAAGTTTGTTTGTTTGTTTGTTTGTTTTTTGGTTTTTTTTGGGAGATCCATTGTTATTTTCAAGGCTTTTGTGGCAAAAGATTAATAAAGGATATTGTAGTTGCCATGCCATTCACCCAGTGTCACTTAATCGGTCCTGCTCACTCGTATTCGGAACAAGAAAGCAGAAAGACATTGAATAAAAGCAAAAAAATGAATATAAAAAAAAAGTGCAATGGAATTTGAGAAAGGTTTGTATTTTAATGAGATCAGGTTTGCAGCATGATGTATTTTATTCTCTGCCCAGAGAGCCGAGAGGATTTGGGAAACATGCTTTTCCAGTGTCTGTTGAGCGTGGTCATCTTCAGCTGATCTTTATTTCCTTTCAAACGTTCTTCCTACTGATGGACCAGAATCAAGCTGGGAAGCATGGGAGGTGGTTTTGCCATCTGTGCATAACGATGCAGAGGATGACATCTGTATGGCAGAATTCAGGAGGGGAAGTAAGACACGGGTGGAAGGTGTGTATTTGTAGTTCTACCTGCAAAGCTGTAATGAAAGCTGTACATCAGGTGGAGATCCAGAAAAGCAAAATCCCTGCCACAGCATCACAAAATTGAAAGCAGAGCAAAATTTAATTGTTTTGTTGCCATTGTAGGGGAGAAACTTTATTTTCTGTGTTCTTTCCTTCCAGATAGACCAATAGCTAATAACTGTAGTTAATTCTCTACCATGTGTTGATGAAGAGGAGATAATGATTCTGTTCTCTTTATTGTTCCTCTTGGGCTCTGAAATGTGAGTTTCTGTAGGGTTTTTGTATGTGCACATGTGATCAATGCTGTGAACAGCCCAGTCCGAGACCTACAGCTCTGTAGTAATAAGAGGAACAACTGCCAAACTATGATTCGCCTTTTTAATTATCACTTCCATCATGGGTACTCAACATTTGTAATGGCAATCGATACAGTAATCAAGGCATAAATAGGAATCGTTGAGTAGAGCAAAATCTATCACATTTACTTAGCCTTTGCGACCCTTGGAAAAAAAATATCTGATTTTAGTGAATTATTGCCTGTGATAATTAAGGTAAAACTGGGTAAGGAGAGAGGTGACTTCTGATGCCAGATGTAATCCTCTCTCACCATGTCCTCTTAGGCCAGGGGATGTCTAGCCAGCAGTGTAACAGGCATGTGAGCTATACTGAAATGGAGGGGGCTTGGTGGGGTGGACCAGATCGTGGTTTGCAGAGGGGAATAGAGACCTCTTGGATTCCAGGCTGAGGTTTGAAAAAAGGGAAGATCTCTTCAGGAGTTAATTCAGGAGTCCTAACAAATCTATATCTCCTTTCACATTTTTTCCCATTAGCAAAGTCTATTGGCCACATGGTAGCATTTGACTCGCTGTACGTTTGTTGTTACTGCTGTGGTGCAAATGGCAAGAGATCTGTTATTTAAGCTTCAGGAAGGATATTGTCTTCCCTGAAAGCAGTTTCATTTTCCCTCCACAGAGACAGAAATAAAATGAAGGGGTCAATTCCTCCAGCAGTTATTTTGTAGTAGTTCTGTTGGATAAAACTGATTACTTACATGGCCAGTGAACTTAAACTGCTTGTTTGACTTGGGTTGCGATGTACAAACTGAAACAAAAACTGCATCCAGACTGCTTTGGAGTGGAGAAATTCTACTATCAGTTCAATCTGTTTTCCTTGTTGTTGTTTCCATGTAATGAAAAGATAAATATGCAAACATATTTGCTTCATTAATTTTAAACAGTGCCAGGAAAAAGACTCTGTCTGAGGATGGTGGAAAAATATCGTGAAAATTAGCTCTACATATTTTGCTTTCAGTCAACTCAGTTAATTAGGATCAAAGTACTGCCATTTTTAAAAGTTCTCACTGCCTCTTCCCACACATCTCCGTATTTCAAAAAGATGCAGTTTACTAAGGCTGAGACTGATGGCAAAGCCTATGGGGAGCAGGTCTTGGCATTGCTGGCGGGGTAGCAGCGCATCGAGGTGCCTTGGGAAAGGGCAGGTTGGGTCACCTGTCCCTTGGCTTGGCCACAGGGATGGGACTGGGGCAGATCTTTTCTCACCCACCCACGTTCCTTGCAGACTCTCTTCTATGGGTTGGTTTTGCTTGGTTTCATCCTTGCTCTGAAAAGATAGGCACAGTGTGGTAGCTGCTTTTCCAGGTGTGAAAGCAGCTCTTTGCCACGTAATTAGCAATGGCATATTTGAAGGTGAAAGGAAAACATGATAAATAATAAACGTGGATGGTGCTTGCAGCCAGCAGATTGCAGTTTTCCAAAGGAGCTCAATGCCAAATGCTGTCCGTGGTTTGGATGGGAAGCTGTGGAAAGGTGATGTGCAATCCCCCAAAACCCAAAAGCAGGCAGAAATCAGAGGCACAGCACTCACTGCACCAAGGTGTTTGCGCTGTGCTGCTGCTGGCTTTCCTCTCCAGCATGAAAACTACTCAGTGTTAAGCAAGAGCACATTTATGGAAGGGTGCTGAGCCAGCTCAAAGCACCCTGCTGTACTAAATGCCTTTATTTACCTATATTTTCACAGGCAATGTTTAAAAAAAAAAATACTTTGTGCCTTGTGTTGGCTTTTTTTTTTTTTTTTTTTTTTTTTTTTTGAATGACCTTAACTTGAGTTGCTGTGTGGCTTTCTCTCAGCACATGTGCAAGGATCCCTGGTTTCATGCTTTGATCCATAGCGTCACGGTTATTGTGCATTAAGAGCCCACGTGGATGTAAAAGCAGGGGTTGAGTTGCTCTGCGTTCATTTTTGGATCTGTTTAGACTGCTCGGCAAGGCTTGTTAAAGTTTTGTTTTTAAACTTCACTGCTGTGTAACCACTTACACGTCTGGCACAGTGTTAAGTGTTGGGCTTAGGCATGGTCTCATTTAATCCTGTTGGAAAAGGGGCAGGAGGAGCATTTGTGTTTTATTTTTGCGCTGAACTCTCTCCTGATTCATTCTCAGTGTGACAAGCCTTGCCTCGTGTTCACTGTGTGAATTATCACATGTATCCTATATAGGTTTTTCTGGCTCACGTAGCTGACAGTGATGTGTTGGAGTGGGTCACGGGCAAAGGATCGTTATTACTTACTGATGGTGCTTGGAGTGGGAATCGCTCTTCTTGTTACTCTGTTTGTACAGTATCTTCCAGAAAGTGACCTGGTCCATAGCTGGGCTATAAAACAAATCTTCCTGCAGGTGTTTGTGTTGCTTGCTGGATGCAACTGGCTGCGTGCCTGTGTACACACCAGAGAGGTGAAGGCAGCATCAGGCTTTCCTTCTGAACATGAGGTGACGGAACAAGTCTGGTTTTGGTGCAATCTCTGCAGCTCGTGGTGGTGGCTGCTTGATTTTAGGAAAGTGACCTCCACTCCTCTGTACCTCTTTGTTTGTCTTTTTGGGTTAGCAGGAATGCTGTTTGATTCTTGTATAAAGTGTATTGAATTCCAAAGAATCAATACTCTATTTACAGCCCTGCTATTATTATTTCACCAAAGTGTAAAGTGCGGGAATTGAACCATTTAGTGCCTGATGTTCAGCAGCAGTGCTGGGGAACATTACCTTTAAGTTAAAAAAAATAAATAAATAAAAGAAAGAATAAATGTGTATTTCATGTTCTTAATAGGAGCTAATAAGAACCAGAGGTGCAGTTTCCAATCCTCAGCCTGACCTCTCCTGTGTTTCAATTAACCAGACTAGCTTCCAGGAGAGAATCTTTTTCTGGGTGGAATAAAGGCACTGAATCAGTGCCAGGGAAATGGCTCAGGACCATGCAGATCTCCCCAGGTTCCCCGAGGTCTTCGAGGCTTTTGGGAAGGTCTCCTGGCCCAGGGCCTCTTTGTTCTCACTTTTACTGAGCATTTCCAATGTCTCCATCATCTTTTGCCCCCAAACCAGCATTGTCCTGCTTAGAATCAGCTCTTTCCAAGCAAAATGCGATTGTTTATTATGGTCCATAGCAAACCTGACATCATTACTTGCCCACTGCACTACCAGTTTGTGTATTGCTGGCCCCTGTGTTCCTTATGCTAAAGAAATGCTCAGTGCCTCCACATGTCACCAGCAGGAGCCTGCCTTCAGAGGTGCAGCAGCCACTGCACAACTGGGCCAAATTGAATCGGGCAGCAGCAAAGTGTGAGGGAACTGTAAAAGATCTTCAGCATCACTGTTCCTATTCTCACCTGTAAGCATCAGAAGTAAAGGCCGGCTCTGTTGTGGGTTGGGCTCTTACTCCTCAGAGGGGCTCCTCTTGTAAGGGAGAGGAAGGGACTTTTCTTGCATAAGTAAATATAGCATCTCATTATTTGCTTGTGGGACATGTAATGCCAAAAGATGAGTCACTGACTGCTTGGGTGAGATGCTTCTCTGATGCACTATAGCAAGCGATGTTCCTTTAATAGGAAGTTTTATTTGGTAGGAAGGCTGTCTTCCTGTTTCTTTTTAATGAGAAGTCTTTTGCCACCTGTAACTGGGATACCATGTCATTTAAAGAGTGTTCTTACCATACAAATCCATGCAGAAGCTTACAAAAGAAATGTTTTAATTTTGTAACGATGAGAACTTTTGTGCTTCTGCTCTTGTAACACAAACAAAAAATTCCCATTGAGATGTACAAATGTCCAGCATCTCAAGAAGTGGATTTCTTGAAAAGCAGACATTTTTAAGATCTATATTCACTGTAATTCTTTTTACCAGTAAAAATATTCCTGTTTGGAGGAAGTCACTAGAATGCATACATCCCAGAAATTCAATGTAAAGAATTTTTAATATTGTTTTTCAGTCTGATAATAGTTCTGCCATCCTTATCTGCCTGGGCTCAGTACCAGAGGAACTCAATGAAATTTTAGGTCTGGTGTATACAGGGCAAATTAAATGATCTGTCCCTAAAATGAATGAACACGAAGAACAAAGCAGCACATAGCTGCACAGAGTTGATTGCACTTTCCTGATCAGTGTATATTGCCTTTCAGAATTGTGCCCAATTTGTGCCCCTCTGTGAAGTACCTTCAGAAGAGCAAGAAGTGCTCCTCAGGGATACACACATGTATTTATTTTTTGGTGAAAGTATGGATGCCAATGACTGGTTTACAGATGAAGTGATGACCTGAGTTCTTTCTTTGAAGTATTTGCCCAGATTACATAGATGATACTCTTCCTTCCTCTCCAGTTCTCCCTGAAATAAATAAATCCAGTGACATCAGTGTCAAATTAAAGTGTGAGTAGTTGGGAACCCACCAGTTGTGCTGCCAGCCAGCTTCAAAGGGTGAGACTGTTTGTTTCCTGCTGCAACAACACAGTCTCCTCTTGGTGTTGGCTCCAACTGTTCTCCTCTGAAGTCCCAAATTCAGAGTGCTGTGAGGCTGCCTCTGCATTTTAATCCTACCTTTGTTCCTTGCTGTGGAGTCTGGGCCAATTCCAGGGCTACATAGTGAGCATTGGTGTTCTGGCAGGAGACACTGCACTGTCTGTACCAGGGCAGCACTGTGGTCCCAGTGATGCTGAGCATCAGAATTTTTGAGATCCCTGGAGAGAAAGAGCTCAGTTTCCATTTCTGGAGTACTAGATCACATTTCCTTAACAAATGATGAAAATACACAGGGGAAAAATGACATCACTTTGTCCTGCCTGAAGTAATTTTTAAGAAATATTAAGTTAAATGCCAGCAATGCTCTAAATTGTCTTCTATGAATAAAAAGGGACAGTAAAGAATGGACTCATTTTCGCCTACTCAAGGTAATAAAGTGGACCATTTTTTATACTAATGTCCCATGTCCTGATGCCATCAAGGACAGTGACAAACTCCTGTTGACTCAAATGGGAGAATGGTTTGACCTTTTATCAGGGCTCAATTCTAACTAAGCCTGAGAAGTGGGTTTTTGGCCAGCATTGGAGGTGTCACACCTGGCCTACATAACTTTGCGTTGTCCGTTCTCTGTTGTTGGTTCCTGCCTGATTGAATTTCAGCCAGCTTTGCCCTGGTGCTGTGGGCACCTGGAGCTCCTCTGTGATCTCCCAGCTGCCGAGCCATGGCTGCTGCCAGTAAGGTTGCAGTGTGACTGCCAGAAGAGGCACTGGGGATGCAGCATCCTTCAGCTCTCCTGCTGCTGTGGTTGTGGCTGGACCATGGACTGTGCTGTATCAGGTCCTGAGAAGTTGAGAACAGGAAAGGAAATTATGAGGTAACACAGGAGCTTTGTGTTTTTGTGGTTGTGGGCGATAGCTTCAGGAGCCAGGACTTTGATCAAGCTACAAGAGTGGGCAGTGTTGTGCCAAGAGAGTCATGGGATCATAGAATAGAATCATTAAGGTTGGACAAGACTTCTAAGATTAACAAATCCAACTGTCAGCCTGCCCCCACCAGGCCCACTAACCGTGTCTCTCAGTGCCACATCTCCACGTTTCTTGGTGACTCCACCATCTTCCTGGGCAGCCCATGCCAATGTATCACCACTCCTTCATGAGAAGTTTCTCCTAATAGCCAGCCTAAATCTGGTGCAACTTAAGGCCATTACCTATCAAGCTATCACAGTCACCTGGAAGAAGAGGCCGACCCCCCCCACCTCACTACAACCTCCTTTCCAGGTGGCTGTAGAGTGATAAGGTCTCTCTGAGCCTCCTCTTCCCCATGGTGTGCCTATTTGGATAAGTCTGTCCTTTCTTAGGATCCCATACCTAACAGGTATTTACCTGTTTTGTGGGGATGACTTGTGCTAAATTCTAGTTAAGTGCCAATGCTGAGTGGAAATGGGCAGCCAGATTGTTTGGCAGCCTCTCTGAACTGATGGTGCTCTTTTGGTGAAGGCAGAGTTTAGGTAAGAATAGAATCACAGAATGGCTTGGGTTGGGAGGAACCTCAAAGGTCATCTCATCCCAACCCCTCTGCCATGGGCACAGATGCCAACCACTGAGATACCACAGATGCACAACCATCAGATACTAAATCTGGTTGCACCATCCAGCCTGGCCTTGAACACCTCCAACCAAGGGGGGCTTTATTTATAGGATATATTTTTATGTGTGTGCATTTATAGCACTCTTCCATGTTTATATTTGCCTTGCCACCCTTAAGGGAAGGAAAAAGGACTGTGTTAGTCTTACAGGTACCTTGATGGGGAAAGCAGAGAAGGGTCAGTCCTTCTCCCTTTTGTGCAGCTATAGGGAAATTGGTGGCTTTTATAAGTATTTCTTCATGGCTGACCCTGCGGATCCCACTGGTGGGTGCATTTGGAGCACGGGGCTCGCTCCCCCTCCCAGGGCTGGCAGCGGTGCATGCCGTCTGCCACCTCCTCACAGCTCCATTCCTGTGTGTGTTTATTTCTGTTATGCATATTTTAAGCTGGTTTGGGGTGGGGAAAGGAGGGGGAGAAAAGGCTTGTCATGTTTGCTTCTTTTGAGAGTGAATATGAAAACCTGTGGCTCGGTACAGCCCAAGGATGCATTGGCTGCAGCCAACATCTCCCTGCAGGAGCATCTGGGGCTTCATCCAGGGTCTGTGCCTGACGCTGTGTGCCTGTCAGAGAGCTGAATGACACTTTGTTGCCCAGTGATTTTCGGGACTAAGTTGATTTGGAAGGTAGTACCTATCTTCAGATCATCGCGTTTGCTTCGCATTTTTTTCCTCCTTGGCGTGGGGTGAGAATAAAAGCGAAAAAAAAAACAAAACCCAAAACAACAAAGGCTCGCAAAAACAAACCCTCCAAAGCAAACCCCTTTAAAGCGAACCTTTCCAAGCAAAGCCTTCCTTCAGGCTTCGCCTCTTCCCCGACGGGGGGGGATCATGTGGTTCGTGCCGCTGGGCCGTGTTTATCCATGGCCATGTGGAGGTGGGCGGGTGCCTGCCCGGGGACAGGGCACGGGAGAGGCCGGGCTGGCGGAGCAGCCGCTCTGTGAATAGCGCACATTGACCGAACCGTCTACCCGGAGTAATTTGCTGTGCCTGTAGGCTCGATCAAAGAAGCAGCTGCCGGTAAGGGTTCGCTTAGACGCATGTAGATGAGACCGGTGGACAGCCAGAAGGATCCGAACGGATCGTTGTTTCTTCTGGAATCCCTACCTCCGGCTCGGGGAAGTTCCGGCCATCAGGTAACTGTTTCAGCCCTTCCCAGCGGATCGCGCTGCCCGCCGGCGTGGAGCGGAGCGCACGGCTGGGCTGCGGGCTGCCACGACTGATCCCTGCGAGCTGCCGCTCGGGAGGCTTTGCACATCGTGCAGCCATGTTCCGCAGGCACAATTATTTCCCTTCCTTTTTTTCCCCCCCCCTTCTCCTCCCCCATTTTTTTTTTTTTTAATTTTGTTGCGATCTAAACGAGGCTAAGTCTGGTGTTTCTCGTTTGCATCTGTCGATGCACCAGCCAGCCAGCCATGTTTTTCGTGTGATTATGTGAGCGGTGCGGGTCTCGTTGGGAACGCAGGGATGTTGGCCGTCCTTTCGCTGTCAGGCCCTTTGCATCTTCTCCGGGGGGAAGAAATAAATCGGAAGATGCCTGTAGCACGCTGCGTGGGTTTTTGTGAGCGCCGGGGAAGGGTTCATTGAGAACAGGGAGAAGGTGAGAGCTGAAGGCTCACCCTCCAAATCTCAGCGGTTGTGTTGAATTTGCCATTCGCTCTCGTTATCCTCTTCACCATCCCTTCCTTCTCCCCCTTCCCTCCCCCCCCCCCCACCGGAGATTTACATCTATTTCTTAAGTGTCGATTGAATAACGCTACGGCTCAGCTGGAGAAAATGGAGAAGGAGGGGAAGAAAAAAAAAAATAGGATGAAAAGGGATGGCCTTTTGTGCGGAGAGCTTTTGTGCCGTTCCCCCACCCCCAGCAGCTTCCCGGGGTAGCACCAGCAGCCCTCGGCTTAGCTGGCTGCACAAACAGCCTGGCAGAATTTGGGGGTGGGTGGGGGGAGAGCTCCGATGTGTCTGCTTGCAGCGTGAGAGAGATGTTAAATGGGATTGAGGATCTGCAGACTGGAAAATGCTGCACAGTTTAATGGAATGGGTATTACCTGCAGGGATTAACCCTATTCACTGACAATCTCTTCTTTTTCTGCTTCTTCACTTCACACTTGCTGTGTGATAGCCGTTGAGTTTCTGCAGCGGCGGTGCTTTTGCTCGATGCCTTTAAGAAATGCCTTGTTAAATTCCTTTTAAGCTGAGCAACGTGTCCCTCCCTGCAAGACACGTTAATCAGCAGGTTACATCTTGTGAAGGGCTGCAACGAGTTGGGATTTCACTCGCCCTGAATACTTTGCCACCTTTCCACCCCTGAAGTGCTTCCATCCCAAACGTGCCTTTGTCCCGTTGTTTCTGTAAAGACTGTCACTGTTGCAGTTGAGTGTTTTGCTGCTGTGTGGTAACTGTGGTCTGTTACTGGAGGTGCTATTGCAAAGGACTGTCTTGATAAGAAAGCATTCATTTATCTCCATAGGTTTATTTTCCTGAGGATAATGGGAAATTTATGACTGGCTCTTGCCTGCATTGAGCGGAGCTTCTCATTGATATGATGCCTAAGTGTAAGAGTTTGCTGCTTTACAGATGTAGGAGGACACAATACCTGGAGTGCTTGGTGTGACGTGCTCATCTTGCTCCACTTTCCCCCGACCTCAGCTCCTCACCTTTGCAAACTTAAGCTTGATAGAGCAATCTGGCTCTGGCCCCCCACTGTGAGAACTGAGCATATTGCTAATGCTGAAGTGCCCATAGGCCTGTTGAGTTTTTAGAGGTGTCTTAAGAGCTGCAAAACTGGTGACGATAGGCCCTGTGGTAGCATATAGCTCTGGGTGCACATCATCTAACCCTGTTGGAGTTGTCATCAAGCAAATGTTTTCCCAGGTGTCAGGGAATGGAATGGGTCTGGACCTTTCCAGGAGGTCTGGAAGCCACCTTTCCTCCTCCTCCCAGCAGCCTGAGGTTTGTTCTTCTCCTCCTTTTTGGTGAGATGTGGGCTGAGCAGAGAATGGCTCTTTTAGTGTGAATTCTGGAGGGGATGAACCTGTCATCTGTGGCTTTTTAGTGCCATTAATATAAAACACTCACCTGGGCAGCTGAAGTAAGCTGTGAGAAGATAAATCTGAAGGAATGAAAACACTAAAAATGGTGACATTTCCAGTTGCATGTGGTCTGCCTCACTAGTGGGGGATGCTTTGTGGGCATTCAGATGCCTCTAGTAGGATCAGCACATGTCTGACTTGGTTGGCAGTAGTGTAATTGTGTAATTACTACACCAAAAGTGTAATTAATGATGTAATGAGCAACAACAGCAACAAACCTACATGGTGAAAGTCTATTTTCATTTCCATAATTCTAGGTAAATTTCCTGCTGTGGTTTTTGTTTGCTTTTTTTACCTTTGTTTGTCCCTAGGACAAAAGCAGGTAAGCCTGGAAAGGAAGCAACGACATGAACCACACAAAGTATATTGGCAACCGAAAGTGTAAAACAGAAATCTATGAGAAAATAGTTTAAAAGAAAGAAAAAAAAAAGGAAAAAAAAGACCTCTTTTTTTCCCCCGTTATCTGTGTTGCAGGCCTAATTAGATTGGGGACCAGATTTCAGACAGAGGAATGATTTTCAACTTGACAGTGTCTCTTTTAAGCCCACATTGCTTTGCTCTCCAGCGCCCGGTGTCGAGATGGATACACGATTGGAAAATCACAGCTTGCAATTTGAGGTGCTGTTTTTCAGCTGTCCCTTCACAGTACATTTAACATTCTGGTCATCGTGTGTCTCCTGAGGTTTTGTAGGATAGTGAGATGGTTGTGCTGTTTCCTTAGGTTTCATTGGAAAAAGGACGGAATAAGATTTTTGAGATATTAAATAGCAATAAGTAAAAGAAAAATAATAAGTAAAGCTTCCATGCTGCTGCCTGAAAAGAGCTTCACCCATGGTGATGATCTGCTGTATAGGTTGTCACACTGCTTAAATTCCACAGCAGAACTGTGACACCATCTGTTCCCTTTCACTGTGTGCAAAAAAGAAAAAAAAAATGGTTTCCTTTCATTAGCATTAAGCTGCATAAAGAGACTGGAGATCAAGAAATACCCTGGTCTTTCACTGCCACATACCTTCTCAGGACGGGGTTCATAACAACCATTGCTTGTGTTCCTAAGAGAGAATGAGGGTTTTTGAGTAATATGCTGCAAAGTTATATCGGGGAGCTGAGCACAAAGGCAGAGCTCCATGGTGGGGTTGTGCTTAAGGTGATGCGTTTTGCTTCCGTTCCGTCTTCCCGCTGATCTCACTGTGCTTTAATGTCATTGTAACGTTAGCGCCGGGCTGCTGGCAGTGACACAGGGGTGTGCATTCAGCAGGGCCCTGTTACAGGCTTGTCTGCTGGCTGCCCTGATAGGTTGCCTTGGAAAATGAATGCCAGGCAGGAGAAATCAGCATCATTCTTCTCCGAGATGCTATCTATATGTAAATCTGCAGTGCCATTTTTGTGGGTTTTTTTCTTGTGAAAGTTGAAAAGCACTTTCAGCTCCAGTTTGACGGTTGCTCCCTCCGAATTACGTGAGGCAACGAGAGAGGTCGGCCAGCTCTGTCCTGCTGGAATGAAGCCTCCTTGAGCTGCTGTTCCACAAAACTGTCACAAGTAAGCATTGGAGATGCAGCGAACGTCGAGCAAGGCGAGCACCAGCGTCACACCGCGTACCCAGTGGATGGCAACCATGAAATATTCATCAGGCAATGCAGGTCTGAGTTGTCATCTCCTCATATGGAGCAAGGCACGTAGCCCCCTCCAAAGTCCCCAAATTAAAATATTTGTCAGCTGTGATTAATATAGACATTTGACAGCCCTTGTTGAAAGGAAGAGCCTCTCAGCATTTTGGAGCAGGTCTGACGATCAGACTATGGAGTCTGATGAGCGCGAGCATGCACAGAGTGCTACGGGGAGCACAGCTGGGCTGCTGCCGGCTGCAGGAGTGCAGTTCCCTTGGATGTGGCCATATTGCTCCATGATTTGCAAAGAGTTTTTACACAGTTGTTTCAGGCGTTTGTCATTTCTGTGCTTGTGAAGAGCAGTTTCTCTCAAGAGTATCTTTGAAGTTCAGGTCTGGCAACATCTCCCTTATGAAATCCTTCTCTTTCTCTACAAGGCTGGGATGGATCAGCCATCATTGTATGGGAATTTGGATTGTTGTGCACTCAAAGAGAAAAGTTTGTGTTAGAAGAAACAATCTTCGGTTCATGGTCAGCAGCATGTCAAGAACATGCAGTGAGTTTCAGGTGGTTTATTCTATATAAGGAGCTGCTTAGGTCTCTGTGATTCTGCTGTGCATGGCCAGTGTGCTTACAGCTGTTCTGGACTATTTTCAGGCACAGACTTCCCTCCACCCAACAGCAACTTTCATATAATGGTTTGGGGATGAGTAAGTTTCAAATTTCCTCCTGATGCAAAATAAAATACTCCCAGATTAAGTGAAGAGAATTTGAGAACAGAGGTGTTAGAAAGGAAGCAGATTCCTGTAACTGACTGCACTGTAGGAATTCCAGGAGCAATAGGAATCCCTTGTAAGGCCATCCTGATTTGGGGACTTGCTCCTCTCAATTCTGGGCTAAGTAGCCTTGCTTTAGGTCATGGCTCTTAAGAAGGCCAATGAAAATGCAAAACTTAATTTTGGCATCATTGTGTGATCCAGTGTGTATGAGACTGATCATAGATACAGAAAGGAGGTGGGACTTGGGAGGTTTTGAGGTGTGGGGCTGCAACATTTAGCCATCGTGGTGCAAAGTTGCATGCATCCCCTGGCACCCCATCCTGGCCAAAACTCCATGGGAGCAATGCAGCAGGTGAGCTCCATCCCACCACGCTGGTGGTGATGGGTACCTGGGATCCAGAACTGGGAAAGCTGTGGTGGGAAAGGGAGGCTTGGGAAGGGAAATAATGCTGAAATGTGTGCATAGTCTTAGTAAAGGAACAGAGTCGGATCTTCCCGCTGGTGCTAGCATGTGTGTTGTTGTGTCTTGCAGATGTATTGAAAATCTGTGTTAGAACTGTGAGCAATTAACACATTTCCTGAGGACACATGGAGAGGAGCTGAACTTGCATGTGCTCTAGCATAGTTCTGCCTTAATAAATCTTGGCTATGCCTACGACTTAAAACTGTGTTGCTGAAACACAACCGTATTTCAGCTCTGGTGGCAGTGTGGTTGTGTGGAGAGGATTGGAGGTGCCAGCACAGTCTGCTTACCCTCCTGTGTTTGAGCGAGTAGCTGGGATGCTGTGAAGCTTCCCATTGAAATGGATGCAGACTTTGATTCAAATTCATGCTGGCAGTTCTCACCTTGAAAAATCTGCTTTGCCTTCTCTTTGAGGAGATGCCTTCAGAAAAAAAAAAAAAAAAAAAAAAAGTAATGAGTGGAATTGGATGAGAAACAGTTCTCCTTCCTACAAAGTATTTTTAAACTGTCTGGAGCAAGAACGTGTTTATGAGTCCAAGACCCGTTGAGTTTTGTCGTTGAAGAAAGAGAAGACAAATGAAAAATAACCCTCACTGCAGCCAGAACACGTGTTGGGAAGAGCATGGGAGAGCTGTCCTTCAATAACCATCTTGGTACTCTCACTGTGCTCCTGGAGCATGGCAAGCATATCCAGTTCTTGTGCTACTCAGTGGAGACCAGGTGCATACAGAATGGAGAAGGATCCGTCTGCACCTCTGTCTTTGGGGGGTTAGCAGCAGACAGTGGGGCTCGTGGAGAAGAGAAGGGTGGAGATGACAAGCTGTAGAACAATGGTTGTGATCAGGGAACATTTCTCAGGTGGTACAGGAGAGAAAAGATGTTGGGCTTTTTGGAGGAAGGCTCCCGGCCTGAAGCTTCATTGGTTTGAAATTTCAGATCAATTTGAGGTTAAATTTTGTGATCTGAACATATCAGTGACTTATCTCTGTAATTAGAGCTCCTAATACTCCCCTGGATGCCATGTGTATGCTAAAACCTTACTTAAAACACTCGAACACAGGCTTCAGTACTCTGCTGGATTGTGGCCTGTGTGATAAATACAAATGTTAATGATCTTCCAGGCTTATGCTTAAAATTCCGTGGTTGAAGTTTGCAAACTGATTGTGCAGATTGCCAAATTAGGTTGAATTACTCAAATTTAGATGAGCTTTGCATAAAACCTACAAATGTGTTCAATGCGGTGTTTTGCTTAGGTCTGTGATTTCATTTCACCAGGCTTCTATTTGCATGTGTTCATTAAAATTGTTTATTCTTTCTTTCTCTTTTTTCTTTTTTCTTCCTGGTACTGCTTTGAAAAAAACGGTATTTAAGCAGGGGGAAAAGAGTGAAGAACAGGGCTTGTAATTATAAAACGAAGCTAAATGAAGTCATGTTGTGGCCCATTCTGTGAAATGGAGAACCTGAGAGCTCATTACTGAGCTCAAAGTTGAAACTGACCACTTTCTGCCAAAGGTTTCCAGCATTTCCATCAATTAAATGAGGCCTTCTGCTGCGTGGCTATCCAGTCTCTGCAGTCCAGTTGTTTATCGATGGGGGAGAAAAGCATTTCCACTTCATTGGGACTGCTGTCGGCTTGTATTCTAATTAGTATTTATTTTTCTTATTAAAAATAATAACTTGGACAAGGAAGCACCGCTCCTCTTCTCTTTGTTAATCCCTTGAAAAAACACACGTCGTCTCTCAGCCTGAACAAATGAGCAAGTCTCCAGACAGACGAAGGGCTTTAATGAGGTTGTTCCCTCTTTCTCGATGCCACCCGGCCCTTTCTAAAAGGTGACAGTCTGGTGTGTCCCAGAGCCGTGCCTTCTCGCCTTTATTAACCACTTTGTTTATTGTTGTGTGAGGTACCCAGGTGTCAAAATAATACTTATGTTTGTTTGGAAGTACTGTGTAGCAATCCCGTGAGATATAGGTTTGTTATTTGAGAGTGGATGCGTCCAGTTCTCAGTCAAGATATGAAAAAGAGCATTGACTTTACATGCAAAATCACTTCTTAAAAATGAATTGTAATGTAGCTATATGCACACATGCTGTAATGGCATAAGGATAAATTATCCATGCTGTGAATCAGTGCACTTTTAAATAGCAGTTTAAACAATAATCTGTGGCAGTCTCAAAGAAGCCCTGGTGTTTTAATAAATTGATAATGAATTGCTTAAAAATATGTTATGGTATCTTAACAGCAAATTTGTAACCAAGATTGCAAACTGATTCTCTGTTGTAAGCAGGTCTTGACCTTGTGTGCTTCCCAAGCCTTCTCCGATGCCTGCTTTTCAATTGGAAATCCCTGGGAGCATTGAGGAGGGGTTGTCCCAGTCCCCCACCGTCTGGAGGTGTTTGCTTCCATGCTTGTGTTTCACCAAATACAGGGATTTTGCTTTTGGAAGAAGCGTTGTAGCTCTCAAACAAAGTGGAGCGTGTCGGAAGCAATTTTGTACTGAAATAAAACCCCACTGGTGTTTGGTTGTCTGCCATGATGGCTACATGGGTACTTTCAGAATTGTGAGGTTGTTTGCAGGATGTTAAAATTTGCGAGACAGTCCTCTCTGACCTCAGTAAACAGTGCAGACTTTGTAACTGGTTGGGTGTGGTAGCTTAAATACCTTTGTGCCGCCTCTTTGCTTGTGGAAAAAATAGCCAGGAAGATAGAAGCCAGTTTCTGGAGAGCGCCGTGCTCAATTTCCTCACGACTTCCCAGTGCAGCACTCTTAAAAACCTCCACTCTGAATCCACCGCTGTCAGTGCAGCCCTCTCAGTAGGTGCTCGTGCTGCGTGAGCTTCTCCTGATTGGAAATGCAAACAGTAGCTCCATTATTTCCCGATTATTCCTGGCGAAGGCGAATTGGCTCAGCCATTTCCTCTGAGCGCTGCGGTGCTGTCGGCGTGGGGTTCTGCAAGTGGAGATGGGAGGTTGTGCTGAACGCGCTCGGATTTTGTTTCCACGTTGTCACTGCTGAAACAGGCAGGACAGCCTGGGCAGCAGTGTCTGGCACAGTTGATTTTTCAGTTGCTTTCTCGGTGAAAGCTGTTGCTTATTCATTTCATTTGTTTCTCACCTGTGTTTCAGAAGGAAGTGTGTAGAAAATACAGACCTCCAAGTGACGCTTGTGTTAAGGCCGTAGCTGTCTTTGTGCTGGAGGTTGTTATGCCTCAGAATTGCCACTCCATCTCTCATTTCTGACAGGGCATGGCTGGTGGTTGCCTTGCCTAAAGAATGCCATGTGTGGTGGTTACCCACCTCCCGGGCTGCAGCCCCACGCCGTGTCCCTTCCTGCCCCACAGTCCTGCTGCCCATCACTGATGCATTTGCACCCAGTAGGAGCACGTCCTGAAAAACGAAGCTTACAGCAAACAGCCTGCCTGAGAGCTTTGTGCAAAGGAACTCTTTAGTCTTTGCTTTATAAAACAAGGCTACAAACTGAGGCAGAGGAGGGAGAGCCAAGCAGTCAGCTGGAAGCTCTGGTACGTTCCTATCCTACCGGGCCGGTGCTCTGCTGAAGGAGCTGGGAAGGCAGTGAAAGTGAGCGAATACTGGCTGCCTGCAGAAACCAAGGAGAGCAGTCACTGCGAGGAAGCTTTCAAGTGGACGACTCTAATTGGAGGTGCTCTGAGGCTTCCCTTTGCTTCTGGAGGTCGGAGGAGGCTGCCATCTCCAGCTGGTCTGGCCAAAATGGATGTGACAGAGGACAACGTGACTTGTAAGCCATGTTTTGTGGTGCATGGAGGTGTGGAGAGCAGTGTTCCAGCCAGGACATCTTTAGTGTCAGCTCCCATGAAGGGAATGTGTTGCTATATATGTCATCGAACCTGCATTGTGTTGCTTCCTGCTCCTCCTTCCAAACGAAGGGTGGTTTCAAACTTGTGTGAATGTGTCAGGTCCAGAGTCCAGTTCTCATGACTTCCACCTTGAGATTTACCAGTCATTACCTAAATTTATACAGTCAAGACTTGAAATTCCTTCACGTGCCTATTTAAGTGGCATCCAATGGGACTGCATGTATTCCCTGCAAAGTTTAAGTGAACGTAACGCTGTCTCTTGTGTTGGGACAGGTGGGGAGATGGGCCATTGGTGTTGTGCACTTGGGCATGGTAGGGACTGGTCGAAGTCAAAACGATTGTTGACAGTGCAGTGAATGCTCATAGTTTTGTAGAGAAGTGAGTTAAATGCTGAATTAGAACCTCAATCTGTGGAGCTCTTACATAGAGTGACTTAATGGACAAAGCACAGAAATTAAGGTATACAGGTGGTGGCTGCAGATCTGAGTTTCTGACCTTCTGTTGTAACCTTGGGATGCTTTTCCTTTTCTGTAAAATAGGGGTAGTGATAGATCCCTGCTTTAGTGAAGTGTCTGAAGAGTACTGATGAGGTGCTGTATACAAGCCAGCCTGGGATAAGAGCCTTTATCTGCTGTGTCCGTCATTCCTGCACTAAGGCTGGCTGCTGGAGCAATAAATAGAATTTGCTCCTCTGCATTCAACTGGCTGCCTAAGTTCTTGTCTGCTCTATATTTAAGCAAGCAGTTTTAAGATGTGCTTCTTAACAGGTTTTGTTATTAAGCACATGTGCCTTTCACAGCATCATTGGGGCCATAAAGTTTAGATGCTGGATGCCGAAAGGGGAGAACAAGGAAACCTTTTAACCCGTACATTATTAGAAATTCATTTCAGATGATCCCTGTGGAAATGTTGCTGGTAGTTTTGCTTCTTAAGGCAGACAGTAACTAGTCATGATTTTCTCCAGAAATGAAACAATAGAACTGTGCAAAACCTAATGAAGGGGAAATGAGTGATTTATGGTGAAAATGTACAGGTTCTCTGCGCTGCTTGGTTTGTATGTTAATCTCACTGGGTGGACTCTATGTTGGGAATAACTGAGAAACACAAAGGAGAGGTTTTGTACGAATTATCTAGTGAGTGTCAGTTATAACCTTCACCGGCAGCAACGTCCATCTCTTATAGAAACCTTTCCAGAGTTGTAGCCACATGAAAATACCAAGCTGCGAGGAATAATAGCGTTCAGAATAGGGTTGTGTCCTACACGAGATCTCTTTGAGGAGGGATCTCTTTAAACCTCAGGGAGGGAGGAAGAGAAAAATGAAAGAAAACCCAGCCTATGCATAGTGGAAATTCTCATTGGAATTCTGAATGGAGGTTTCTTCAGTTCTAATAAAGACACATAGGTGGCTCGCTGCCCCATTTGCTGCTATTGCAGAAACCGGGATGCCGTGTGAGACCTTCCACGCTGAGAACGATCAAAATTCCCCCCAGGTTTTTGGCTCATCCTTTGGTCTTAAAACGCCTTTTGAAGAGAACATATGGGGGAGAAGTTAGAGCGGAGGATGTGGTGCCAAGGTCTGTGCCGAGGTGCCCAGTGCTGCCGAACGGCAGAGCAGCTGGGGCAGGCAGCAGGGGAGCACCCTTGGGTCGGCTCCCAGAGCCGCCGGCTCAGCTCTGCCACCGGCCGTGCTGCGGATCTTTATTTTCCTCCTGGTCTTTGTCTTTACTGAGGCAAATGGTGGGTGAATTATGCATGACCACAGGACATCTCTCCGCATTGATTCCAGGAGCCAAGCTGCTCCTGAATAGCTATTTTGGCGTTCTGCTGCAGCTTTTTGAGGAGCACTGCAATGTGTGCCAAGCTAGAACTCGTGTTCGCAACAACTTCCTTTACTAGCAGGAATTCATGGATAGCCAAGCACATAAAAAAGTGACTTTAAAGGTGCATTGTATGAATTCGGCTTCCAAGGAAGAGCCACCTCTCTGTGCTAAATATCTGGATGTAGAGCAAAATGTGTGTTTGTGTGTGAATTCCATAGCAAGTATGCGGTTGTTACAACTGAGATTCAATTGCAGTATAGATTTGAACTCAGCGTCTCAGCTGGACTTTGAACTGGTGGCATCTACTTAGAAAAAAAATAAATACGTCTGGCAAAAGCAAATTCTCTCCTGCTCTCTACCCACAAATTAATCTTTAATGTGATGTTCTTAATGTTCTTGGTCACAGAGGTGGCTGGAAAGTCCTTCTTCCTCTTTGCAGAGCTCTGTGTGCCAGAGCTGAGGACAGGATGGTGTGGATTTGCACTGCTTTCCTAGAAGCAAAGCTGTTGAGTGTTTAAAAAGTAAGTTTCTTAAATTGCTGGAGAAACAAGAGCTGTATATTAGTGGAACACAGAAATTTTTTCCTGTCCCATGAGCCCTGTGGGCTTGACAGGGACTATGCAATCGGGCTTGGATGCTGTCACACTTAAAAGCATGTTAAAAAATTAATATTTTCCCGTTGACTTTCTGTATCAGTGCAGAAATACATTCCAGTGTGGTGTGTGTGTCTTTGTTAAACTGGAGTCTCGCTGTGGATGCATATCAGCACTAGTGTAAGCAGAAAAGAATGGAGTGTTGGAGGATGTGGAAGCACTGCTAAAGGCAGAGGGGCTGGAGGTGGGTTGCTGGTGGATATTACTGAACATGAAATAGCAGTGTGTAACAGAGAGGGGCATGTATTGACTTAGTTAGGTCTCTAATTAATTAATAGACAGAGGAGCTAATAGATTCTGCTTTGGTGTTCTCACCACTGCTTGGACTCCCAGCAATTTTAGTGTATCTGTCTATAATCTCTGAAGCAGCAGAAGCAAAGGTAGAAAGAGATTTTCTGCCCTCACTGGGCTTTTTCATTCCTTCTGCTTGAGGGAGATTAGGATTTTCTCTACTTTTCAGCCTTGGCACTTTTCCACATTGTTTTTAATTACAAAGCAACGTGGTGCTCTTCCATCTTCCTGAAGTGTTGGTGCGTAGTTCTTTGTGCAACCAAGGCAGTAACTTGCTGTATTAACACTGCCTGCATGGGAGGTTATCAACAAGAGCAATACCATTACTTCCACCTTCCAGATTTCTACCAAACAAGCAGTCCAGCATTCCGAAGCCTTCAGAAGTGGGATCCCAAAGCCAGATGTCAGGCTGTGTCTTTCCTGTCGTCTTCTGCGCGACCTTGTGCTGGCTGAATATACATCTCATCTGTGGTGTGATTCCTGAACAGGAGCCTTACGTGGATGCAGACGTGCAGACGAGCTTTGTGACTCCTGTACCAAACACATTCTCATTTAGGTGCGGGAAAAACATCAGTCATGTTGTCATGCTTACATCCTGAGCCATATGGCTTACTGTGAAACATTACTACATGCATGCTGCTGCTTCTCCAGCAAGACAAAAAAGAAGACAGAGGAAGGGCACGCATTTGGGGTGCGTGGAGATGAGATAGGGTGAACCAAGCTTTTCTTATTTATTTCTTCATGCTTTGAGTGGTTGCACTAAGGAGGACTGCGCAATGAGGTGCTGCAGCACAGCTGGGTCACCATCAGTGCTAAATGGCAGCAGCTGGGTCTGAGTGTTTAAAATCTCAGGTCACGTGCTGTTTGCTGTTTTCCTTTAATTTTTGAAAGTGACAGAGGTTGCTTGCAATATGTTTGCTTGTTGGAATTTAAATACACTTTAGACGAAACAAATGGTGGAACGGAGCCATTTTCCAGGTTAACAGTCCTGATGGTCTTGGTGGCAGTATTTCCATGCAGGGTTCTCTTGCAAGCTAGGCACAAAGCAAGAGTGCTTGAAAAGCAGAAAACAGAAACATTTACAATGGAAAAGGCTCAAACGTTCCCTGCTGGGAAAAGGTGCCCATCAACTGAACAGCTGTTCTGTGCTACAAAGGACACTGCCAAGGTTGTTAGTGTCTACAAATTGAGTTTCTTGCTGATGGTCTTTTGTAAAGTATTTAATATCTAGGTGAGGGAAGGAGGAGTGAATAAATTACTTTATCCCTCCTCAGTTCTCTCCTTTGTGAAGAGCAGCCATTTTTAATTACAAAATTAAAATACTGTGATGATTAAACTTTGCTCAGATGCAGTGGCAATCTCAATTGTTTAAGGGAGGGAAAAAAAAAAGATCAAACCCTATATTATAATATGGGTCATGTACACACTAAGTATATTCAAGCACGCTGGAAACAAGGTCACTGTGGTGTTTCAGCTTATCAGGGTGGCTGTGCTGTATTGCTGCAATCTGACTCTGCTACCACAGTTTCCCGGATAGGGTCAACACTGCTATGGTGAGGGAAAGGAAATGCCAGAACTGCAAGGAAAACTGTTAGATTCTTCGTGGTTTGGCTCCCAGAGCAGAAATGGGCTTCAGGAAGATTTGCTTCTAAGAGAAATCATTGGGTTGGGCTGCCAGAATTGTAACAGGATTGAGAAGTTGTCCCCATCTGATTCCCAAATGCCTTTGGTGGGTTTTCACCATCAAATATGACTTTTCTTTTTCCTGTTTTTTTTTGTTTTTGTTTTGTTTTGTTTTTAAGTGCAATAGAATGATTTTCATTTTCATGAATATCTCCCAAAATCTATGTCTGCAAACGTAGAGTTGAGTCACTGAAATCAGGGAGCAGGAATAGTATGTGCTGATGTGATTTTTCCTCTAAGAGACAATGGTGCATGGTTTTAAAATTCAGAATTCCTAAGATGTTTTTTAATAAATACATGCAGCCCAGAGGAGAACGGAAAACTTGACCTACATTAGCAGCCCCATCTAAAATAGCACACCTTGCAGGTGATTTCCATGTGTTTTTATTTTCCAGCAGATTACTGTGCTGATGGCAGAATTTCTTCTTCAGTAACGTGACAGAAATACAAGTAGGCAATGGGGAACTCAGCTGCCAAACCGCAGCCTGAGGCTCGTGGCACTGACAAAGGAGCTGCTGGGGTATGCAGCAACGCGACTGAAAAACCTGTGCAGTTTTGTGCTGAGATGCAGGAGAACAGAGGGAGGAGGTTAGATGGGAAATCCCAAGGATAGGATGAAGATGTTGGGTGAGATGGATGGCACCTCCAGGACGTGGCCCAAGCCCTGCTGGAGCTACGACAGTGCCTTTATGGACACTGAGGGGAATGGGGAGATATCCAGCTGATGGGACTGAGCTGCTCATTGCAGAACTGAGTGCCCTGAGAGTGCAGCCCATTTGTAGGTGCACGCTGAGCGCTAATAAGACGGCTTATGTTGTGTTATTTCGTGGGGTGGTGTCAAAGGCTACAGAAGATCTTGTTAGTAGCTGCGGGAGGACTGTGATAGATTCTGATTGTTTCCCATTCTCCCAAAGGAAAAGGGTAATTTAGTACTTTTCTCATGGGAACCAAGTGGTGGAATAAACTCTGGGGTCATGAAATCCAGTGACCCTGCTTCCCTCAGGCAAACACATAATTTCATCCCTTTCATAAATTGATCAAATATTTGATCTTGCAGAAGCCTAGCAAACTGCAGGTTATGCTAACAACAAAAAAAAAACAACATGCTTTTGTAGAAGAGAAGAAGGCATTGCTCCATGCCTTTTCCCAGGCCTACTGTTTGTTGTTTTATACACTGTGATGTCAGTACTGATTAGAGCTATCCTGGAGCTGTAAGTACAGGTTTTAAAAGAATTGGATTTGCTCATTGTTTGAGTATCTTTGTGCTGTCCATGGTAATTCTCACCTACCTCTTTGTGGCTTTGAAACAGCAGCCCTGTTTATAAATGCCTTTAAGATAATTGATGAAAGAGGTGATTTACATGAAGAACAAAGCAGCGCTCAAACTTTGGCTGAGACCTGTCCGCACCTTTTTGGTGTTTGGGGAAATAAAACACGAGAAAGGGAAATGTTGGTTTTTTTTCCCAGCTTCTAGGTGCCTTTTTTTCTGCTTGGGAGGAATATACCCATAAAGCACAACTGCCACAACCCCACGTAGACTTTTGAGAAGTAACCCTCTGGACAGAATGGAAATAATCTCTATCAGCTTGTATGAGTGAGATAAGGGCTCCGAATTGATATTGCCCTGATACCGATCACCTTCCCTGGTTACCCTGGGAGGCACTGCCCGCCTCTGAGGCATATCCCTGCAACAGGGCTGGAGTGCAGGTCCCCCAAAGCACCACTGGCTTGTGATGATGCAAGCTGAGGTTAGAAATAGAGCTACAAATGTAGGCTTTGCTTGAAAAATGCCCGTAAATAGTTATTTGTTGGAGCTTTTCTCTCACCTCGCACTTTCTTCCCTTGGCATCTCATTGTGTTCCAGTGAGGCCTTGTCCCCTCCTGCTGCCATTTGGCCACAGTGCTCACACCGCTCGCTGCCAGAAGGCGATGATTGATGTTGAGGCTGGGAGCACACAGCTGCTGATTTGATTATCACTGTTTCATCTCCTAACCTTTCTGGGGTTTTCATTCACCTAGCCGTGCTTAATGGCATTTGGTGAGGTGCTTCTCTAGGAACAGTGAAGCAGTACAGGGGTAGTTCTGAAAATCCCATTCTTGTTCTTTGCATTTACTAAAAGATATGGGGAGAGAGGTGAAGATCTTCCCCTACAGGGAATGGAAAATTTGGCTGTTTAACTGGGAGCGGTTACAGAAATGGATATGCAACTTGTTAATAAAGTAATTGTGCTGTGTTGCTATAAAGAGGATGGCTTCATTATAAAATTCTTGTTGTAATACTGTCATTATGGTAGATGTATAGCATATGAACTAATTTGCATGCAGATAAGGAGGCTCTGACAGCTTGGTAGCATAATTACTGCATAGCATACAGCTCAAGAGTGCTGGGAGCTGATGCTGTTACTGGAGGGTTACTCGTGGGACTAATTACACTGGCTTTGTTACATTTAAAGTAGTGGATAGGCAGAAAGGAGACCCTTCCCCCGTGCTCTGTGGCCATGCCTGTGATAAGTTACAGAAGCCATGAACTGATGCAGCCATTTTAAGCCATGCAAATGCTGAGGTTTCTGAACCTTCCAGCACAGTGGAGCAACAGACTTGTGTTTAACTAAGGAGCCTGATTGGTCTGTCAGACAGCAGGCTTTAAAACTGTGATGCCTTCATATACTCTATATCTATCTCAGTGAGGTACACCTACCTCCAGTTGGATCTTTTACTTTAGAGAACAGCTCTAGCTGCAGTAACTTTGCTTTGCTTAGCAGATGCTGTGTGAGCTTTGATTGTTGAAAGGATTCTCTTCCCTTCTCCCAGTGCTCCCGTTGCTGGACCTCACCATGTCTGTGTCCTAGTGATTTTTCTCCACTTAATTTCAGGCATATTTCTCCTTTTTTTTTTTCTTTCTTTCTATTTTGCTTTCACTGTGTCTGCAGTTTTTAAAGACCTTATTACTGAGGTTCCTTTATGGGTTTCAAAATGTTTATTTCATTACTAAGCCATTATAAACCGAAGGCATTTTATTTTCCTGAGTAAATCAAGAGAGTACCGCAGATTATTTTTCCCTTGCTACATTTCCCCCCCACGCCGCTGTCAGATCAGCTTGCAGAGAGGGGAGGAATTTATGAATGCACAGTTGACTTTGATTACGTAAGCTGGAAATTGGCAAACAGTATGGATTTACTTCAATTCCACTAACTTTAAAAAGAAACACGTATTAAATTGGAAATGCCCTGGGGCGTTTAACCAATGGGAAGCCAACCAGAAAGCGTGCGCCCATTCCCTGACCCCCTCCCTGCAGTTGGGTGAATGGCAGCAGGGCTGTTTTGGAGAAGGGTGGGAAGGCAATGGGACTTGTTGGTGCGTGGGGGTGGGGCTGTGCTGCCGTTGCTGCTGATTTGGAGTTGATGCTGTAGAGTGAATCGAGCGAGATGTGTTCGGAATGATTTGTTAATCTTATCAACGTTCGTTAGGCGTTTATTAATAGCGGTAGCAGCCAAGCACGATGTTGCATTTGGAACTTTCTGTATCAAACAAACAGGTGCTTTTAGAGGTAATTATCATCCCATGGGAAATTCAGAGTGTAGATATTTCAAAAATGAGCTCTGGTAAAAGAAGGGGTGCAGGAAAACATTAAACTTCCTCAGCAGTTTTCACCCTTTCTTTCTTTCCCCTCACTCCTGAGCAAAGTACAAAGAGGAGGAAGGGGGAGCAGAGCATACCCTTATTCAAACAAAAGGTTACTGGCTGAAACAGCTTTATTAGGCTCTTTTCCACGTAATGTCAGTGATTTTAAGGCTTTTTTTTTTTTTTTTTTGCAGGTTATTGAGGCAGTTTTAAGGTTGTATTGCTGTGCATATTGTGAGTCCTCTCTGTGTGCTTTTATTTTTAGTGCTGAGAGACTTTAAAGGCATTTGATTCCCAAGGGATGGGGAATAAACTCATTTCTTTTGAAAATCAGTGCTGTGTGCTTTCTCAGCAGGCACCCAGCATCTCAGGCAGGTTACAGCCCCTCCCCAGCCAGCCCTACTCCTCAGGGAATGCTGTGATGTCCTTTCAGCCCAAGTCCTGAACGAGTCCTTCAGATCTCCTGCAATCATAGGAATGACAGGAGAAGTAAGAGCTTCCCTTGGGAATTGTGACTGGACTTTGTTGTCGTTTCCTTACCGACTCAGCTGCTTTGCTTTCTCTCTCACAGCCTGCTGTTGGCACTCAGCAAATAGATTATCTCCACACTTTGTTTTCTGCCCAATCAGATATTCCTCCTGAATCAGCAGTGCTTATCTCCAACCATACGTAATTATGGCAGAGAGGCGGTACCACCACTGCTGGATAAAATGCACTTCTATTACAGACCCCTAATTTTGGTACCCTGGCCGTCGGGTTGGATGGTGTGCAACAGCCTGCAGGTTTTAAGCATAAAGCAAGGAGCATTTATCTCCTATTTAGAAAGCTTGTAACTGGTGTTGGTCAATTACAATGTTGCAGGTGTATTGAGGTCTGAAGTGAGGGACTGGAATGGCCGTGGGGGGATCAATAGTGCACAAACTCAGAAGGATTTGCAGATCATTGCAAGAGTGGAAAAAAATGGATATGGATTCCAGCTTTAAAAATGTAGAGAGTGTGCCAAAATGTTGGGACTATTTACTGAGGGTGAAGGATGGCTCCTGCACAGCTATGCTACTCCAGGAAACGTTTGGGTGTACCTAGTTAATCTAATACTACAGTTGTATTCTGTCTTTTTATATATATATATATATATTATTATAATATACATAATAATAATATACATAACCAGTCCTATATATATGACTGATTATGGGGATGGTACTTGGTATGTCAGTCTGTCTTGCAAAGGTCAGCTTTTCTTGATTGGTTTTCCTTAACTTTGTAGTAGGGTTTTTCTCACTGCAGACCTCCCTCTCCCTCCTGTTACCTCCAGCCCCGTTTACAACAACAGGAATGATGAGCAGAGCTTGACATTTGCCTATATCCCTTGGGTCTCAGCAGTATGAACCTGCCTGGTGCTCTTTAAAACATTCAGTATGGTCTTTTTCAAGTCGGAGAAGAGGGTGGGACTTGGTCCCTAACAACTCTGCCTCCTGCCCTGCTGGTTATCAGCCTCAGGCCAGCAGAGCAGTGATGGTTGCAGTGCTCTGCCCGAATTTTGATACATTTCTAATTATAGCAAACGGTGCTCTGAACTCCAGAGGTGATAATGAAGCCCAGACTGTGTGTCAGCAGAGCTTTGATGGGGTAATACATTCCTATTTCACAACATTGTTTTTTATTTGTATGTTTATGGGGAGCTGCACTTGTGCAGCCAACCATGTCTTGCTTGTTTTCCTTGAGCTGAAGAGGTGAAACACGCCGAGCAGTGGAAGACTGTAATTTTATCAAGGTAATTGAGTATTATGTATTTGTCTTCCCTATGGGAGGTGTACGAGGGGAGAAGCAAGGACAGGAGGCTGTTTGTGAGACCTTCATAAAAACCAGAATGGTGCTGACAGGTCTGTAATGCTCTGATGTCCCACAATATTCTCTCTGCTTCTGAACATGGGCTGTAGGAGGTGGGTGAGCCCTGTGAAATAGCCCTAACGTGCGCTGCACAAATTCGGTGCTCCCAAAATCATCATGAGGAGCAGGTGGAGGTGTGCGAAGTGAGGGAGGGTCTGCATTGCAGATGAATTATAAATACCCTGGGAAGCTCTTGGTGTGTGATGAAGGTGGTCTTGTCCCAAGAAGTGAAGAGCATAACCACAGCGTTCTCTGCTCTCCTGACTGAGGTGTGAACCCACCATGAGAAATGGGACATGCTCTGCTTTTAAATCTTCATGCATGATCCCAGCCAGCTCTCAGAGAGGTGCTGAGACAGTGAACTCCAGCTCTGCACAAAGCTCAGAGCTGAACAATGCAGACATTTCTTCTCATTTAATGCATCTCTGTTTCTCTAAACATGCTTTTTTAGTCATCATTTCCCAGCACTTATCTGCCTGGACCACAATCATCACACACAGCTGTTTCCAAGGTTATACAGAACATCATTTTAAATTAGTTGGTATTGTTTAAATCCAAATGCAGCTGCTGAGGGCTGCCAGGCTGTGCGCTGCCTGAAGCAGTGTGAGGATGAGCCAGATGCAGGAGATGTGATGTGCGTGGGGACAGGGGAGGCACCTGGAGATGGGGAGCTTAGTGTTGCCCAGACTTTACTTTGCAATGTGAGTTTTTATAAGCCTATATGTGTAGGGGGAGTGCGTGGCATCATTGGTGTGTAAAGAGCTGTGGCTGGGTTTGAAGTTGTGTTGCTCATAACCAAGTTGCACAATCGATTTGCTCTTGCCCTTGGCAAGTTGCAGCTCTTGCCTTAAGAAATCCATGAGTATTTGGCTGCTGAGCTTTGTCCTCGAGTGACTGCAGTGTAGCCGTGCCCTTTGTAAAAACTGCTTTTAAGAGAGACTCTCAAAATAGATGAATGAGTTGGCTTGGATGCATTTAGAAAAATAATAATCCTATTCTAGCAGCATGCTTTACTACAACTCTGACATTATTTAGAGTAACTCTGCCTCCCTCCTGAAATTTTTACTACATGATTACAGTGTTGTCAGCTCTTGTGATTTGCAGACTTAAAGAGGAGACCTTGGTGGAGGTGATTTGCTCCATTCCTGTGCCTCTTGGCAAGAGTTACCCTGTGTAGGCATCATCCCTGCAGGGAGTGACAGGGAGGGCTGTTCTCTGTCCTTCATGGTTTTCAAGAGTCTGGCTGTCAGGACCAGCTGTAGTTGCCAGTTTGGGTTCTTCGTGCTGTAACTCTGCTGGTAGGTACCTTTGGTGGACCATCCCTTTACTTCAAAACTTGTGTTTGTCATGGTGGGAAAGGGCTGGCGTTGCCCTGAAGCTTATAAAATCAGAAAGAAAAAAGCACCAGCACTAAGATAACTGTTTGTCTCTTAAAGAGGCCTTTTCATTTCCTGCAGCGATCTCACCTTCTGCTCTCCCCCAGTAACAAAATTTACAACGTTTTGGTATCATCAATAGAAATAGCTAGGTTAGGGCTAGTGAGAATATCCCAACTGTGTGCTGCTGCAGAGCCACATTTTGTTATGCTGAGCTGTCTTAAAAATCTGCCTGTAAGCCTCCCACAGTAGGGGAGAAGCTTGGAAAATCTAGCATTTACTTAGATATTTAAATCTCACCCAGGGAATCTGAAGTTCTTTGCATGAGAAAAAGGGCTATGGGAAAATAAGATGTCATCAAGTAGGTATGTCCCATCAGCCAGTCTGAGGTGCATCTATAATGCAAGGTAGACAATATAAAGTTCTGACTAGCAGAATGGTTCTTTGCACCACCCTTAGGCCTAGGAGGAGGGACACCAAGTGCCATCTGTCTGAGGATGAGCAGATTTATAAATTCGATTATATAAATATTGGGACCATTGCTATCTGGCTAACATGTACACCAGACTGGATTAATTCATTAACACTTGTAAATTCACATAGCGTAGTAACTATATAGTAGTTAGGTAGCCATGATTTCCCAAAAGATAAGGAGTATAAGCTAAGGATCATGGAACAGTACATCATATAGCCTGTGGATGTCTTCAGCGCTTGAGCTTTAATTGCTGACACCTCCTAGCCACATGCATAACTCCCACTGACACTAATGGGAAGTGCTTACACACACCAAGTGGAGAATAGCCCAGGAAATCGCTTATTTGTCCTTGAGGGATGTTGTGACAAGCAAGAGTCACAATTGGCCTTGTTTACTGTCAACCTTTTCCGCTGAATGGCACCAACACGTGCGCCATGGCAAGCGTCTGCTTTGGTTTGAGGTAGCAAGGCTCTTGTTAATCAAAGCAGCTTTTTCAAAGTTAAACTGTTTAAAAGTGTGTGAGTTCATCCCTGTGCATTTATCTTGCAGAAGAATTTGGAATCTGAGCTTCCTCAGATCGATGGTTGCATTAATTATGCACAAAAGGTTGAATTCTGCCAGGCTCCTTCGCTTGGAGTGCTGCTTTATTCGGAGAGGAATTGACTTGCATTATGCAGGGTGGACAAATTCACCTACAGCCTGAACTTCTGTAAAAGTCTCCAGGGAAGGTCAAGTTTCTGTTGTTTTCAATAATAAATGAGATTCTCATTGAGCAAAATGATCCAGGAAATCGGCTTCAACTCTCTGGGTAACGGCTGTGTGGCCTCTGGTGGAGGCTGAGAGGATCCGAGAGGGTGAGAAATGTCTTCCATGCTGCAAGTCTTGAGATTCCGACCACGTAGGGCTGGCTCCAAGGTAGCACAGGGGTTAATGACTTCTTATGTATTTTGAAGAGTCTCAGAGCTGCGATGATCAAGCATATTGCTTACAGCCTTCACGTATCTCAAATGATGTTCCTGTTAGATGAGATCTGTACCAGTAAGAGAAGGCTATGGTATTTATATAATGGACAAATTACTTCGCTCTTGGCAAAGTTTTCCCCTCTCCATGTTGGTTTGTTGTTGTTTTTTTTTTGCTCCCAAGTGGATGTTAAGCATTAATAGTTTCACTTTCCCTTTAGCCTCTAGAAGTTGCCTAATTTGACTTAACAGTCAGAGAGAAAAACAATGGCATGATAATGAATGTGATTTGTTCATCTGAAAATGTGAAAGCATAACTTAAATGGCAGTTGGGAAAATGCGATCGTGAGTGTTTCAAACTTCAATTTTTTGCTGAGGTGTGAAGTGTCCTGAAAGGAGCGAGTGGCAGTTTCTCAAAAGGGTGTCCATTTTCTTATAATGCTGTTTCATTGGCTCCTTCCAGTCGTAAATCTTTGGATTGCTAAAAATATATGGGATAATGGATGACAGCTATATAGAGCTCTAATTTACTTCACTGCACAGTCACTGTGGAAATGTACTTCAGCTGTTTTGGCTTTTCCGTGTTGCCTCCAGAGAGAATTTCACCCATGTGTTTTGCTCTAGAAGTCATCTGTTGTTTTGCAGTGTATGCACACAAACAGCACTTGCCGCTGCACCTAAACATTGAGTCAGCAGTTGCTTCTGATGAAGCCATCACCGAGGGCTGTTGCTTTTATCTCAGCACATCAGCATCACAGAGCACAGAACGCTGTTGGCCCCCAAAGGCTGTCTGCTAACCACAGCCTCGTGGGACACAAGTGACCTTCTGCTTTTTTGCTCCCTAGTCTTGGTTGCTCCATGTCTCTGCATCCCATCTACAAAGTGGGCACAGGTCCATCTTCCCACCTTGCAGAAGGAGTTTTCAGGGCAAATACACTGACAAGTGGGCGTTCTTAGATTTTTATGGTGGGTGTTGGCAGTTTATTTTATTGTATTATTTTATTTATGGTGCATGTGATTGCTTTATGTCACGTCCACTGGGCTCTGCCCCCCACCATCCTGCAGTTGCAGAGGGAGATCTGCAAAGAACCCAAGCGTGGGTTTAGTGCAAAGCCTTGAAGCCATTGTGTGCACCTGTGTGCTTAAAACAAAGCAGGTGATTTGCAGCAAGTGCCATTAGGTCCTGTGCCAGCATCCATCTGGCAGAGCGGTTTCACCCGCATCAGTCATCTGAAGGGCTGAACACAGTTGTCACAGGATAATGCCTCGCTTTGAATATGAGTGCTGGATTTTAGGTTTAAACTTTATTTTTTGATACGGTCTTATCTGCTGCATGACATTCCTGTCCTGAAGAAAAGCACTCTGTCTCCGATAATCACTCGACTGTCCTCTATGTCAAGGAATGTACTGGGACTGAAGAGAAAATCTTATTACAGCATTTTCTAAAGCTCAGTGTTTTCAAGAAGTCGTTTTCTGGGGATGTGCTGATCTAGTGGCGTGAGGCTGTGGATTTCTGGGCACTCTGTCTTGTTGACACCCCAGATCATGATGTCCTCCACTGACCGTGTCTAAGCTTCTAAAGTACTTGTGGTTTTCCAGAGCTGGTGGTGCTCTGTGTGTCAGCAGCTGAAGGCAGGATGGGCAGCAGCTTGCTTTGTTCACGTTGCCAGACAGCAGCACGAGGATAATTGCTGTGCGCTGCCTGTTTGGGTAGGATCCCAACCAGTGGCAGTGGGGACCTCCAGGTATTCAGGAATGACCGTGGTGAGGGCAGAGATGCTGGCAGCCCGGCTCCAGGAGCAGCAGGGCAAACTGGCAGAGCTTAACGTGGCGTTTAGAACGGGGACACTTGTAGAAAGTGATTTGCGAGAAGATAATTAAATGGCAAAGTGTGTAATGTGATGGAATGATTGTTTTGTGTGAAGGCAGAACTCTGGACGCCTACGCAGGGATGTTTAGCAGAGGGAAGGTATAACGAGAAGTAATCAGATGAAATGAAGGAAAGCCCACTTGAGCCGAATGCTGTGTCATTGTCCCCAGTTTAGGTGCTGGAGTATTTTATAGGGGTGGTGCTTGGCTTCAGAAAGGTGGGGTGCAGCATTCTGTGGGCACACATGTAGTGAAACTTGGAGGTAATGACAGCATTGGCAGGTGAGGCTTTCATTGCTTCTGTACCACCGGAGACAATTAGGAGGAAAGCACACAAATAGAGAAGTGTGCATATGTTATCTGTATCAGGACAGACAGCTGACTAACCAGTGGGCTTCCTGTTTCAAGGAGGGGTGTAATTAAAAATGAGGAACATGCGTTGTAACTCAGGTTTTCTCTAGTACCTCACAGTTCTTTCAGAGCTGTAAGGATTAATAAGATTCTGCTGCATGAGAGCTGGCGGTGTGGAATTTACAGCGAGGCAATTGCGAATAATAAACTATTCTAATGGTTTTTACTTCAGTGAGGTAATAAAAGAATTAGAATTAATGTATTTGTTTTCTTTTTCGTTTTAATGCTCCCAATTATCAATAGGGATGAATTCTAAACTCAAACACCAATCAACTCCTAAACGTTTGGCATTTTTTCAGCATCCTGAGCAGTTACCTAATCACAGCATTGCAGGGAGTGAACCAGAATCTTTTCAACCAGCTGAAGCATTAGCAACAGTGAAGAACTAAAGCGTGCTATGCATACAGAGCCACCGAGGAAAAAAATAATGGTAGCAGTTAAGAACAGGTAAAATTAAGGTGCAGAATCTCTAGGAAATAGTGCCTAAATAGGCGTACTGCTGGGTAGACTTGCTGTTTGTTCTAGTCCTTCCCTTGAGCTTCACAGTGAGCGCATCCATATGGCTGCATAACCACATGTTCCTGTCACCTGCATGCTTCTTGCTGTATCTGATGCTTAGTGTTGGATATGAAGCTAGAAAACTACCAGCGCGGGTCAGGAGGATTGGTCTGGGTACAAGACCTGTCTGAACAGAGGGGTGATGAGAGGACAGACTTCTGCCTTGGCAAAAGCTGCAGGACCACCAGAGACCGGTGTTTTTCTAAGAGTGCAATGAGGTTATCACAGCTGGGAATCCATTAGGTTTAAAGCATTTCACAGCTCTGGGCTATGGGGAAAAGTATACGGTGGTGATTGTACCTCCATTGGATGTTGTTGTTGGGGAAAAGAATGTCTTAAATAACTAGCGTGTAGTGTAATGGAATGGTGTTCATTTTGTAAAACAAACAAAACACTCCTCTTTGGGTCTTTCTTTCATGATCAGGGTGTGTGGTCACTGAAACAAACTTCAGCTGATGTCTCAGTGATAAATGTACTTTTTTCATGACTTTCTGTGGTGGAGTTTTACAGAGATTAGGCTAATGAACTGATCTAGTTAAGGGCACATGCTGTTAGGTGAGCTGTTTTATTGGGACTTCAAACTGCAAATTAAAGGTCTGCTAGAAGAGCAGGTAAAGTCAACAGAAGGAGTTTTATATCACAGCCAAGCAGAGAAGTTCCACACTGAGTTGCACTTTACCTTGGCAATACAGGCAGAAGACGAAACAGCAAGACAAAAAAAGGGAAGTGAGTTGTCCTTATTGAAGCAACTGAGCAATTAGACATCACATAATCTAATTACTGCCATGGATTTAAAGCACACAACTTCTTCTCATGGATATATACGCACATATGTATGTGGGTGTCAAAAGCAAATACTTTCCTTGAATAAAAGTGGAATTGAAATATTGCAGGTGTTTACAGAATCACAGAATCACAGAATTATCAAGGTTGGAAAAGACCTAGAAGATCATCTGGTCCAGCCATTACCAATACTTCCCAGCTAAACCATATTCCTGAAGACAACATCCAAACGTTTCTTGAACACTCCCATGGTCGGTGACTCCACCACCTCCCTGGGCAGTGCATTCCAGTGCCTGACCACCCTTTCCGAGAAGTAATATTTCCTAATGTCCAGCCTGAATCTCCCCTGGTGCATCTTGAATCCATTCCCTCTAGTTCTATCACTAATTATACAAGAGAAGAGGCCGACCCCCAGCTCACTACAACCTCCCTTCAGGAAGTTATAGAGAGCAATGAGGTCTCTCCTGAGCTGGTTTGGACTATGCTGGATACTCAGTTTACTGTGTACTTACCTTCAGCATTTGTTCATAGCACAAGTCTGAAGCCTTGAAGTAATGCAGACAATAGGATCCCTTGTTTTGTGGAGAATACATTGATTTAGTACCCAAGTTTTAAAGGAAGGAGGTAAGCTTTCCCTTCTGATATTTGTGACAGCCTGTGTAGCTGTGCTGTTGTAAGAACAAGCAGGCAGTCTTGTTCCTGGAAAGAACTGCTGCTCATCTCACTGTGAGACAAATTTACACTTACATGGCTAACAGTAGCTTCTGCTATTGATTTCTGTTCTTTCTTTGGTTTCAGTAGTCACATATATTGCCCTAAGAAGTTTTGATTATTTTGCTATTTAAAAATCCAAGGTAAAGCTGGTTCCTGTGTTCTTTTGCACTGTGCATCTTTCACTAAATTGAGAAATTCTCCCAGCACTTCACTGTGGGTAAAAAGATTGTGTTGTGTTCACAGAACCCTAAAGTGTTTGTGGAAAGCCAGCACGCTCAGCTTGTCTGACTGCGTGGTTTTGTGTCTCTTTGCTCTGTGTCTGGGTAAATCATCTTGAAAGTGTTTACACCCAATGTTCACCCCGGCCTGGCCTTTTGTCTTTCCCACAGCCCTCTCTGCCCTGTCTTCCATCTCAACAGGTTTGAGAGTGTTTTGTTTTTCACCTGTTGTTTCATTCTACTCAAATACGACTTGCTCTAGACTTAAGACTTGCAACCAGCACATGAGGATCCAATAGCAAATGGAAGGCAGCTGTACTGCCTTCATCCCAGCCACTTAGCAGGAGGGGTTTTCAGCAGCTGTGTGCCCCTGGTAGTGGCCTGCTCACATCTGGGCCGTAATGATGCATCCCTTGCCTCACATTGAGCTTCACCTCTTTGTCGGTTTGTAGAAATCAGATAGTTTTCCAAGTGGCCAGGAGAAAAGCTGATAACTCATAGGCTGTGGGATAGGTTGTACCTTTGGATAAACAGCTTCCTACAGTGGGAAAGTGTGAACAAGACAATGCTGTATTTATTTCAAAATCATATTTGCCTGGGAATAACCCTGTGACTGAGAATCACAGAATCATTGAGCTTGGTCATTCAGTCCAATTATCAACCCATCACAGCTGTTGCACTAAACGATGGCACTCAATGCATAGTCAACTACGAAGTACATTTGGTGTTAGAAGGAACTCATCCCCACACCTTTGGTCCGTGGTATGTAGTACAGATGTGCACATTCGCATGCATCTTCATCCACGTGGTGTTTTTCCATGGTCACTTCTGCACATAGGAAGGCATGAGGCAGCTGGTGTGTGGCAGCTTCTGTAAGTATCCTCTGTGTATATTTAATTGATCATCTTCAGCTGTGCCTTTTTCCAAGGTAGATAACATTACTACTACTGAAAGGAAGTGCATAAATAATTTCTACATACAAGAAAGGTGGTCTTTTTGAAGTAAAGGTGCGTGTCACGATTGTAGCGTTATCTGGACTTTTAGATATACGTATATATGTGAGGGAAACTGAATATAAAGGCAAGGGTATAATCACCCTGTTAATTTATTTTCAGCTAATTTCACTTCCCATAAGTCACATACACACACAAATGGCAATTTTCATTCATTTCCTTGCCAATATTTAAAAGCAGAACATTACAGTGCAATCTTGTTAGTACAGTTTTATTGATTTATAAAATTACAGTTTATTACACTAATCCATATATTAGAATAAACCTGTGCATAGTTACATCTAAGTTCTTCTTGCCAAGCAGTGGTTTACTTTCTCATCAGTCATTCACAGTTTAAATCAGTGGATGTCATGCTGTTGGACTCCATAAGCACAGGATTAATGGCAAACTCATTAGTTCACCAGGTTTAATCTTCTTGGTAGGAGTCCCATCTTGTGGGAAATGAGAGAGATTTGGCTGCAGGTGTCTGCTGAGGCATCAGCAATCGGTCTGAGGGACTGAGGAGGTGAGCTGCTGTAAGAACATTCATTACTTATTTTTATTTGCTGCCAGAATGCTCATTTTTTTCCCTTAAGATAAAAGAAAATAAATGCTCCAAAAGGTGCACAAAGAGGTTTTAACTGCAGTAGTGACTACAGCTCTGATGTTGTTTTGGGGAAGTGGTGCTTTGGTTTGGAATATTTGGCCAAAATCCTTAAAAAAAAAAGAAAAAGTGGCTTTTTGGGGGAGTGTGGCATTTTTTGTATCCTTACTTCCTGTAGGCATCAGCTTCTTTGAACTGATGTTGCAGTCCAGAACAACCCCCTTGTGCTCAGCTGGCTTTGCGTAGCCCTGGCATGATGTTTCACTGCACATAAATGAAGCCTCAACACAGCAGCAAGTTATTTTTGTCCCTTCTGATCTGTTAGATCCCGACCTGTAGGGTTCCCTCAATCCCATTGATTTCTCTGGAATTAGGCTCCTGAAGTCCTTTCAGAGCCTGAGTTGGACTGATCTTTCCTGCCAGTGCTGTTAAACAGAATGCAACCCGCTTCCCTGCCTCCAAATGCTACAGGGGTAAATGTGTTGAAGATGATCAACGTTCTTATTTGGTGGCAGCGAGGGCCATGGGAATACCAAAAATAGATTTTAAATGGACAAAAATAACTTGCTGCCTTGGGGGCACACAGACCCTGAGCTGTTGCTGTGCAGTGTGGCTGAATCACTTCTCCAGGGAGGCTGCGAGCGGTCAGAGCTTCTTTCAGAGGAAGGACTGACACGTGCAGCTGGACGTGGTGCGCCAGACAGAGGGAAAGAGCGGGATCTTTATGCTCTTCGAGGTCATTGTGCTATTGCTGCGTGGTCCTTTGAGCTGGAGGCACCTCTGCAAGGTCTGGCTGTGGCATCCAGCTTTGGCCAAAGAGCATTGCTTGCAGGCTGGTGGGATCAGGAGGAGATACTGAGCTCTCTGGGCAAATCCTTTCCCTCTAGACAAAACATGTAGACCTCAGGCATGAGACGCATTTCTCTCCCTAATGTCTCCGGAGAAAGATAGGTCTGTCTTGGTCAGCTGCTTTCTGGGTTTAATCAGTCGTTCCTGCTGACGGTGTTGACAGAAATTCTGCTTTTAGTACTGTGGTTGTCTGTGTGGCCAGGAAGAGTCAATCAGCATCTGTTCCTGCACATGCATCATTAACAGAGCTGTGAATTAATTTCAAGTGACAGACTGCATTCTCCTTTGGAATGAATTTCTCCACTGCCACCAAGACTCTCTGGATTCTTGTCACGTTCGTGTGGTTTATAGGTATCAAGTCACTGGCTTAGAAAAGGGACAGACAGCATTTAAAATCCCAGAATGGGTTTCCTGAGTTTGGATTTTCAGGAGAAAAATGAATTGAGCATGTTTGCTTTGTGGCAGACCAGTTCTTTCCAAAACTTCAGTATTTTCACCTCGTTACAGCTACAGACTGTATCCCTTCCCTCAGGTTAATGGGGACATTAATTGCATAACAGATTTCAGAAGTGTCCAAACAGCACCTTCTGCTGCTATTAGAAAAAATCAGTAGCTTTGGTTTGGAAAGCCACTGTAATCAATAGGGTGAAGTGTTCTGTGCAGAGTGTTTGTTTACAGACAGGTTACACTTTATTTTTTGCTAATGTAGATAAGGCTATTTCTAACACTGTGCTGCTGATAAGTTCTGTCCAAAACTAGGCTGCTGATCAAGTGTTTTATTCCTGGAGGAAGGCCGGGTTTTGTCTGCCCTTTCCCTTCTTTGTTTGCCATCATCTAATGCGTGGCGTTGGTCCTGCCTTCCGATTAACTGGCACTGTGGGTGACAGATATGGGAGAGGCAAGGCAGGCTTCCCAAATTATCCTGTGATTGGGGGGAGAAAGTGACCTCTAAGCACTGTGCAGGGCAAGAGGGGCTGGTTTCTTCACGTACCTCTCAGTAGAGGTGAGAAACAAATGGCTTGTGGTCCAGTGAGCTGTGTTTTGGTGGCTCACCATGGCATCACTGCCAGGCAGTGGAATTGGATGAGGAGCCTGCAGAAGGTAACTTCCAAATGACTTGCTGGAGGCTGTTTTACTGCACACTTACTGATTCTCTGCTCAGAACTGTTTGGTGGTTTTTTTTAATAAGAAAATAAGTGGCTACAACCCCTTTGAAATCTTATTTTTAGATTAAAATAAGCAAGATTCTGATTAATTTAGCAGCAGGGCATCAGTGGCTGTTAACAGCTTAACATGAGGCCCTGATAGATTGATAAGGAGCTAAACAGGCCCTGAATCACATATTTACAATCTGGCCGTGCTATAATTGGGTAATTGTCAGCATGGTTGATAGGCAACATAACAGCAGCAGCTATTTGTCTTTTAAATGGGCAATTGAATTATTCAGAATTATAGTTAATAGCCTTCTGTACATCTGAGCCATAGTCAGTTACTTGAGGCATGGATGACGAGCTTTAATTCAGTTTATGCACAGCTCTAGGCTCTCCTTGGGTGAGCCCACCTGTGTCCCTGGGCAGTTTCTCAAGTGGGCTCTCCAGCCCATGATGAGAATCCCTCTTCTGTAGCCCGGGCACTAATGGGGGTATTCTAGGTAGTCTGTGCACCAGCTTGAGTGTGACAGCCAAACCACCAGCTAGGCAGTTGTTTGGCTTCGTATCAGGACCATCCAGATGTGGTTTCACCTCCAGAGCAAGAGGGAAGGCAAGAACTGCAATGCTGACCAGCCTTATTTTTCCTTGCTTTCTTCAATCTGCTTTGGTTGCCGGAGAAGATTTGAGTGATTCTGCTGTCTCTACATAGTTTTATATGTTGTGGGACATTTTAGCCAAATAGGAGTGAAAGTAACGAAGCATTAAACATGCACAAGTAGACAGGACAGCTCAGATTCTCCTCTGGTTACTCTGTGTGGTAGCATTAGCAATTCTGAGCTAGTCGCGCAGTGGGACATAGCTCAAATTAATTAGCTAAATTGCTACCTAATGGCAGTAAGATTTGATGCCACTTAATATTTCAGTGCAAACGTGACAGGCAGGTTAACATATTTAAATACAATTGGGTCTCCTTTTCTAATGGTGTATCGAGCTCTTGTTTGGGCCGTCTGCGGCACTCATCGTGCTCAATTAATTCTGCCATTATCTCTGGTCTGATCTGCTATTAGCTCTGACAAAGCATACAGCCACCTCACAGCCCTCTCCTTCAGAGCTGACCAACCTGCGGTGAGGATGCTGCAGTGAAATATAACAGGGAAAGTGCGCGTTATGCCTTGCACATAATTAAGTCACATTACTATCAAGAGACTTAGTTACAATTTCAAGTTTATCAAGAGAAAGCCCTGTCAGTAGCTTGCAGCCTGCAGCGTTGGGCTGCCCTGCCCTGTACGCTGTGCAGTTGTTTCAGGCTGCAGAGGAACTCAGACTGGAAGGTGCCAATTCTTCTTAGTGCCCAGTTCCCAAGAAGAGCCACCAGGTTTTCTTATGCACCTCTTGGTTTTCTTCTCTTTCACGCTTTCTTTCTGCCCGCCCTCACCCCTCACCCCCTTGTGAAGCAGCCCTTCTGGCTTTGTTGTAAGTGTGGTTTGTAATCATTGTACACATCCCAGATGGTTCATGAAAACTCTTTGAAATGCCATCTGCCAGGCGTGTGTCCAGCCGGCAGCCTGTCATTCTGCTACAAGAAAAACGGAGGCGGGTTTTCCCTTCCCCCTGCCTCTCTGAATTGCATTCAGTAACACTTGCTCAGATGTGAGGCAGGATAACAGCCTGAGCATCTGCAAGCAATCTTTGCTCTAGACAGCAACATGGAAAGTGGTTGGGTTTTTTGCTTCGCCCAGATAAGATATCCTAACCAGTGTTGTTTTTATTTTCCCCGTGTTTATTGCTGGAGACCGACGGGAGGTGACAAATGTTATCTCCGTGATGTAATGTTTTTCTTTTACGCCGTGGCTTGGCGTTTCTAATGCGTTCAGTGTGTGTTGCAGGCAATCGCGCTGATAGCGAGCACATCTGCGATTTTTCGACTTGAACATATTCAGGAAATTAAGAACACTGAGATGAAACAAATAGATCCATTAAAATGGCTCAGAGGAATTATGGCAGAGATATAATTGTCATGTCAAATAGGCAGCCAGCACAAGTAAACTGCTGGCTGCAATTTCACCGCTATAAAAATTCAGAGGAAAAAAAAAATGATTAATAAATACTCTCTGTGGGAAGATAAAAAAAAGATGAGAACTTGATAAAGGAAAATGAATCCTGAAGTTCCTTGATCTTTGTCTCTCACAATCATGTGTTGTCAGTTACTGGGGAGAAGCATGACCCAATCCCTGCCATTCAGCTCACTCGGCTCGAGGTGACTGACGTTTGGTGGATGCATTTGATGAGGAGTATTGTGGTGTCTGGTTCTCATTCCATTGGGCTCCAGGCATGGAGCAGCTACAGCGCAGCCTTGGATGTATTCATTGCTGGAGTGTTTTTTGTGTTTCATTCCTCTGATGGGCTTGGCGTAGGGGCATTTGACAGGGGCCAAGAGCCATGGTGCCTCAGTGGGGGTCATTGCAGCGTGAACATCTGCATCCAAATTGGAAAGAGTTGTTCTGCTTATAGGGTGAAGGTATCCATCATCCTCTCCATCCCCTTTCTGGCTTTCATTCCTCCTACGTATACCCATTCGCACGCAGCTCCACGAGAAGGACTGATAGCAAAAGCACAGGAATTTACAGGCTATCTGAAGACTGGTGGTAAATAAAATGAGAGTTTCTATTTTGAAACAAGAAATGGAAGGTTTTGAAGAAAATGGATGTCTATCAAGGAAATTAATCTACTGATAGTGATTCCAGGGTGTCATTCCATCAAGACTGACCTCTTGAATAACCTCTGGGATGAACAGGGCATAAGATGACTTTCCGCTTTCCTGGCACTTGAGGAAAACGTTTGCCAGATGTAGGCATGGTAAATTTATGCTCTTTCAACTTCTGAGAGCTGGAATCTTCCCAATTAGTTTCCAGAAGCTCAACTTCTTTATACTTTCTTCAGTCCTTTTATAAAGGGTTTAAGAAATTGTATGCACTGAGGAGATACTGCCCAGGGGCCGGGGTAGTCCTGCAGAAGTGAGAAGTCACGCTTCGTTAAATATTAGACATGGTTTCCATGTCTCTAAAATAACTCCCAAGGCAGCAGATTGGTTGCAACCACAGCACTCAGACACCTCCAACCCAAAGGCACCGCTCTTTTCTTCAGTTTAGTTCCCCCTAATATAAATACAGTAACAAGCAGAAATAAGAGAGAAGAGGTCTTTGTGATGCGAAAGAATTTTTGGTGAGAAAAGCTGATACAGAAACAAGGGAAAGCAGAAGTTGTCTTATCTAAGAATACAGATGCAGTTTTAGTGAAGCTGAAGTGACACTGCTAATGACAAGAAGGTAATTGCTGGTTCATTCCCACATACCAAACTCTTCCAGCTGTGTTTCTGCATGTAGTATGAGATATTTCTTTGCCAGAGAGCCTTTCTGGGAATATTAAAAACACCGCAGTTGGGTGGAACAAGTGGTACCATCAGCTCAGCCTAAGATTTATGTCTTGGTTTGTTTTTATGTGGGTTCCTGACTCCTGTCCTTGCTCTCTGTGTAACATAGAACTACATTTTATGGATACTGTTGTACCTTTATGATCATTTTTATTGTCCCTTTCAAGACTTGATAAGAAAACAGTATTAATGTACCAATTTTTCCTTTCAGGCACAACCCGCCCTCCGAGAGAAGGAGAAGTGCCTGGTGTGGACTATAACTTTCTGACTGTGGAAGAGTTTCTGGAGTTGGAGAGGAGTGGGACCCTTCTGGAAGTAGGAACCTATGAAGGTATGGAATCACAGGCAGTGAAAAAGCACTTCCAGGAGCTGTGGTGGGATGTCTGACTTGCATCGCCCTTGCTCGAGTTAACCAGCTCCATTCAAGGCCTTGGTTTCTATCATAGCCTTCTGCTTTCCTTTTCTGCATGTACCCAGAGAGAAGGAATTTCAATATTACTCTGTTCTTTTGTCCCTTCTCATCAGTTACCTAAAAGATTAGCATCAGTAAGCCCAGAAAATCTGAGATCTGATAACAAAACACTGAGGGAAAACAGTGTGGCAGTGAATGGAAATGCATTTTTTCTTTGTATCCTCTATAACCACTCTTCCCTGTTCTTCCCTCCTGCTGTCTCTTTCCCCTTCATCTCTTCATCTTCTTTCCTTTGTACACATCCTTCATTGCCCAATTGTTGCTCAGGATGCAGCTACATGGTGCACTGCTTTTGGCCTTTTTTTCTTCTTTCTTTGTGGATAATTACTTAGAAGCTGAGTCATTGTGTTGATTCTTTCTACAGCACAGCTTTGCAAACAACAGCGTTGAGCCAGCCAAGGGGCACTGAAATGTTACTGGGGTGAGAGCAGGGAAAAGATGGCTTTGCCGCTCAAGAAAATGCGAAACAAATTGGCCAAATTCAGTTAGGATTTGTTGATCTAAAGATGCAATCAATATTTAATGTGAAACTCCTTGTGGAGGTGTGAGGGTTTTTTTGTTGTTTTTTTCATGGTTTGCATGAAGATGCTGCAAATGTTACTTGGTTTCAGTCTTCCATCTCTCTGAGCTGATTGGCCCCACCAGCATCAACACTAATGACAGTGTGCGCATATCTGCACCAGGACACGGCTCTTTGGTTGTGATGTGAAGTAAATACAGCTCATTTTTCACTTCCAGCTTCAAGAAATGACTTCGCTGCCTTCCGATATTTCTTTAATAGCACTGTTGTCCTTTTTGCAGGGGCGGAAACCTTGTGTATTGATCAAGACAGTTTTGATCTCAGTTAAATTCTGAAAGGATGGAGTGATTCATACTCAAGCTGCAAACACCAATCATTTTGCTTAAAAAAAAAACATACAAGGAAGACCACAAAATTAGACTTCTGCTGTCCAAGTTTTGTTTTTTGATCAGCTTTATAGACCTATATTACATCCATTTGCATTTGATTTATACTGCATTTTACTGCTATTTTTTTTATGCCCCTCCATGGTGAAGTTCATTATATTTTTGACCCTGCCAGTGTTGGCTTGTTCTAAACCAGATGGATAGAAGCTAGAACAAGGAAATATTCTTTTTCTCTCCAGAGAACAATAAAATAATACTGTTAATGCATTGCTTTTATTATTAATAATGCTACTTATTGTACCAAACAGGAATTAAACATTTGGAGAGGTAGAGTTACTTTCATTTATAATGTAATGAGATGATACAGAGATGAAGGAAGGGTTCTGGTACGGAATGGACAGTGGTGATGCTGATTTGGGAAATTCTGCCAAATGATGTGAGAAAGGTTTGGTGGTACTGAAGGAACTGAGAGGTGAAAGAAGCTCCTGATTGCTGCAGTAAGGCAGCAACATTTTGCATGGAAAAAGGACACAATTTCCTTAAAATACAGCAGGCAGTTTTTAAGAGCAAAGTGATGAAGTGCAGACCCCATGCTCATGGTGGGGAAGAGCACCTCACGAGAAGCTCCTGAAGTGTGAGATGTTGGGAGGAAAGGCTGAGGTTCGTGTTTCCAGCAGCCTCAAAGGTGACTCAAGCTGGATGAAAGATTGTCCTGAGGTTTCCCTTTGGTCCTTTGTTTCTGAGAGTCCACACCAGGTGATGGGTGGGAGGTGGATTTAGATATGTTCTGAGTTCTGTGCTGCATTTCAGCAGAGCATGACTCAACAGTGAACATTATGTTATGGTATTAACAGATGACATTTGTTTGCTTTTTGAAGACATAAAGCCCCCATGAATCTAGCACTATCACTGGGAAAAACCTTGTGGGAGAAGATGTAACAAAAGCTTTTGTTTAATAACAGTTACTGGAGAGAGCTTCTGGGGAGGAAGATTAGAAAACAGGGAACTTTCAGAAGAGGGGTAAAATGCAGAACTTTGATGCTGATATGGATACTATTGGTTTGGAAGGAATAAAGAACAAGCAGAAGAGAACAGCTGGAAACCACAGAATAGTAGGAGAGCATATCACGTTTTGAAAGAAAAACTTGGGCTTCGGAAGTGCTCTAATTGCAAGGAGAAACTGCAAGCTGAAAAGGTGCTGCCTACCCACTGGGCTGCATAATACCATCCACGTCTCTTCTGATGCACTACAGATGTGTTCTTCTGGGCAGTTTTTGATTCACATCCCTGTGAATGCAGAGCAGGCATGTCAGCCTCTTTTCTGGCCACCCCCGATGCGTTCTGCACCCACAGTCCTCTAAAAAATCACAATCAGGTGGGAGGGTGAATTTGAAAATCTTAATTCCTGAGGTTCCCAGATCCAGCTTTAAGATGCTGCCTTTTAACCATAAAGCTTAGAAAATTCCCCTTTCTTCCCTTAAGAAAGCTCCATTTTCATCAGATGAATTCAGGAGCTGGAGCTGAAATGCTGGAAGACCTGCCCAAAGCTGCTGTGCTGCGCAAGTATTGGTCAGTTTTGCACCATATGCTCAAGCCAGGTGTAATTCCCATTGACAGTTCTCATAAAGAAGAAAAAATCTTTTTAGCCTGCACATTATCTGGGCCTTCTGGTAGATAGGAGACCGAGATAATTGCAATCTCGGGCATTTATTGACCTGTCCTTCAGAGTGCAAAATACTGATGGATGCATGAAAGTATTTGTGTAGGTTACTAATTATTTAGCAATTACTTATGCATGTGAGTTGCAGGCTTTCACGGGGACCCCGAGGGAGATCTGTTTTGGCGTAGCCACAGCTTCTAGGTTTTATTCCCATTTCTTCCCCAGCCTGCCAAGTGGCCATGGGAAAATCAGGTGGCTGCTCTGTGCTTCAGATTCCCAGCCTGGAGAATATAAAACAACACTTCCTCCTTTCTTCATTAATATTTCAGCAGATATCCTGTGCCTGGGGTTATCTCCTGTTAAAATAGGAGTGAGATGGTGGCACTGATGACATTTCAGAGCTGGATGCAGCAGTGGCACTGCACTGAGACATCTGCATGGTGGCTGAATCTTGAATGGGGATGGCTGTGTCGCCAGGGTCTGGCAAGGCTGAATTAATGAATTCCTGCCCAGCACTTAGTGATCCTCAAAAGAAAAAGTGCTGCACTTTATAACATGTGAAGGGTTATTACATTATGGAGTATTATTGTCAAGGCATCATCTTTCATTCACAGGACAAGTGTTATGTGATTGCCAAGAGAAGTAATAAGTAATCTGCATTAGTCTCATGACTGAGATGTAATGGGGTGACTTGCTAACATTTTTAAAGTGTATAAAACTAGCTACTGTAGACAGGGTCTCTGATTGCAGTACTTAATGAGTGTAATAAATTACCTTAACAGTGTAGTTAGAATTTCAGCTGAAGTAGAGAGGTGTATTCAGCAACATGCTTCAAATCAAGATGCCCTTAGCCTAACATGCCTGATTTTCACACTCTCCTTGGGTTTCTCTGCAGCAGCATTGCTCGCCCAGCTGCTGCAGCAAAATGGCAGGATTTTCTTAGCTCTTCTTCTGGTGCCTTCACAGCCTGTGGGTCTCGTCAGCTTGGTCCACACTTGAAATGAATACCATGTCTGTAGTGTGCAGAATGCAAGAGTGAGCTGCTAGTAGGGCTGGCAGATGCTGGGGATGCCCATGCAGCAGATCAACATGTTCCACTTAATAAGATAAGATCTGCTTATTAGTGTCTCTGTACTGCAGATTGACTCAATAATTCAATAAATGGCTCCTTTGGCACAGTATTTTGTAGGCAAAGGAGGTACACACACAGGTGTGCCTGTGACAGAGACAGCAAGTAAAGGCTAAATTCCTTTTTTTTTTTTTCATTGAAATAATCTCTATTTTAATAAAATAAATCAGGGAGCTGTTCTCTCCTCTGACTACTTGGTAATGATAGAGATACTGTCCAAAGGGACGTGGAGAGAGTTGAGAGGTGGGCTCACCTGAACCAGATGAGGTTCGCCGAGGCCAAGTGCAAGGTGCTGCATGTGGGTGGCAGCGATATTCAGAATATTCACACGCAAACATCTGTGCACTGCAGAAAGTTACCTTGTCTACCTTGGGCTTTTATGCTTCGCTTTCTTGTTTTTTAAACTGCTAGTAAGAAGGAGGAAAAGGATGTTTTTGTCTGGGTGTGATTATCAGTATTAAACATGAGTGCAGCTGTACTGAAGTGTCATCAGATAACAATGCTTCATTCTACAAATAGCTAAAGTCACAGCTGAGTAACTCTTCCTCTCTAAAAGCAAATATTCAGGCATCTAATAGAGTTTTAGACTGGCTTTGAATTTCCTATGGAATTTCTGCTTGGATTCTCTGTGCATCTGCAATGAGAAGTTTTCCAGTGTGGGCTCTGTCTGAAGTTATTCCTTGATAGATAGTTTTACTTTTTGCTCCTTTTTAATACATCTTAAAACACAGACCTTGGGCTCAGAGGCTGCCCTGAAACACCTTTGACAAAATGGACAAAGTGCATGGTATTTTCTTGATTCCTACAGCCTCATGCTGGATAGGCTGTATTCCAGCCTCTTCTCTAGTGTTCTCTGTGTATGCCGTGCTCAACTTCATGTTCCCTTTGTTTGCATGAATATAACAAATAATCTAATATAGCTGAGCTTGGAAAAACCCTGAGATGCCATGGTTGTCCCATGCCACCAGTATCTTTCTACATGTGTAGAAAGTGTTATTATAATTATCTTTCCTTTGTTTTGGCTTGTTAGAAATGTGCTATGTGTTGTAGGTGCTTGGATGTAGCTGTATATAAGCACTGTCAATAGCATACGGCAACACCTGGTGATAACACATATTAGAATTTGATAACAAATATTAGAATAAGTGAGACTGATTTGATATGTAGGTGACTTTCTGCCATACTGTCATTGCCTACAGGGCCACTAACTGCAGTTTTTGTTAGATTTCAAGCATGAATTGAAATGTGCAAATGTAGCATTTTGACTAATTTAACAAAAAATCCGGACTGATCTTTCAGTTAACCTCACCATTCGTAACTGGAGAAAAAAAAAATTGACAGAGAATCTGCTCATTAAAGCAAATTGGATTTGCATATATTGTAGGCTGATTTCTCCGAGCTCTGTTCCGTTGTCTGTGCTTCGCTTCCGATCCAGATGCTATATCTGTGGCCTCCTCCCGGTTGCCTGGATACTCTGAGTTTCCTTGAGGCAATTGCTAATCAATGTGCAGTTGCAGCTAGGTGAATTCTGCAGACAGCAGCCAGATCTGTCATCAGAATGTGGAAGTCTGTAGCAGAATATGATCTGGGAAGAGAACAGACAAAACAGTGTAGCGGGAGCTCTGCTCCCAGGAATCAATTCATCCTGTGCTAATCAGACATGAGCACTCTTGGCTGTGTTAATCGAGCAGAAGCCCTTCTGCTAAAATGAAGGGTCAACTGTTTTGGTTCTTGTAGAGTGGGGAGAACACGAGCTGCATCTCAGAAAAGAAAACAATTCCATTAATAATTACATTTGAAGTCTTTATGTCAAGACCTTGCCTTAATTTTGACGCTTATCTCCAGGTCTCTTTCCCCAGATACGCATTTGCATGAACACAGTGTGCTGCAAACTGCTTTTTAAAACATGAGCTCTTAATGGAGTCCTCGTTACCACAGAGATGTAACTTTGAAGATCAGACACATTCTCATGGACACAGGGTCCACTGTGCTGCACAGAAGCTTTTGAGTGTCTTGTTGGTTTTTTTGTTTGTGTGTTTTATAATTGCAAAATGATGCCTCACAGCAGGCATCAATAAAAGAACTCTGCTCTGCACTTTCCTCAGACAAATGCACTTGCAGTTCCAGACCTCAATCACTTTGCAACAAAAAAAAAATCAAAAGAAATTCTCCCTACAAAAGCATAGTAGCTACTGCAGAACCAGCCCTGGAAAGCTCCAACACCTGAAATGGAAGACTTGGGACTGCATTCTTCAGTTGGTGTTGTGCCATTGGGATTAATGCTTGCTTTTGCTCACAGCCCCTCTGCCTCCAGAGCTTTCGTCAGCTCTGCCACCCACAGCTTCTGTGGTCTCATTTTGCCTCTCTGCAAGAAGAGACGCCTGGCCTCATATCTGTACAGCTTAAGTCCCTTCTAGATTGCATCTGCCATCTTATGCATCTCTCCCCATTCCGTGAATGGACTCCTAACAACTATAGCTGAATCAAATGGCAATTGACAGCAGTTCTTATGAGTTGGTTTCCCAGTTATTTTCATGTGAGTGTCGTAATTGACGTATTTTTATGAATTACATTTCAAATTCCAGGCCACTTAACCAACTTAGAATCACGGATGGATTTACTTCCCTTCAGGGGAATGTTTAATAATAGCATATTGTTATTTTGAAATATAACACAATTTTTTCATTGCCACTAGCTTTCTGAAACTCAAATAAACAGAATAGCCCAAGTTCTCTGGACAGACAGCAGTGCTTTAATTCATAACTGTGGGACAGGATAGATAGCTTTCATTGATTACCATCTATGCTTGAGCTGGCAGAGGAAGAAGTGTTATGATGATGAGAACTTGTCTTATTGTTGTGATTAGCTGTAACCGAAGTCTAATTACTGTGTGTGATGCTGAAATGTGTAAGCTGCCGACACTTAGAGATAAGGAGATGAAAAGAAATCAACTCATTCCAAATAGCTATTATGTTTTCTTCATTATTATTGGTATTTCTGTGCGCACTCCTGAGTGGTGCTTTAGAATACATGGATTAACTCATGGTTTTGGCTGCAGGAGCTGCCATCAAACTCGAGTTGTGGTTAAATGTGTCTTAAGCACCAAAGGGCTGAATAAAATAAGGGTTAGTGAAAGGTGCTTGACAAAGAACGCAGCTAATGGTATGTGCATCTGCTGAGTGAATGCATTATTAGCTGTTATTGCAGTGACTGTAGGCAGGATCCCGAGGAGAATGAGGAGTGGGAAGGTTCAGGAGCCTGCTACCCTTAGCAATCAAGCATGAGAATGTTCCCAGGTGCTTCATAACTGGTGCTTCCATGGAACAACAGGTTTTCCTGTTGTCTTGCTGTAGAAGTCTCCCTCAGCTGGAAGCTGAGCTGCTCTTTGCAGCCTCGGGGCATCCCGTTAGAGGCACCCATGCCTTGTTGGTTGCTGAGCATGCTGGAGAGTTCTGCTGGAACCACTGTGCTGAGTTCCCAAAATGGTTGGGGATCCTCCGGGCTGACAGATGCTTGTGTATGCTCACGTACCATGCTGTTAATAATTAGAGCTGATTGGATATTCAGTACAAATTACGCTGGCTATGGAGTTAGCCCCTTCTGTAGGCTTACAAGTGGCTCACAAAACACTGTTAAAGCATATTTTTAAATATATGTTTTTTCTCATAAACACTGTCAGATTTAATTTGAGCAAACGACGTCAAGTCTGAGTGTTTAAAAACTCTTCCTGGGCTGTTCACTATCAGTTGCTAATGGTGCGTGTTTGGATTGCTGAGTCACAGGGTAAATATTTTCTCTTTATAATTGGTAGGGAGATAATTTTAAGTGCCAGCCCCTCCTAATGGTGTGTTTGCCCCCACGTCTGGGCCTGCGTGCTGTGCCTTCACAACGAGCTGCTTAGCAAAGGAGAGATCTGACTGCAAACTGACTGACTGTCCAGCAAACACAAGGGGAAGGATATTTCTATTCCCTTAGTCTGTCAGATGGAAGCTGCCTTGGGGCTTCCCTTCGCAGTTTCTCTTTGTGAGTTGGGGGCTTTGCCACACCTGTCTGTCCCTGTGTGCATCTGATGGAAGTGCTGTGTTGTTTTTTTAATACTGGCTCAGGCTGAGTCTGCCTCCTGTGGAGGAAAAAGAAAAGTTCAGCCCCCGTGGCTGCATTTCCTACATTCTGCAAAACGAAACCCACGCATGCATAGCCACACTCCATTTCATATTCGTATTTACTCTTGATGTGCATTCATATGTATCTGTGGGGGTCCTCTTAGACAGCATGCAGTTTATGTAGAAAATAATTCTTCGCTAATAGTGGTACCAATCAACCGTGGCTAGTTTGAGAAAGGACTGGTGGCTTTGCTGTAGGTAAATTGGAACCACTTGGAAGACACCTGTTTTGCTCCTGGGAAGCAGCTCTCCATGAGCTCTTCATAAGCTCAGCCTTGCTTGTTAGTGGAGGAACTGAAAATGAGCAAACTCGAAGATGTGTGTCTGTGATTGAAGGAATGATGGTAACATCTGTGCCTTGGGTTTGTCCAGAAGAAATAAAAATGCACGTTAGCAACATCCACAGAGCCCCTTCATTTGCTCCGTTGCGTCCTTTGCAAAATCTGGATCTGTGGCTTAGCAGTTAACATCTTTGTAAAACACATCTACTGTTTGAAAAGAGCAGAAACAAACAAAAAGTAGCATCTGTCTGGAGAAATGCTGAAGAGGACAGGAGGAGAGCAGGGCATTTTGCTTTTTTCTTCCCACCTACTTTTGTATTTTTTCCTTTTGTACCCTCTTTCCCCCATTCCTCCTCTTTCTGCATAAAACAGTTCTGCAGTATGTAGAGCATAAGAATCATTTCTCTAGCAGAGGCTGTAACCTGCTTTAGGAGCCTCCATCCCCATTAGAGACTTTCCAGAAGAAGTAATTTCCTTCTCCCTATAAATTATGCATCAATGTACATTTAGGATTCTGAAATGACGAACAGAAGATGAAAGCGTTGCGGAGCATCGCTGCTCCCATGGAGCTGAATCCATGACATTGTGTACAGGCTCGAGCACACCTTGTTAAGACAAACCTGCACGTGTTGCTGTCCTGGAACTCAGGCTGTGTGAGCACAGAGCAGATCCAATGGAGCCCACAGCGTTGGCTTTTGCAACAAAAGTGTGAACGCAAGTGTATGAATGTAAATAAAGGAATCTTTTTTAGCACTGGTGAGGTTTTAAAGTGCCCTTGCATCACGTGCCTTTGGCATGTGGTTTCCTTCCAGTGTAATAGGGGCAATAAAAGGGGTTTTAGTAGTTTTGGAGACTGGATGTTAAATGTATTATATAATTATGTACTGGAAAATGGAAGAATATTTGTGTTACATGTAGCCTATGGAGATAGATGAGCAATGTAATCAAATGTACCTGTGTGATTTAAAGGAGAATCTTGTGATGCTGCAGAAGTGGGAGCTGTACCAGTGCACCCTCACATGGGTCCATACACAGCTAGGGAGAATATTTGAGCCCACCTCTGATTTCCAAAAAGAAATTATTGAAAGGGTAGCTGGATGTAAACTGCTGTGCATCACAGAGCTCTGTGTGAAAAGTATCTGTTGGGCATAGAAGCAGAGCCTGGCGCTGGAGCCTGAGCTCCTGTAACTGTGGAAATGCTTCCAGTCCTGAGCTTCCCTGGGGATTTCAGAGCACATCGAGCACTGGTTTGAAGTGAACCCGTGCCAAACCTCCACGTGGTTCCTGTGCCAGCGCACCTGAGTGCATTCCGTACTTCTTCCACCGTCACTTCAGGGGACACCAGAGTATCCCAGGCGCTTTGCAGTGCTCACGTTACCCCTGGAGGAGATGCCAGGGGCCGTGCTGGCAAAGTGCCGCTGTGTCTTTGTCCATCCCAGCTCTGCCTCAAGGTCTGCTTGTTCACTTCTACCCAGGCTGACCCAACTGCTGAGCTTCCTCTTTGGAGGAAGCAGTGCCACGTGGTGCCTCTCCTTTTCTCTCCTTTGACAAAGTTTTCCTTTAGAGAGAGAATAGTTTCTGCTTTTAAACACAGCATCCACTCTAAAAGAACCTGCATGTTAAAGCAGGCCATCGAGCCTTTCATCACTTTGCTGGGTGATAGCAGTCATGAATTTTTTATTTTCTGCAGGGCTCACTCCAGATCTGCCACAGCATTGTGTGGGTGCACACATGTAAAAGGGCTACTAATTGAAATTCAGCTGTAATGAGATGAAGTTTGGTATTCACCACGGCTGCCTTTTGTTTTAGCCCTTGTACGCTCAGTGCACCTAAACAATGGGGCCATTGCTTTTGCTTTTAGAACTAACAAGAATAACTTAAAAGGCAAAAATATGTCCATGTCTTCTCTAGATGTAAAATATGCCCCTCAAAAAAATGGGAACGCTGTGTTAGTTTATGTATTTATTTACATACTAGAGGGGAAAGACAGAGATTTTGATGGAATTGAAAATAAAACAGAAATCTCGCTGCTTTAAACTGCTCCCTTCTGAAGATGCAAATGTGTTTCTATTGCCTAGGTAACTATTATGGAACGCCCAAGCCTCCCAGCCAGCCCCTCAGTGGGAAAGTGACTTCCACCGATGCTCTGCAAAACCTGCAGTCTGGCTCCAAGCAGTCAACTCCAAAGCGAACCAAGTCTTATAATGATATGCAAAATGCTGGCATAGTGCACACAGAGAATGAGGAAGAGGATGATGCACCTGAAATGAGCAGTAGCTTCACAGGTAAATGGGAAATACCACAGCCTGACAGTTAGGATGCACGGGGAAGATTTTTGGAGGGTTTAATTTGTCTGTTTGTGGGTTTTGCTTCCTGGGAGGCATTTTATTTTGTAGCATTGCATTTTAAAGTCCTCTGGTGTAGGAAACTGCTAGATTTTTAATCAGGGTTCTTAAACGGTGAAGAATAATTGAGAATTTTATAAAAGATGTTCTTGGTAACGTGCAGTTTCATCATTAAGGACACATTCATATTTCTTTCAGAAATTGTCTGTTGGGTGCAGACAGATTCTGCTTTCACTTACTCCAGTGTAGATTTCAATTACTCTATTGAGCCAAATGACAAGTTTAAGTACAGAAAGATGAAATGATGTCTGGTAGAAATTAAAGGTAACATTTGTAAATCCCTTTATGCTCTGAGTTAATCATTCTGGCAAACGCAGAGATTTTTTCTTAAAAAGAATTGTGTAATTACTTCTGATGTCAAGGAACATGCCATCATTTTGAACTTCGCTTTGTGGACAGTCAGCTTGAAATATAAGTCTCCCACTGGAAATCAGAAACTTTCCAAGTTGAAATGATCTTGAATACTACATGAGATACATTCGTCTTCATTGTGAACTAGCCCAGAACCTCAATTCTGTCTGTAGCTTTGTCAGCTCATTGTCAGTTCAATCTCAGCCAAGCTCAGAAAGTTCAAGGAAGAGCTTGACCTGTGGTTGAGTTCCAGTCATTAAAATCAATATGAAATAGTTCAGGCATGGCACATTTGAAACTGATTATTGCTCCGTCTAAAATATATGACTGTCCTGTCCCCCTCATTGCGCTGGGAGATACTGCATGCAATTACAAGATCCTCTTCCCCGTGGTCCCTTCCAGCAGACTGAGGGCTGCATGCTGTGGAAGTGAGGCCTCATGTCCTGTTCAGTGCAGATTTTAATGCCTCTCAGGTTATCCTCAAACATTGGCTGAAAGATCGCTAGAAACTTTTGTAATATAAATTCACACATCTCTGGAGCTTGAGAAGGATTCAGGCCAAAATGTAGTTTTGGTCTTTCTCGTGTCAAGTGGTTTTGAGGGTTGTGCTCTGCTTGGATGTTACCCTTCACATTTTCCCAACTCAAATCACTGCTAGCTGGCCTCATCCTTCCCAGGCTATGAATTCCTGTCTCTGCCTTCCAGCTCCTTTATGAAGTTTTTTTACCTGAGGGTAATTTTTCATGGGTTATGAGGTGGCAGCAAGCTCGACTCCTATTGCAGGAGGACCTGTTTTGAAGAGGAAGCCAGTAAGAGATGCTGTTTGCCTTCCTTTCCACTCATCTCAGTGCTTTGCCCCTGAACTGGCTGTAGCATCATTTATTTCCCTCGTTTTATTTCAACAAGATGAAATACTGGAGGATGCAACTCGTTTGTCACAACATTCTCACACCCTGGCCCCTTGCCTCCATGAAATGGCACAGAATCAAGAAAAGAGAGATATTCCTCCTATACCAAAGCGATTCCTTATGCTCATTTCACGTGTAAGTGTGCTAGTCATATTAAAATGCTCCCTCTTCCTTAGCAGACCTCTCAGTGACTTGTGTTTTTCAGGCTGTGGCATGTTTACACTCACAGTCTTAAGTTGGCGATGATTCATTCATGCCTTTTTATCTTGTCAGCTTCTACCTAAAAATATCAAACAGCGGGAAGGCTAGAAAGCAAGCATCTGAGAGTGCTGCTGTAGTCTAGATCTTTTTCTTCCATCTTCTTCCAGCTTATTATTTTCAGTATCTCATCTTTTTGTGAAGGCAGCATGCATGGCTGAAAAAGTACCAGAGCTGCCATTAGTGAGCATCCCAAAAAACTGGGCTTGGGAGGGGGGGGGGGGGGGGGGGTCTGTAATTAGCTGTAATTAGGAATAGGGGGGATGACCAGTACTGCTTTATGTATATAGCTCGAAACGGCACAACTGTAAGCGTGAACAGTATTTCGATCAAGGAAGAAGGGACAAATACATCATAAAATACCTCTTAGTGACTTTGACTGGTAGGATATAGTGTAGGTCTGTGTAGTAGAGCTCTCTAGACAGCTCAGACAGGCACTTATGAACATGTGGACACGTGGTGCAATGCTGACATTCATTTTAATTTTTAATTAAAAAAAAAAAAAAGCACTGCTAGAGAACTTCACCACTGGCTTGTTGACTTTGAGCTTCTGGCTGCCATGTAAAGCATCTCTCCTTCTGATCGTTCTTCAGATAAGAAATGTTATTCTCCTAATCCTCAATATGGAAAATGTGTTTAATCTACAGCAGAGTCTGGTGACCAAGACGAGCATCACACGCATATCGTCAGAGAGACAGCCCCACCGTCTGCGATTGATAGCCACACCAATCTTCCCACCACGGAACCATCTCAGAGCCTCCCTCAATACCTACCTCCTTCTGCCGAGGATAACCTAGGTCCTCTGCCAGAAAACTGGGAGATGGCCTACACCGAGAACGGAGAAGTCTATTTTATAGAGTAAACCTCATTCTTGTTGTTCTGATTCCGTCTCGCTCCCCATCTATGGGCATAAGTAAACCTCTGTGGATGCACTGTGTGTGTGTATGAAATATTTAGTGTCTGTGTTATGTTGCAGAGCTAAAATTTCTTTACTGCTTGTGAAGGGCTTTTGCATTTCCTGATTGGATTAACATCCAGATGACTCCCAAGTTCAAAGACAGGGGAATTCCTCTGCTCCCTCACAGAGCCAGGCTATGGGCTTTGTGCATTGTCAAAAGAGCCAAATGTGTTAACATGCTGCAGTGGTTTGCAGAAGGCATAGTTCTGTGCAAAGCAGGCGCAGTAAATTCAGGAAAGCAAAAAGCACCTGGTGTTGTACAGGCTTTGCCTAAAAGCTCTGCGCTGTCAGCAGCTTTATGATGATATTGATTTTTTCTTCATGCCATAAATAATAGTCTCTAATTATACTTGTCTAGATTTATTGAGATAGGAGTAACTTATAAAACAGGACCTGTTGTGGAGCTGAGCTAGATTAAAATTCAATTAGCTTATGAAACTTGAGGCCTTAGCTGTGCAAGCAGAGGGAGGGATGAGGAATTGATTTGAGCTTTGGGAGAAGCCAAGGAGAGGTTCGTCACTGCAGGTTTTCTCTTGGCTACAGGGGCAGGAAAGCACATTAGAGAAGAGTGCCAGAATGCTGGAGAAACTGGGGGAATTTTGAGCATCCTAGCGTGGAAGCAGCTCAAATAATATGTTAGATCTTTTGCAGGAGAACAATAGACATGGTGGAAAAATACAGTCTGCATCCACACCTCGCTGTCTGATGGGAAAATCTGGAAGAACACCAACCGCTGCCTTCCTTGCAGTGCAGATTTAGAGGATACAGATGCATGGGGTGATTCTGTGCAGGAGCATGTTGGTGTGGATGCGGTGCTGAATGGCCACATTTCTATTAATTCTAAGGATAACCTGAACCTAGAAACAATTTAGTTTTGTTTGTATCAAACTAATGAGCTGATACGTCCAAGGTGGCTCAGATGCCTGGGACCATCATCTGCAGCTCTTTGAGTTGTAACCATCATCTGCAGCTCTTTGAGTTATCAAGTTGGGGTGCAGAAGGGAGCAGTATGGAAACATCTGAGCTGCGTTCACACCACCAGCACAGGTCCAGGGGGACTGGAGCTTGGAACTGAAGTGATTTGTCCTCAGAAAAACATTGAACTGGTGTGCTACTTGGATTTTTGTTACCCGGTGTATCCCAATCCTTGTTACCCTACATGTAGATCAGACCGTGTTGCAGGTCTGATGCAAACCCGTTCCACAAAAGGTGTTCAGCTAAATTCTCTACGCCTCAACGAACAACGCAGTTGTGAGCCTTGGGTTGCTGAATGCAAAATTGAAGGAAATATGTAAATATTCCTTCCACAGCCCTTTTTCTCAGATAGGCTACAGACTTTCCTATTTATAAGTTGGCAGGACCCCTCTGCTTTATTGTACTTGCTGAATTTCTGCCATTCAGTTTTCTAGCTGGAGATTCATTGCTCTGAAGCATACAAAAGGTTTAAAAAACAGTTTGCTCATCCTGCCTTGGGCAGGCAGGGCAGCAGGATGTGTAAAGCAATGACTTTTAATAGAGTCATAGAATTATTATGGTTGGAAAAGACTGCTAAGATCACCAAGTCCAACCCCAACCCATGCCCACTGACCACATCCCTCAGTGCCACATCTCCACAGTTATTGAACACCTCCAGGGACAGTGACCCCATCACCTCCCAGAGCATCCTGCTCCAATCCTTACCACTCTTTCTGAGAAAAAGTTCCTAATATCCAACTGTTCAGATCCAAGGAGCAGGGCAGTCACATTTCCTAGCAATAAATACAAGTTTGCTGGTCAGATGTTAATTAGTTCCTCGAGGATCACAGCCCTCGTTATGGGATTTCCTATGTCACGAGGCTGTTTTGAGGCTGAGGTTAAGCTTGTAAACCTCTCTGAGACCTTGAAGGAGAATATTTTTACTATGGTATTGAAGCTTCAAACTCAGCAGTGAAGACTAAGCCAGACAAATAGCACTTCAGGGACCAGAGGGTTATCTTTGCAGGTCAGGTCTGTGATGACATCAGGCTGTGGCATTATATTACAAGCTTGTCTCCATGTGCAAATGAAATGATGGGAGAAGATAATTTTTAGACAACGACTTGTAAGGTTGTTCACACTGCAGCCTTCACCACCACGACTGGCACTGCCAGGCTGCTGGGGGATCGGTAGGAAGGAAGAGTTGAAAGCAAAGCTGTTCTGCTTCCATCCTTGGCTTCCACAGAACATTTCTGTTGGCGTAATTAGAAGTTGTCACTGGAAGTTTTGCCTTTGACTAATGTGAGAGCTAAATCCAAACAAACATTAAAGGTCTTCTGCAGTGAGAAAGGTCACTTTGTGTTTTATGGGGGAAGGGAAATTTATGTATTTTCATCAGGAGGCAAATGGCTCTGAGACAGCTCCTGGAATTAAGAAACAAATCACTAAAGCCAGAAGTTGAGAAATTCATATTGCAATATTGTAGCTTTCATATACCTCCTGCCAGTCAGCAGCACTGATTTTTGTAGTTCAGCTTTCTGTTTTTCACCTTTGTTTTTACAATGCCACAATTCCCATGGTTTGGTGGGCTAGCTTGCAGAATAGCAAATCGCAGTGCTGTTTCTACTGAGACAAAAGTATGCCTTCAGGTCTACTGAATAATACAGAGGATATATATTTTTCTGTCGCTGATACTTTAGCTCTGGTTTATTAACAAAGGTCAAATTTCCATTTTTTGTTTCCAGCCATAATACAAAAACAACATCTTGGCTAGATCCACGGTGCCTGAGCAAACAGCAGAAGCCTCTAGAAGAATGTGAAGATGATGGTAAGAGACTGAAAATAGCTAAATAATAATGCATTTGGTCCATTGGCTTTCTCTTTCCTTTCCAATAACCTGTGTTCAGAAATATGTAAAAATAATAATATTTGTGAGTAAGTGCATAGAGGTGATGCTCATTATGTTGTAAAATCACTGTCTGTGTGTGTAAACCATCAGCAAGGCTGACTGTTTAATGAAAGTCAGCAAGAGGTGGTAGAAGGACGAGGCTCTGTTTTTGCAGAGGTTTTCCAGTACACAGCAGTGCTGACCGTACCCCAGAGCTCCGTGGGTCGCCATGTAGCAGGAACACATCAGGGCCTCAGCGGGCTCCATTGTGTTAACCTGGTTTACTTGAATTGCGTTTGAGCAGAAATAATCAATTGCTTCGCTTTTAATGTTAAAGTCTGGAGGTGCACTTGGTGTTAGGATTGCTAAAAGCAAATTCTGTTGGAAATGGTAGACTTTTGCCACTGATAATCTGCACCAGTGTAATTTTGTATTCCTTGAGATGTTGGAAATGCAAGCCACTGTCCAGTTTAGAGCAGCCAAAGGCAGGGCAGCTAATGGAGGTTCTTTCCCTGTGCTGAAAGAAAAGGGACTAATGCAAAAAATAACTTAAACATTTGGAAAACCTTTTCCATGGAAACTTTTATCTTCGGACCAGAAAAGGTGTGGTATCCTAATAAATAATTTTAGCTAACACAGTGCCGTCATGGTGGACAGATAATAAAAGCGGAGAGGTTCAGCTTATGCATGTTGGTGCTGTCCTTCTGAAATTAATTTTTGCAATGTGATTAACCTCCTACTGGTGTGAGTCAGCTCATTGCCAGTTATGATTTTCATAGAATCGTTAAGGTTGGAAAGACCACTAAGATCATCTAGTCCAACCACCATTTTATTTTGGGAAAGGATCATCTTTTTCCATTTGACTTTTTTTACTGGCAGGTGCAAACCCCCATTCTTATTTTTGCAACATGCAGTTTTTCAGACCTCCCCTTCCTCTCACATGTGAGGTTTGCAGGACATGAGGAGCCGTCTGTGCAGCCGGGCACCAACTGCTCCCACTGAGCAGAGCCGTCAGCTGTCAGGAGGAGCTGCGCCAATGGAGGCCTTTTTCTGGGCCTGAAAACGAATATGTCAGTGGGTAATCAGAACTGGAGCAAAATGAAGTCATAGCATACGCAGGCAGATCTCCTTCCTCCTTGCAGTTGAGCACTGCTGGCAGTTTAAATAGGAGGCTGCAAAGACTCAGCACAAGGTTCATCCTTTCTGAGGGCAGTTTCCCTGCAGCACAGCTTCTGTCCTGGCAGTTCAGCCACCATCCCAGTAGCCCTCATAACACCACACGGCACTTCTCCTTGCAGGGAGGAAAGCCTTCTAGACCTCTTGTCCTCTTTGCAATTACAAGGCAAGCACTGGGCTGATTTATTTAATTGGGACTGGAGACATACAGCTGCTTAATTTTATTTTTTTTTAAATTTAGTTCATAATTTTACAGAGTCACAACATTGTTGTTTATCATGTCCTTAAAATTAAGAAGTTTCATCGTCCCACGTGCCCCTCCACTTCATTCACCAAGTTGCTCATTAATGAACGTTTTTAATATTCAGTAATTAAATGAGTTGCTTCATAGTGCAGCAGTGCACTGCAGTGTTTTGCCTGGGTGCTCTGATCTTGCTTCACATGTAAGATTAATTGTACGTCGCAGCACTAAAAACAGAGAAAATTAGTTTTACTGCCTCTTGGAAATTGGATGTTTTTGGGTGAGGGTCGTGTTGGGATCCCACTGAAGTCATGGGACTCTAGCTCCATTTTTTGTGTGTGTTATGTGTGTGTACATGTGAGTTTCAGGCTCAATCCCATCCTGTTTGTGGACTTTGTGCCTGTTGGATCTTCTTTCCGGCCTGTCGGGTGTTATTTCTCTGTGAGGTGTGTTCCTGACAAGTTGTTGGTAGTTTCACGTTGTTTAGGTTATCATAGTTCATATTTCTTGTTAATGTTCCTGAACAGATGTTTTGGTAGAACCTATCGGAGATCATGAAAGTGTTTTCTAGGTATCCAAATTTTCAAAAGCAGTACTATGACACTACACCTTCTGTTTGCTTCTATCATTCACTTACATGGCTTATGCTTTACCATATTAGGTCCATGTTTGTTTTTACCATCTTTGTTCTGGTTTTGTCATCATCCTTCATTTTCTGACTGCATTATTATTATTTATAGGCTAAGCAATACTTTAATCATCTGTGTCACTGTTAACTTATGAATATGGAGCAGATAATGATAAATGGAGCAAGAGCGAATATTGATGGCTTCGTGTGTTTGAAAAACTATGTGATCTTTGTCCCAGGTGCCTCTAAAACTGTAGAATTCCTGTCTATGCCTTTATCAGTGCCTCTGGACTTTGGTGTGAGCCTGTGGCTCCAGTTAAATGAGTCATGAGTTGCTTCACATCCATCTTAAATCATCTGAGTAGGTATGGTGAAGTCAGTCAGACCTTCCATGCACACAAATTTGGGTCTGTTCTTGAGAACCTTGCTACATTAGTTCTTATTTAGATGCAAGGTTTTTCTCTCAGATTTCTTCATTGGCATTCAGGTCTGGCCGCCTGATAGATCCAAATGTCTGCAGAATAGATTGCAAAGGTCAGACCATGCAGATCTGAGGGAGAAGCTTCACTGCAGTGAGTATACGAACATGTTGCTTTGCCACATCAAACTGTGGCATGAAAGTAACCCATTGATACAGGTATTCCATTTTTTTTTCATTATGTACATGAAATCCATCAATATTCTGGTCACTAGATTGTGATAAATGGGAAGCTTGGGCTCAGTCTTTAGAAAATTAGTGCTGGTTCTGCTGTTTGCTGTAGGGAATTTCTTGCTTGGTGCTGGTATCTGAATTTTTCTTTTAATTTTTTCTGTCTCATTTACTGCTCTTCCCTTGGAGAAGAAGGGGTACACACGGAGGAACTGGACAGTGAACTAGGTAAATCATCCATCTCTCGTTTTGATGTTTGACTTCAACTGCACTGTGTTAAGCCTTTAATTGCTTTCTCCTTTTTGTCATTTTGCATCTTTCGATTTTGCTCATTTCAACAAGCCTAATTTAGCGACAAAACTTCCCTAGCCCATAAAGGTATTGGTCTTCCTTTGCTCTTACACAGATTTTCCTAGTGATTTGGGGTTTGAAGAAAGCTGGAGGGCCTTAATTGTGCAAGATTTGTTAGAAGTTATTTCCCCCTGCAGAAGTTAGGGGCTTTTACACTGGTGTCACTGGCTTCAGGATGAGGCCTAAGGTTGTCAAAGTTGAAATCAAGTGGCAAAAGGTAAAAATATTTCTCAGACAAGAGAATTAAATAGTGGTTTAGGAAGTTTCAGTATAACACAGGATGCTTTTGCTGAGCTTGTGAATGAAGCAGCAGAACATTTTGCCTCAGTAGATGATTTTATAAACAGATGTTTCTCGATGATGTGGTACACTTTCATTTGCTGCATCCTTTTGTGAAGAGTTTTGTCTTGATATCTAATGTCAGCTGTGCTCGTTCTGTTTGTGCTGATGGTGGAGGTAGTTGTTACCTCTGCTCACCTACGCTCTAGTGCACTGAAAGGCATGAGATTGCATAGGGGTTTGTTTCCACTAAGTGTATTATTGCTTTAAAGATGACTGTGTTTACCGTTTATATTTGTGCATACAGGAGGGCTGCATTACCAGAGAATCAACCTCCAGTGTCTGTAATGATTTGCAAGTTGTTTTGCTTCCTGCTTTCGTGTGATTGATAGGTCATTGGCAACCAGCAGCTTTTGAGTGACTTTTAACACTGCATCAGGAGCTGTTCTCCTGGGTGATATACCTGGAACAGTGCATGAGGAGAAGGGTTGAAAAACAGATGCAGGAAAACTCATGAATTGATAATCCTGGCCCCAGTTCCGCAGGCACTTCTGCACCCAAGTGTTTTGCCTGAACATCACGAGATGTTCCCTTTGTTGTAATGCAGCAGAGCTTTACTGAGATCACAGCCCATTGATTCACTGCTGAGATTAGCAAATAACGCCGTGAGAAGAAAGCGATGTTCAAATGGTTCAGCATTAGTGAGGGGACATGAAAGCATACAGCCTGTTCACTAAGTGCACTAGTGTTTTGTGTAAACATGTTGTTGCCAAATAAATTGCTCTGCAGTGTATCTGCAGTTTGCTTTAGGAATATGAGGAAATTGAAGGTGTAAGTATTTTTCAGAGAGATGGACTCAAGACGGAGTAATAGATCACCTCTTATATCATCACCCTTCTGTTGTTAGAACATCACACTAAAGGACACAGAAATCTAGGCTTTGGAGTAGAATTGTTACGTGGTTGGGCAGATCCTCCTGGACTCACCTACATGGGGAGCAGTGTGAGCTGTGTACACTGAACTCATCTCCGGCTCATTTATGGTTGGGTACAACCCGAATCCCTGCTTTTGGAGTTCTGTTGCTGGAATCCATCCACTCATCCATTCCCTCTGTAGAACAGGGTACTAAACAAGAGCATCTGGGCAGGAGTCCGTGTATTTACCTCAGACTTAAAAGTGTGAAATTGGGTATTTTTCCATTGAATTTACCTGCTAACAAATGCCCTGAGGCTGCAGAATGCTACATGCCAAATTAAAAACCACGTGACTCACTCAGACTCCTAATGGTGCAAAATGTATTTTTGAAGTCTTATGTTTATGAAAAATTCTAATACCCTGGGTCATCTTCAGTGCAGCAGAAGAGGTAGAGAAGGGAGATGAATTATTTAAAGCAGCTAAGAAGCTCGGCTGTGCAACGTGGCTATGAAAAATAATGGTTTAGATTTCTGTGGAGATTACTGCTGGTAGATAAATTTCATAAGGCTTTTAGAAGTCGGAAAATGCATCTACATAATCACCAAGTAATGTGTTGAAAGCTGCAGTTTTTTGTATTGGTATTTCTGGTAATACAGAGATAGATTCTTTAAGTGGAATGCTGAAGAGATAGAAAACTGTCCAGTAGCCTGACATGATTTTGGCACAAGAGCATTTTTGGCATTAAGAAAGCATTGCATTTCTGTTTATCCGTGGACATTCTTTAAAAGAAACCAAAACAAAACAAGATTTAACAAAAAAACCTGTCGTAAACAGAAGACAAGTGTTGTATTCTTGTGTGTCAAAGTCAAAAACAATACTAAAAAAATAAACATAACTGAGCAAGAAAAAATGGTGGAAAACTCACTTTGAGGCATTTATACATTACGTCTCCCTTCCCATATTCACTTTTTTCTTCCTCCACTGCTTGGTCTTTGGCATTCTGCTTTCACCGTGGGGCAAGTTAAGAATGAAATGGCAGCTACAAGTTGTGATGTCCCTGATTGCTTGCTAAGTTTTAATCTTGCTGTATTGAAATTCTCCAAGCTTGGCCCCTGAATGTGTTCACCAGAGAGAACTCCTTTGCAAACCAGAGAGTAGTCTTTGCAAAAAGACTTTGAAGACCTTCTGCTTTCTAACTTCTGTTTTCGTACAGTCTTCTTCCTTGTATAGTGTGGAGGAATGTCAGTTTCTGAAGCATCCATTTCAAATCAATCCTCTGATAAACTTCTGTAGTATTTTTATACTCAAATCTTAGCACTGGCTTGCATTTAATTGCTTATGTCTCAAGGAATCCAAAGACGTTTAATCCAATAAGGATAAGACAGTGATAGGAATGAAAAACCTTCCTTCTGTCTGCAAATAAGGGAATGTGGAGCGAAAACCATGCAGTCAATTTCATCTGATCTTCAGCCAACTCTGAACACAGACATAAACTTTGAGTAATTAGCCCATGTGTGTTTGTATAGATTCTGTTCATCTCCAGTCTGGAGATATTTCTGTCCTTATGGCAAGATAGCTGAAGTCTATTAAGGCAGGATGAGATAGTTACATTTATCCAAATAAACGGGCCATTGCTGATTGTATTGGTTGAGCAATTGATGCTGTTAATGAAAATAACTCTTTGCATTTGATAATGAATGAACACTGATTGTTCACTATCGGTCTTGTCAATTTAGTGTTAAATCTTGAGGAATTATTTTGCGTTGGATATTTGAATGTATATTATCTGACAGTGACTTCAAAAACAAAAAGGAATGTGCTGAGGCTGTGGGACAGGGAGCACAATTGCACAGTCCATTGCATGGTGAAGCTTTCTTCTGAGTTACAGTATTGTGGAACTACACCACTGGATCCAGTGGTAATTTCGGTACTCACAGCCAATAGGAACATTGTGTTTAAATGAGTAGGACAAGGATCAGGCCCTTAAGTAATACATGCAGCTTTAATAACCCTCAGTTGGATGCTAAAGTGATTTTATTATGTTCACTAATTATAGCCAAAGTAGTCTATGCAGTCTAGAAAATCAACAGGAACAAAAGTGGATACATTTCCAAACACTAATTTCATCTTCAGAACTGTTTTTTTGTTAATTATGCCAATTAAAAAAGGGAATCTCTGTTACATGTGATTATGGCAATATGTGCTTTTACATTAAGCGCTATGCAGTGAGATTACATCTGTGTGTGCCAGTCCCACATGGGTGGTTTCCATATGCTGGGAGTTTACATTAAATTCCTTTTCTCCTGTTCCAAGATGTAAATTTACACCGGGCTGAGGGCTGAGCGATGTAAATCTCTAAGAAATGAGTAAAAAAATATACTGTTATCAGCAGGGGCAGTCCTAAATGGCCTGGCCCTGGTACAGAAGAGGAAAATGCTCTTTCTGTAGTCTGCTGCAGTCTCACCCATTTTCATATGCTGGCGTTAAAATAAATCTGACCTGTTCACAGTGTCTGTTTCTGTTGCTTCCATGGAGGGCTGCTCTGCCTTTGATGGCCAAACCGTGAGGGTACTTGTGGTGTCCCAGAAAGAAAACATATCGACCACTTGTTCATTTGATGCCAAGAGCAAACCTAACGTTGAACAGCTAGGGCATCTTTCTGTTGATCTCCAGTAATGTTTTTTCTATTTCCAGAGTTGCCTGCTGGTTGGGAGAAAATTGAGGATCCCGTATATGGTGTCTACTATGTAGAGTAAGTGCTGTGCTGTGGGGCTGGTGGGCAGTGGGGGCTTCACTCTGCAGCATTCCAACAGCATCCTACGTGGAGCCCTGGTGCCTGCTCCATTGTAAGGAGCATGGTAAGGAGGTGTGGAGGAGCTGGTGTACCCACACTGCCCCACAGAGGTTGTTGTGCTGGGCTGTGTTGTTCAAACTGGAATTATGGGGTTAGTGCAGCTCTCGCCAGAATTAGAACAGCTCCTTTATCTGAATGACAAATCCCTCCCTTGGGAAACTGGAGAGCTGAGTTTTGTTTCATCACTGACCCCATAAAATGAATTTTTAATTATGTGTATACTCCTGTCTACGAGGATGGCTTACGATAGCCCTCAGAATAGACATGGAATGCAATTTCTGTCTGCTTTGGCTCATTTCTGACCCTACCATCTGTGCCTAGGGAAACAAGGTTAGCAAACTGTATAATTAAGGCTTGACATTTATTTGTCAAAGACATGGAGAATATTTTTCTGCTATTAAATGCCACGCCAAGAAATTTCTCCAGCTTTTTTTCCCATCACTTCACATATGCATGCCAGTTAGTTCTATGGCACTCCTTCCTGTTGGAATTAAACTGGAAAGTAATAACAATGAGGCATAAGTTTATTTTACTTACTATCTATAAACTGGCAAAATGGCTTTAATTTGAGCATCTGTCTCTTCCTTCTAATTCAGGCACTTCATTATTACTGCTTAATAGTTTTTTTGAGATACAACTGTATGGCAAAAAGGTTTAAACTGCATCGTTTTTGGAATCATTCTAATTTTTCCTAACTATCTGAAGCTAACTTGAAATGGAAGATCTTTTACAAAACTCACGAACTGGCTTTTACTTGCTTCTTTAGTTGGTTAAATATTGATCTGTAGCAGAAAAGTTCAGAACCAGCACTTTGCAGTGCTCATAGCATAATTACTTGAAAATGTGTTTGGTTTTTATTAAAGGCATGGCAGGATGAGAGATGATAAAATAACAAGTTCTTAAAGGTAAGCCTTGCCTTGGACACAGAGGTGGGCTTTAAGAATATACAATTCAATCTGTGCATCCCCTCACAGTGGGAACTCTTTGTAGCGATGGAGAAACTTTACTGTAGAAGAGAGATTACAGAAACTATTGAATTAATGGGTGATGAGCAGCTCAACTCTGCTGCACATCTAAGCAGGTATTGAGACTTCCTGCGTTTTTTCTTTGTTTGACTCCAGTGAGCTGGAGAATGGCTGTGCCCCTAGGAATCCAGTTAAAGCAGTGACGGTGTAGGCCTGGCTTTAAAAATGCAGTTCAGACAGAACTCACCTTTCCTGCTGTAATTTCATTTTTTTTACAGAATGGCTCACTGCTTTAATGTGTTTGATGTAATCTGCTATTCCTATTCAGACATCATATTGGTACTGGAATCCTCTTTGTTTTCTTAAGCAGGCTCTTTCACTCACCCAGATGAGCACTGCTTCACATATGCTGTCGCTGATGTTGTTTGGTTTTTCATTCCCTTCCTTAGAGAGGTTTCACACTTGACAATGATCCCTGCTTGTCACAGGACAGATTTCCTAATTCATCATTCTCTTTCATCCCCAGCCACATCAACCGGAAGACACAATATGAGAACCCAGTCCTTGAAGCAAAGAGGAAGAAGCAGCTTGAACAACAGCAGCAGCAGCCACCAGAAGGTTAGCAGCACCAAGGGCACCATGGTTGGGGTGTTCAAGGGGGAACCTGCCCTCCCCCTCACTTTGGCAGCCCCATTCTGATGGCTTTGTCCTTCGTTGTGTGGCCCATAGTGTGTTCCAGAGGTAAAATGTCACCACAGGAAAGGCTGCTTTGGGACTGCTTTGGACTACTGAAGGGAACGAGCAGTGAGCATTTTGCACATACACTAGAGAAACCTCTCTGCACGGGAGGGTTTTGGATTTTGTGGAGCTGAAACATCTGAAGTAATTTCATGATTTCAAAACGCTCCCCCTTCCCCTTTTTTTTTCCCTCATTCACTGTTTAATTTTTTTTTTTTCCTTTTATTTTCTTTTTAAAGCAACCCAATGGCAATGAGGGACTTACAGGTTTCTTTTTGGACCTTCATAGCTTTCCCACTCCTTGTGGAACAGCAGCTCCTGTCAAAGGGAGAGAAGATTTAGGTCTCAGCATTCATCCTGCAGCTCCATTTGCCACAACATCATCCCTTCTCTTTAGCAGTCAGGGAGCACAGATGTTGTAAGGACTGTGAAGAGTAGCTTTAATGGAAATGTTGAGACCACTTCATTGCAAACCCCGTGTGTGTGAGGCATTCTGTCTGAGCACACAGATTGTTTGACTTAAACATAGAGGATCCTCCAGAACTGTTTTTTGAACATCCCACTCATTTTGTTTGTTCTCTCCATGTCTCTTTCTGTTCTTGCTATGCTTTACGTGTCTCCTTTGCTCAAACCCCACACTCCCAATGTGTGCACGTGGAGGAACTCGTAGTGCTGTTGTGAAACGAGTAACATTTCCCTCTCTGCCCTCTCCAGAATGGACAGAGGAGTGTCCATCTCTCCCACCACCCGCTGCTCCAAACCTTGTTTCAAACAACCAAGAGGCAGTTCGGGAAGCACCAGTGCAAGGTAACAACCTTGTTTAACCAGTTGTAAAAGTACAGCAAGGTTTCTTCCTGCAAAGGAAATTCCCACCACAACCAGTAAAGGGAGTGTCATACATCAGGGCACATCTGCACATCTGAATTCCCCTAGACTTTGAGACTAATTGTTTCAAAGCCACATTTGTTGCCAAATGTGAGGAGCAAATGAGATTACCTCCATGAATAAAAAAATAATGACTGTTCTTCATGTAGTGTCCCAAGTCTTCAAAAAGTCACGAAAACATGAGTTGCACCAGTGGGTTTTAACCACTGATGCTGGATGCAGGTACAAATAGGAGATCTTTTTCTACAGAGCTGCACTGTTAGGCAAGGATTAGGCTTTTATATCTTCCTGGCTGAGCTTACAGCATAGCTCTTACAGTTCGATCCAGGGCATTTCTTTTCGTTCACACAGGGCAGACTTCCCTCCCAAAAACCAGCACAAAATTGTGCAAGCCCTCTGGCACATTCCCATGGGATATTAGAATATATCTGGGTAATCCAGATTGGCACCAAGGAAAAACATGTCTGGAGATGGTACCCCATCCACCAGGCATCCAGCACTGGTCATTTCACCTGAGCACTGCTTTATACTATTGAGATGGTACAAGGGCTGCCCAAATGCCATGCCTGGCAATGCAGGACCCATAATGCTGGGGACCTCACTCAGCTCTCTACCCGCTCCCGACTGCCATCCACCAAAATCTTGCACCAAGATTTTTGTTAGCTTGTCTCAATGGTGTTCTGGTTCACGCTGATACTCCTTCTCTCTCTCATTCCTTCCTCTTCCTTTCTTAATGCTGCTCCTCCTTCTCTTGCTCCCTGTTTGTAGCACTGTTCCCAGCCTCCCCTCACCCTGTACCCACGTGTTCCCATTTCCCTCTGGTGGCACTGCTGGGATCTTCTATATACACTCCTTTAAAACAATCTCCCCCTGCTATGCATGGGACATAGCCTGTGGTGCTCCTGTCTCTTGTTACTAAGGGCAAGTTCAAGCTGTGTTTGTAAGCAGATGCTGGCAAGCTCTGCTTGTTCTGCTCATTTTTTGAACCAAAAACGAGCACAGGGCCAAGCCCTGCTACATGCTGCCTATGTTTTTCTGCACCTTGGGATCTGAGCACAGTATCTGCCTACCGGATTACCACGTTCTGTGCTACCCTTCAAAGGCAGAAGACTGAGTCCTTGCACTGCCCCCTCATGAATAATCTTCAAATATACATTTTATTTTATTTTTTCCCCCATTCAAAGGCTTACAAGCCTCCAGTTTCCCTCAAGATTTACTTTCTGAGCAAAGCCCCACAGCATTGCTGCTGAGGTTTCTGAAAGGATGCCAGCTCTGCTGGCTGTGACACAGGCTGCTGATCCTGGAGCTGTCACCAGAGGGCTTAGTGGCACAGGCTTTTCCCCTCTAAGCATTAAAAATGATTAAAAGTGCAGAGGTGCATAGTGTTGGCACTGTGAAGTACACAACCGTGACTCCTTTCCCATCCTGTGCAATGTGCTGTGCAAGGATGAGCTTTTGCTTTTGGAGCACCTTGTTCTCTCTTATCCATCCTCTCAGAGAGCATTAGCAGCCCTCCAGCACAGCCCCCCCAGGACTCGAGATGCTCTTTGATCCACCTTCACTACAGCACTGCTTCATGCACAGCAGGTGAGGAGCAGAAAGGAAGGAGTCAGAACTTGAAACAGTGTCTGAAGAGTGATGTCAGCAGCCCCTCTGTTCCTCACCAGAGGAAGGCACAGGGGGGTAGTGATGGTGGGGTGGTAGGAGATTAGCTGAAGGGGTTTGTGGTGTCTGGACATTGCTCTGGAGCTGCTGGAGAAGGCCAAGTGGAGTAAAACGGTGACACTCATTTCAGTGGAAATTCTCACAGCCAACTCCATCCCATCCTTCGTGGAGTGGATATAACCACCTCAAGACAGAGATAAGGCACATTATCAAAACCAGCTTTAATATATTCCCTTCCAAAAAAAAAAACCCTTTTCCCCCTGTGTAGCCTTGGAACTGTGGTGCATACAATCACAGCAAAGGCAGCAGCTGAAAGTAGGAGGGTTTTGCTCGCTCCTTTCCCTGCATGATTGGTCCCAGGGAGACAGGTGGAGGGCAGTGAGGTGACAGGGCAGCAGTCTGGTCCTGTCCCAGCTCCCCACTGTTTGTGCACTTGTTAGAACGCAGAGGGATGGAGGAAAAGAAGACCAAATGCTCTTGCCTGCCTTTTTATAGATTTTCCAAACTTCCTACACAGGGAAACCTTTTTTTACAAGAAACCCTTCTGAGTTGAAAGGGAAGTTCATCCACACCAAGCTAAGGAAAAGCAGCAGGGGGTTCGGCTTCACCGTCGTCGGAGGAGATGAGCCAGATGAATTTCTGCAGATCAAAAGTTTGGTGCTTGACGGCCCTGCGGCGCTGGATGGCAAAATGGAGACAGGTACTGGTGCTGGATCTCAGAATCACCACCACCACTTTGGTTTATAGCTTTGGGGCTGTTTTTATATGCAATTCAAAACTACCTTTAGTTCTCATCGCATTTTGGCGATAAGATGTTCACCTTTCCATTCAGCAAGCAGGGAGGTGGGATGCAACATGAGGAAATCCTGAGAGGATTCACCCGAACATCACATGCTGAGCATCCTGTCTTACAGCCACAGTGTTGAATTGAATTGTAACTTAATGCTGAAATTTCAGGCTGAAGTATGTCTGAGACGTGATACATGGCACCGTATTTGTGCAGTTGCTGTTTGAGCCTTCTGTTACAGCTCTCAGTTTTGTTCCTGTCAGATGTCGGTGTAGAACAGGGTGTGACAGTGAGAGCCGGGCTTGGCAATAACTGCTAAATGGGCGATATATTGTCGCTTGAATTTATTACCTTTTTGCATGCACCAAATTCCATTTTCACTTTCAGAAAGTGTTTATGCGCGTGAAGGCTTTACGTGGTGAATCCACTGTGTGCTGATAGTTCTTGCTTGTCCAAACGTTACCACGGCTTTTCTTTGCAAAATACTTTAGTGCTGCTCTTTGCCCACGAGTGGCACCGGTGGACTGGTGGGGCTCCAATTCTGTGTTCCTGGGGTGTACAAGTGTGGTGTGGCTGTATGCACGTGGTATATCTCTCTGTGTCCTCTGCAGGGGACGTCATAGTCAGCGTGAACGACACCTGTGTGCTGGGGCACACTCACGCCCAAGTTGTGAAAATCTTCCAGTCCATCCCCATCGGTGCCAGCGTGGACCTCGAACTGTGCCGAGGCTACCCCCTGCCCTTCGATCCCGACGACCCCAACACGAGCCTGGTGACTTCCGTGGCAATTTTGGACAAAGAGCCGATCATTGTGAACGGGCAGGAAAACTATGACTCCCCAGCCAGCCACAGTAGTAAAACAGGGAAAGTCAATGGCACAAAGGAAGCGAGACCCAGCAGCCCAGCTGAGGTCTCCTCCAACGGACCCCATGGGTATCCCAACGACACAGTCTCTTTGGCATCTTCAATAGCAACACAACCTGAACTGATAACCGTGCATATAGTGAAAGGGCCCATGGGCTTTGGCTTCACTATAGCAGACAGTCCCGGTGGGGGTGGCCAAAGGGTGAAACAAATTGTGGACAGCCCGCGATGCCGGGGCCTGAAGGAGGGTGACCTTATAGTCGAAGTCAACAAGAAGAATGTGCAGAGCCTCACTCACAACCAGGTGGTGGATATGCTGATTGAATGTCCGAAGGGAAGTGAGGTCACGTTGCTGGTGCAGCGAGGAGGTACGTCCTTAAAACTACTTGAAAACATTTCTCCTTCACAGTATCCAAAAGCACGCATGTCGTGAAAGATCCCTTAAACTTCAGTGTTGAAAAGGCTTGTGTCTGGAGGTATAGGAACTGCTGCATGTTGGCAGTTGTAGCGTCAAATAGATGGTTAAAATTATTTGTTGTTTGATGCTTTTCTGGGGGGAATGTGCATACAGCTCCTGTGTGCTCTTGCACTACACACAGCTTCTGGTAGGGGGCAAGCAGGTTGTATGGTTACACCTTTGCTTTCATGACATGCCCTGATCTGCTCATAAGACTTGATTTGTTTAAAGAATGTGGATATTTCCTGTGTTGTTTTGTGGGATGGAAGAGGCTTGTGATATATTCTGTAGTTTGCAGTGTCCAAACCCAGATAGCCATGGACTATTCAGTGTGGAAGGGTTACACCTGGGATGTAGCTGGGTTTGGAGGCAGAGCATTTAAACTTTCCCAGGTTGTGAGCAATTGAAGTGCTACTTCTTGACCTGTTCATTTGCTGGCAATGTGGAGCTGAACTCGGTTCTGGTTTTGCATGGCTGAGGCACGGTGGTTTGCATGGATGACGCACACGTGGTGCTCATGGGATGACACACTGCAGGGACAGAGGCTGAACACAGCCCTGGGAGCAGCACTGGCTGTGAAAGTGCCGCAACCTTCCCAAAGTGTTTCAGTTGTAGAAAATTGGCAACCAAAGCCGGACCATTTAATGGGAACAGGCTGCCTTCTGAATTGGCAGCTCTGGTTTGTTGTTTTTGAAGGGCTATTTCAAGGAATGGAGGATGTGGATTCTGCAATTAATAGCAGTTCTGGAGCAAGCAAAGCCTTTCTTATCCTCCTTCTTTTCCAAGTGCTTACTTTACTTTAATATTTTGTTAGAAAATTAAAAAGTAGAGAGTGGAATATATTACAAGTTCTCCAATTTTCCAAGCGTGAGTTCCCTGGAGACCATCAGTAGTGGATAGGCTTAAAAAATGCACCGCAGACTCATGATTAATATATGTATTTTGGAAAAAATATGGTTGGAAGAAAGATAGCAGCTATTATTAATTCTCCGTGAGAGCACATATATATCTGGTACCACCATACATTAATTATTTGAACTGTGGCTGACATTTATTAATCCTCCTTATGCCTTGAAGGCATAATGAAAAGATTTGATGAGGAAATAAAGGCACAGTTTCAATAGGATAGTAAATAGTTCCCTGGTAATCTTGCTGAGTCTCTTTTTTAATTAATTAATTTTCTTGCTGAATTGAAATACTAAACACATGTTAAGCATTTGCTGTCCCCTTCCCAGGTAGACAAGGCGTCAGTCTCCTTGATCCCATTGCAGAAATACATTTTTCTCCTCTGTCTGTAAGCAAATTCATGGCTCCTGGAGCAGTTCTTCCATAGCGTCCCTATCAGTTGTCTTTTCCTCCTCCTCCCTCTGGTGTCCAGTGAAGAAAGTGCTCAACTGCTGTCAGGGAGCTGCGCATCAACCAGACATCTGCATTCAGTTGGCCTCTGCATGGAGCATGGGCTGGTTATATTTTTGCTGCTGTTTTTCCATTTCATCCCTATGCAGTGCTGGAAAATGCTCCCTAAGCCCATCTCATGGTTTGGGCTCTAACGCTTGAGGGGTTCAGGAGGAAGGGTGCAGGTGGCTGATAGAGCTGTACATGAGAGCAGGTTGGAAAAGCTGCTCTTACCTAGCAAAATGAAGGGACAGAGGTGACAGCATCATTGTCTCTAGCTACTAGACAGGAGAGAGAAGGTCCTCGAGCCAAACAGAGGTCTCGACTGAGGATCAGATGGGTGTTGTTTGGCTGTGAGTGATTTTATAGGGATCATTAGAAGGTTCTAATCCATTAGAGCCTGTAAGTTAGACTAGAGGAGGCAGGAAGCCATTGCTGGGTGAAGGTGAAGCCCAGCAGGTCTGAAGGGGATGTGATGAGAAGATGCTTGGCAGGAAGTGGCAGCACCCCTGGTTACAAAATGCAGATTAACTATATGTGTTTATCTCTGCAATGCACTCTGTCATTGCACATCTCCTTTATTTTAGAGAATTATTGTTAATAAGGTCACAAAAAGGCACATCTTTATTTCAAATATTTTTAACTGAAGTGAGACCCAGCATCTTTAAACATGGAACCTACCAAGTAAAAACAAAGAAAGCAACAACAAAACTAAAGGTATATTTGCCACCTGAAATCCATTTTAGATTGAAGCCTTGTCTACACGGAATGATCCAAATACCTCTTCATTCTGTATAGAATCTATTCATAATGAAAACAACATTTTGTTGGAATAATCTCCCTGTTTCCCAAGTGACTTCTATTGCAGGGAGCTGGGTCTGTGCCAGGACAGGTGGGAGCTGTTTCAGAACAAGGGATTCTGCCAAACTACTATGCTGCATTTGGGTCAGTCAGATCTAGCATTTGTCTCAGTGAGAGTATCTGCACGTCTTACTGATGTATCTTTCAAATAACTTCAGATTAAATACAATTTTATGGGTTTTTTTCTCAATTCTAAGCTAGTTTTCTGTACAAACCACCCAACGCTATTGTGTCTGTTTTGTGTTCAGTTACAAGAACTGGGCTGAGTAGTTTTTCTGCAGGTTTGAATGGACAATTTCCCTTCCAAGCTTTCAGCATCTCTATTGACCAGGAGGTTGAAAATAGCACAGACCTTGAGCCTGATCTACATAATCCCCTCAGAGATGTCTTCTCACTCTGCTTCAGATCAAAGTAAAAGCGTTCAGGTGGGATGTCATTCACATGCCATTTGCAAACCAGTGCAGTTTATAGTTGCTTTCCCTAATGCCAAATTCACATTAAGCTGGGGAATGGAATTCAGTCTTTTGAGACATAGATGATAAATACCAGCGTTTCAAAACTAAGTGTATTTCATGGGAGGAAAAAACTAAGTAATATCAAATGCCCATCAGTAGGCATCTGAGTGCTGGCCGCCATGTGAGTGCAGTCCATAGTAAAATCTCTATTCATGGTTCAGCTGTGAATGCAGGATGTTTGCTGGGAGAGATGAGGCAGGACAAAGCAGGGAAGCCTCTCTTGGTCCCCGACTCAGAGTTCTCAAGAAGGTAATAGGTATAACTTCAGCAGAGATTTGCAGCAATGGAACAAAATTACAGAGCGCTCAAGCAATACACCTGTTAAGACTTCTTATCTGTATGGAGCCTCCCTTGCTGTTCCAGTGGTGCTCTTGGCTTCTGAGGCTCATTAACATCCACTGCTTCTCCTAGAGAGGATGTGCCTTCTCCTTCCCATGCCAAAACTGTGTGCTGGAGTCAGCTGCTCTGGACTTGAAGTGTCTTTTGGTAGCCTAAAATGGAAGGACTTTTATTTCCTCCTTATTTATCTGGTCTTCAGGCTCTTGAAACATCACATAGTAATATGAAGATGTGTGTCATCTTCCTTAGAGTGTGCTGGCTGCAGCTTTGGGTTCCCCTTAGTCCTGGCAGTCAGAAGATCCTTTGGTCACAGTGGGAAAGCTTTACAAACAATATGTCGTAACTACTTCTAATTGCATGCACATTATGGCAGCGTGATTGACATCAGATTGTTTTTTGGGATCTGGGGTGTTGAAATACAGTGCTTGGGCATAAGTGACACTGAGCATGAAATACCCGAGTGGAGTGAGATCTGCTACCACTGTTGGCCTCAGAGGATGTTCACTCACTTTTATAAGCAAAACCATCATACTTATACTTTATTGAGATCCCTTTCCCCCCATAGAAAGCAAACTTTTCCTTCCTGTCCTTACAAGAAGTGTTGGAAAGCAGTCATCTAGTGGTGAGAGCCAAAAGAAAAAAACTGTGGCTGATCTCAGTGTTAGAATTAGAGCTCCTTTTCAGTTGCTATCCCTAATGATGTAAATCCATGGTAATTAGAACTGCAATCAGCTATTCAGTAGAAGCTTGAACTCTTTTGAACAAGCCACTCACTTCTGTTTGCCCTTTAGGCTGCATTGAAGAACGAGCTGAAAGTCAAGCCACTTGAGCATCTAGCTGCCAGAATATTTCAGACTGCTTTAGCAGCTGCTGAAGTAGAGAAAAGTGAGTCCAGAGTGCTTTTAGGACAAAGTCACAACCTGGGAATCAGATGACTGTTACCACAGAGCCCGTGTGCCTGTGCCAAAGCTTCTGGAAAGGAAGGAAAAGTTCAGGGTTTCCAGCAGTGATTTCAGTTCTCAGTGCAGAGGGGGCAGAGCATTATACTGGGCTCTTTGTCCCATGCTCAGATCCGTAGAAACCCCTATGAAAATCCATCCCACTGAGCTGGGAGCTGCCATCTTCCTTATGATAGGATTTCCTACTGTATCTACCCATAGGCTACCATCTTGAGGCAGCTTCTTTGCCCACCAGAAGCAAATGTAATTCCTCTCTGCCACTTGGTGTGCTCCACTGACCTCAGCATTACTGAAGTTTCCATTTCATGTCCTCCTTTTTTTCCTTATCTCACCCTCCTATGGCAGCCACCAGTGATGCTGCCAGGACCTTCTGCGCAGGTGTCTCCTGTTGGTTGAGTCCCTCAGCAATTTGTCATTCAGTGTCTGTTATTTCAGTGTGCATGCTGTAAAATACCAGCTATTGTAAGTTCAAGTAGCACCAACAGAAATAGCAGCTGGGGCTATAGTTCTGATAACTCATAGGTGCCCCTATTCATTTAGTAATTTATTTTTTAAAAAATGAGAATCACAGTATGTTTAAAGAAATATATATTCAAGTGTAATCTCAAGATTTGTTTTCCATTTCCTTTGTAATTCCAGGGCTACTACTTTGTCATTCCTGATTTATGCACTTCCCCCTTTAATTAGGAACCTAATTTGGCACTTAAAGATCCGCCTTTGATTGTTTCCTGTTGTTTAATTTTGTTAAAGTTTTTTTTAAAGATTTTTCCCTGGGAAGAAGGAAATCAAATGAGTAAAGCTCTTATGTTGGTCTACAAAAAGCATAGAGATGAAATGAAATATATTTTAAGAGTTTTGCAGCATTGTCTTCCTGTTTTCAGACTGCACAGCCTTAGCACATTGCATGTGCCCTCTCAGGTTTCATAAAGTCTATGCATCTCTTCTTCCATGCCATCAAGTCAGTCTTTACTGACTTCTCTCTGCTGAGTGGATTTGTATTCTAACAAAGCCAAAATAGCTGATGAGACTTTAAAATAAGTTAGAAGCAAGTCTTGATGTCCCATTTACTGTTTTCTTACAGCTTTATTCTGATTAGGGGCAGTCTATTGAGGAGTGGATACAGAAATCACTTCAAGTCAGGAAAAGATGAAATAAAATGTTACACATTTTTATATTTTTAAAAAAGATGCTTGAAGTTCATACCTATTATTAGAATTGCATGTATGCGTGTGTTGCAATCCACTGTGCAAGTTAATTTTCCACTAAACAGCTCTGGACCGGTAGATATGCCTTTCTGGGGCAATGCTGCGTATTGTTGTGCAGCACAACACAATGATCACTGGTAATTGGTTTTGTAAAGCAAGCTAGCAGGAACTTGTTTTTCTTTGTGATAAAAATAAGCCAAACTTAACATTTAAAATCAGGTCGTCTTATAAATAATGTAATATTTGGGGATTATGCAGTGTTTTTCTCCTTCAAAGTGCTTTACAGGTGTTAATCTTTGTGACATTAGCTGTTTGTTTTTGATGGTCTGAATTTGCAAAGCTTGGGATAACCGTGTTTACCAGAAACATGAAGGATGGAATTTGGGTGCTGCTGCTGACAAGGCGAGGCTTCCATTAGACTGCAGGAGGCAGTAGGGTTTCACCAAGGCTTTAGATGCCTACAAATAAATGTAGGGCACTGAGGGTAATTGTTAACAGCTTGCTGAGGCATCTAATAGTTTGATGTGCATTACTAATATTCATATAAATACTTCATTTGCAGGAACAAATTAATTAGTCTTACCAGGCCGTGCTGAAATTTCTCAGTGCGAGGCATCCCGATGAAAAAGGAAGAGAGAAATTCAGGTGTCAACCTCCAAAAGAACAAGCACTTTATTCAGAGTCTCAAAATCAGGACAGATTTAGATTGGATATAAGGAAAAAGTGTTTTAGGATAAGGGTGGGTGAGGCACTGGGACGGGCTGCCCATAGAGGTGGTGGGTGCCCCATCCCTTTAGACATCCAAGGTCAGGCTGGTTGGGCTCTGAGCACCTGATGGAGCTGTGGGTGTCCCTGTGCATTGCAGAGGCATTGGACCAGATAACATTTAAGGGTCCCTTCCAACTCTGATGATACTACCATTCTATTCTGTCTATTTATTTCAAGCCTCTGGTGTTCATATTCAATTGCCTTTTCTCAACCCTAAAGGTTAAGAAGCATCAAACAGCACAGATTTTCATAGGAGCACCTGACTCCAAAGCTCAACAGCTTTATAACATCGCAATTCTGATAATAAAGGAAAATTGGCATTGTTGGCATGTGAGCATTTTAATTGCAGGCAGAATTTCCGTCTCTCGCTGGTGTGATGCACACAAAGTGCTGACAATGATCTGCTCACCGTTTGAGGCACAAATGCCTCAGCCGCCCCTCATTAACTCTGTTTGCACTGATTCTCTTCTACAAATGAGTAAGCAAATGGAGAGATGCCTGTGAAATCTGCTTTTCGGCTCAGCATTCGTTTTACTTCAACTGCCCTGCATTTTCGTGGCAGTGTGGCCCCAGCTCATGACCCGCAGATATATGTGTCATCGAGCTCCAGTCTCTGGGAAGGAAGAAAAAGGATGGAACAGTTGCTGATTCATTGCTTGGCATTTCGCTACACGCTTTGCATGAATTTTAAGGGGTGAGAGAATTTCCCAAACTTCGCAGATATTTCCCAAAGCGTGCCTCGGGGTCAGGAGGAAACCTGTGCTTTGATTACGAAGGAGATGAGCAGTTAGCATATTTGGAATCACACCATAATTTCACAATCGCGTAACGCCGCGCGCTGACAACGCCAGAGCAGCACTGTGCGCGTTAGACGCTTGGCTGCCTTTCTGTGGCAGGGAATCTGCTTTACAATCAGTAAGAAAACCAAAGCAATTGCCGAACACTGAAAGAAAGAAATGCCCAACTACCTTCCCATCAGGATGTTTGATTGCATGAACCACCTTATCTTTCCAAAAGCAGGATGTTCTGAGATGCGGATGAAACTGGAGGTTGCTTAGCAAATGAAAAATGAGAGTGCTGAAATTCTTCCTATACTCTTTTGTACTCTTCTTTACTTCTGTACCTAGCTTGAGGTTTTGAAAGTTGCTGTGTTTTTTTTATGCTTTTCTTGTGCGTGTGTGTGTGTGTTTTTTTTTCTCTCTTATGTTTGATTTGTTTTTGTTATTAAACGCAGAAGTGGTAGAAGTGGAGCAACCCAAACCCACATGGTGTTGTTTTGAATCAAACGTGATGTGATATAACACAAGGTGGCACAGCAGAACCTCATACCAGGCACTAGATAAGGCAAATTTAACTCGAGATGTGCCTCCCACATCTTTCTTGAGATTTGCACAGCAAATGGAGCAGACTTGGAGCTGTGCAGCTCGGAGGGGTTTATTCCACTGAGTTTTCCTCCTACCCTTACACCCTCCAGTGTGGCATTTTGGTGTGCATGTGCCTAAAACGAGTGGGTTTTTATCAGCCACACTGCAGGTGGGTGCAGCAGCTGCTGCCCTGGTTTGGCTCTATAACAACCACTCATAACAGAATTAAGGAATCCAAGAAAGGTCTTTCTTCTTTATCGCTGTAATTAAACACATTAGAAGCAATAGCAGGTGAGCAAAAGTGAAGAAGAAGGGTGGTTTTATAATGCACTAGTAGATGGTTTAGTTCTGAGACAGATTGTTTTTAAATGTATGTCCTCATGTCTCTAATTCTATTCTAAATTTATTTATTTTGCACTCTCCATCAGGATTTGCTATTTCTTCATTCAGTGTTTCTTTTTCTTCGGTCTGGTGCTCTCCTGTTTGTGATGGTGCTGATAGCTAAGTGTTAAAACAGTGCCTTTTGTGCCAACCAACCTGCAGTGTACCTCTAGCTGTACATGAGGAGCTAGCAGGGCAGGTAGTGCAGGTGGGTTGGGTCAAGAAGGCTGAACTTTGGGTGATGATGCAGCTGGGGATGGTAGTCCCATGACCAGGAACGGCATGTTGGTAGGGATGTGGCAGGTGGAAGTTTTGACTCCATGCTGATCCTTGAAAGTTAGTTCCTGAGATGCACAGTTACATACTTGGAATTACAGTGAGCTTCTGACTGATTTTCTTAGAAAACTGTATTCTAAATTGATAAAGTTATGTTTTTTGAAAACATGTGCAAATCCATTGTCCTCTCGTAAAGATCTTCTGTCTCGGTGTGTGATGTTGCCTGTGCACGCCCCAGGGCTGAATCTGGCTAAGCATTCTGTAAATATTAGCATATTGTTATGGAATGCTACTTATTAATATCAACAGCAAACTAATGTCAGGAGGACCTTATTTACATGCATTCCCCTTATGCAGGCCGATCTCCAAATACGAAATAATAGAACCAACCATAAATCAAGCAGGCTTGATCAGGATAAATACAGATAAATACAGATGTGACAGCAGCAAAGTATGTTTTTTCCTCTACTGGCCTGCTCCATGCTATGCATGGAGGGACCCCTGAGATAGCCCATCAGGTGCCACCTCCCCTGGGGACCTGCATGGCCATGCCATGGGACAAACAGCTGAGGAGGTGGAGTTTGGGACCAAGCCTCTCCAAGCCAGAAATGGAACCCCTGTTTTGTTTCACTTAACCTCAGAGAAATAATAAATTCTTTCAGCGAAGAATCGTGGTGTGCTCCAGAAGTAAAGCATGCAACTCATGGTTTGGGTGCTGGTAAAAAAGGGTAGGTGTCTTCATGCAGAGCCATGTACTTATGTTTATGTACATGAAAATGCATTAAAAATACACCTAATACAGGTGTTCACATGCATACACACACATATATGCAAAGAACGTAAGGTGTTCCAAAATTTTCATTTAAACAAATGGCTCCAACAGCTTGAGCTTTAAGAAAAGCTCTTCTTTTAATGAACTTCATAAATGAAGTCATAACAATGGTTGATGTGGTTCCAACCATTAGCTAGGTGGATGAGGGTCACACTAGTTCTCAATTGCTTTATTATTTTACTGCCTTGGATTTGCCATATGTTTCTTACAACATAGTTAAATTTCTGTATTTGTAGTAATTAAACAGCATTTTATTGACCTATATCTTCTTTATTGGTTCTAGGATCATTTCTGGTTTGAGATGCTGAAATATGACTGAACTTGGGATTGTGAGGATTTGTTTGGCATCCTGGCTGTGAATGAGTAATTGGGGTTGACACAATTAAGCATCTTTAAAGCACCTAGAACTGAAACTCTTGTTGATGATAATGTACCATGCCTCATTATGTTTTTTGCTAGTGCCAGTGGGTTAAGAAAGCTTGAGATGGGCTCTTGAAGGCACCACTCCATTAGCATTAGCATATAGCATTAGCATGGGAAACGTGGCAATTTTCACATTATTTGGTAGCTACCAATCTTGATTTATAGCAGAACTACATTCCTCCCATGTGCGTTATTCTCTCAGTTGAAGTTGCGCTGCAGAGCTAAGTTTTGCTTGTGTGCAGTGACACTCCTGCAGATGAGGGTGTTGGGCAGGGACAAGGAAGGTCTTCTCTTTTTGGTGGTTCTTTTTTTGGTGGTGCTCCTTGTGGCTGTGTGCAGACTTGTGTCTCCTGCTGCCAGTTACTCCGGTGTGCTCTTCAGTCTGGAGAAGATCGACTTCCATCTATTTTTTCTCAGCTAATATTTGTCCTTTATTAAAAATTCCTTGGTGGTGGGTTATTCAGAACCAAGAGGATTGCTTTGTCACCACCACTCCCCCCCCACCCCTGCAGCACTAACAGCCATTAAAGTTAATTATTTAGAGCTCCTTGTTTCTCTTGTAGGCAAATGCAATCGATGTGCAGTGCCAGTTGTGTGGCTGTGTACTCTCTGGCTCCAGTATTTCACCCCTCATCTTTCAGTGTGTCTCCTTACTTTGATACAGCCTTTGGCTTTTATTCAGTGCAGTGTAAGCAGCACCATTTAGAAAACTTGTGTTGGTTTTCTTTCCCAGGCAGAAACATTTTCTCTGTAATTGTTAACCTTCATGACACGGTCATAAATGTTCAGTTCCTTGTGTTTTGATTCTTCTCCCCCTAATTTTCAGCAGTTGTGTATTCTGGGCTTCACACATAATTGCAAAACCAAACAGGTGACCTTTACACCTAGGCTCGCCAATGGTCTTTTGTTGTTGCACACAGATGGACCACAAAGTGCCCTGAGTGGAAATGTTAAGTGATCATTGGAAGTGAAAATCTCATCGCAGTTATTGGTTTCCTCTGCGTATGAAAGCACCCCAAAGCAAACAAAACAATGTTTAGCAGTAGCAATTGGCATTGTAAGCAATAAATTTGTCTTCCTTCTGGATGGGCTGTTAGCAGTTTCAGGCATTTGGTGGATTGTGCAAACTGGTATTGAATTGTTTCAACTTTAGCTGACATCTTGCTGTAATATATTTATATGTTTATATGCGTGTGTGTATATATATATATATTTGTATTGGAGGGAGAGCTATTCTCACTGTCCACTGTCTGACCTACGTGTGACCGAGCCGTTCGGGGTGGGGACTGGATGTATTTCTTCAGACTCTGCCTTTGATCATTTTGATCCACGGTCCCTTTAATGCGTGGCTGTGGGACGAGGTGTGATGTGTCTGGTGTCCATCTGGGAAATATTTGAATGCCCGTGGCCTTCTGAGAACTGTCACCCAAATTCAGACCAGGTTATGGTGCAGATTTGTAGTCAGGCACCGTATTCTGTATACGTTCAGTGGAACAGAATTTTCCCTGTATTGTGGCCTTCTGTGTTATTTTGGTTGCGTGAAGTCAAAGGGTTTGAGAAAATATTCCTGTAAAAATCAAGGCCTGCCGTGTGTAACAGGCAGCAATATGTGAGGCAATTTCCAGTTTTGTCCTTGGGTTTTAACACGATCCCCTCACAGGTTGGGCTGGGATACCTACAGCTTCCCTGCATCAAAAGTTTTACTGCAGGAGAAGAACTGCTCCTAATGGGCAAAGGCATTAAGAGTGCTGAAGTCATGATGCAGAACTTGTGTAAGGATTTGCATTTTTTCCCTGTATTACAAAACATAGTTGAGCAGATGGATGCAGCCAGCTGTACATAGAGCTTTAGGGAGTGCTGGGGAAAAAAGAGAGAGGTTTTTGTTAAGATAAATGTAATAATCTCTGTGATAATTAGTTTAATTTAGATCCTTGCCTCTGACTCATTTTTGACTAACCTTGTATGAAGCCTTTCTTCCCTTACTGACGAGCCTGTGAGGTTTTTTTGTGCTTGTGGATTGCTCACTGATCACTGGTATTTTTCATTAAGCAGTTGCTTTATTACATTGTTATTTAGAGGAGAGTAATTTGTGTTTTCTAATTAATTTAATTCCACTCACATTTTGTAAGTAGCTACAATGAGCCCATTCATGGGGGTTTAGGTCATATTGACATTGTTTACCAGATGTGCCAGTTTGTTTAAAAACACAGTTAACTCTATGAGGACAAGAGCCTCTTCCATGGCTCTACCTTCCATCTTCTATCATCTGCACCTCCAAAAACCCCCAAGATTAGGAGCTGCATTTCAAGTGATAGATGTCTTTATGGCTTAAATCCCAGAACTGCATTACAAACAGTGTTGATATCAACTTTTACTGCTCCGTTATCTGATTTGAGGAACGGCAGCAAAGCCTTGTGGCTTCTCTTAGGCACAAGGGGTGGGAATGTTATCACTGTGACCACCAGAAAACTAGGAAATGCGAAATAGAAGCAAAGTGGGTGTCTGCATGTGGCCCATTTACCTCCTGAAATCTTTCAGGAGAGAACAGGGAGGATGGGCAAGCCAGGCATTGCATGGCATGAGCAGTGCCTGATGCATTAACCATGATGGGACGTGGTTAATGTAGTAGAATGACAAATGTAATTCATATTTGACACCATCCTGAATTCAGAGGTGTGGGCACTTATTTCTGCCATAAACTTTTAGGAAAGGCTCAGTGTTTTCTTGCTAGTGGCACACCCAGAAATTAGAACCTATGCAAGCTTTGTGTTCCTCGCTGTTGAATACCACGTCCCTTTCCATCATCTAAGCATGAAAACTGCACATTATGTCTATCATCAGCTCATTTGGCCTGCTGTGTCAAGAGCTGGGGGTTTGGAATCAGTCCCTAATTAGGTGAATAAATAACTAAAACACAGGAAAATGCACAGGCAGGTTATTCCCCTGACTGGAAGCTTGTCCCATAAAAAACTGGCAGCGTTTGTGAACATGCTTTGCAGTCACATATTTTGGTAAAAAATCAATTACTGCTTGTTTTGCAGCGACACTGCGAGATTCATCGGCCTCCGAAGCACCCAGGGCACAATGGCCTTGTGTGTATTTTCCGTCATTTTTCAACCGTTTCCCATCTCTTTGGCACTGGGACAGCTGAAATTAATGACAAACTCTGAAGGAAAGGTTTGCTGAGTAGTTCATACTTAGTAAATTTTAACATCTAATGGTTGTGCTGTAACGCAGTAAATTTTGGTACAATTTGAACCGACAGCCCGGCTGCATCTCAGCTTTATTTTTTGCAGTGAACATTTAAATTGCTGTAGTACTTCTTCAGGCTCATGTTGGTCAGCCAAGGGTGCACGCATGCATGGAGATCTGCTCTACCTATTGATTTAATAGGAAAGAGCATCTCTTGGAGGGGGAGAGTAAACGTGTGTGCATGCATGTGGAAGGAGGGAGAGGGAGAATTTCTATCTCTGTTCTTATGTCTATGATAAATGATGCCTGTTAAAAATTAGGGCTTTACTTTCTAAAGCCCGTTACGCAAGCACAATCACTGTCAGCAGAAATTAAGCTGCAGCCTTAGTTGTTTAGTTCAGACAGTTTTGATGTTTTGCTGCCCCTCAATCAATCACTGCCTGGAGGGGTATTCGCTTCTGCCTGGAAATGCACCAGAGTGATGTACAGAGTGCAGATATTCCTCAGAAATGGCAAGTGTTTCATTTGGAATACTCAGTTTTCATTGCTGTCTCTGAGCAGGTAGCAAAGTGGGCTCTGTTTTTTCATTTTTAATTGTGGAACTTCCCAGTTCAGAACTAGCATTTCCCTAATTACCTTAAAATGAGCTTCTTTCAAGACACATTTGTAATTTGCTTGCATCACTTACTTTATTCTCCATGCAGAAGTTAGATGAGGGCATGGTTCTTAGCACAGACAAAATGCATGAAGTGGTAAACATAATGCAGCATAAACGCCACATAAATCACATCCTAAAGACAAAAGCAGATTTCAAACGTCTGAATTGCTGAGCACTTAGTGTGGAGAGTAATCTGTGTTTTGGTTTATGGTTGTTTTCTGGAGTGCCGTGCAGAGCAAAGCAGGGTTTTCCCTCCTTTCCAGCAGCACAGGAGAAGGGGAGGATTTGCAGCTCACTCAGGAGGCAGCTTGTCCTGTGCTGTAGGCAAACTGCCCCGACAAGTGTCTGCTGTGCTGGGAACGGAGCCATGCAGAAATAGTTGGTAGAAATCCCACTTGAGTTCTCCCTTGGCTCACACTTGTCACAGGCTGCTCCCAAATGCAAAACTGTCCTTGAAAAAACCTTCTCCCTTTGCATGGAATGCGACCTGTGTGAGCCCCCCCCCCAGCATCCTCCTGAGGTTAGGACTCACAGTACTGCTTTCAAGCCCTGCAATCGCAGCTGGCAGATAAAACCTGTGCCTTCAAACATTTATACTCGGGATGGGCAGGAAGGAAGCGTGTTTTCTCCACAGCATTCACGCGTTTAGGGATAAAAGCTCGCTCCTCTGCATGCTTTTGTTTCGCCTCGCCTCCCAGCTCAATGCACATTTCCTTTATTGAAAAAAAAAAAAGAAAAAAAAACGGGAAAAAATCTATTTCTAGCAAAATACTTTTAAAAAATCAACCTGTTCCCCCCGCAATGCTGTGATTGGCCCGGTGCAATTGACAAACGGCTCGCGTCAAATGGAAACATCCTCAGCTTAATTGGGAGCGCAGGCTGCCGGCAGCCGGGGGAGCGCCTGGGACTGTGCTGGGGCTGTGGGTTCCTCTCCAGCCTCCCGGCGGCTGCGGCACAAGTCAGCATCGCTAATGCGGAGCGAGCTCTCCCCCCGCGCCCCCGCCGCCGCGCTCGCTCCCCCTCTCCTCAGCCTTTGATTCGATATGAACAGACTGGTAACTCCGACGCGAGAGCGAAAGCTGACATAACTCTGCAGATGGCTGCGTTCGGATGAAACACCTAGGCGGGTTTTTTTGTTGGTTTTTTTGTGTGTTTTTTTTTTTTTGTCTGTACGAGAAGGTAACGATTAGATGCTAATGTTTATTTTTCCCTTGTTGCCATTTTTCAGGACTGCCGGTCCCAAAGAAGAGCCCAAAGTCGGTAAGCGCTTCTCAGTGCTATGTGTGTCTGTCCGTGTGGGTGGAGGAGGGATGAGTTGGGCTGCTTTTCTTTGTGGGTTTCAATTATTTTAAGTTGTTGTTCTCTTGCAGCCGTGGTTACCTTGCACAGCTCGTACTGCATGGGAAGATAGGAGGGGAATGCAACTCAGTGTGCAGATAAAGCCTCAGGTTTGCAGATCCCCTTTCCTGGCTGATGAGCCTCTCCTGTTTAACTTAGCAAAAAAAAAAAAAAAACCAAACGACTATTGTTTCCTTTTGGAAAACCGAGAGGCTCCACCTTCTTGCCAGATAGCAGTTTCTGTCGGGTGTTTGTAGGCACCAACCTTTCCCATTAACTCCCCGAGTTTTCCTGCGTGCCCTCAGCTGGATTACAGGCAGAATGTAGCAGTGTGCGCTGTGTCGGGAGAGACAAAGCCCCAGCAGAGCGTGTGTGCAGCTTCGTGTGAATAGAGTCTGAGCGCTTGCTCTGCAGGCATTTTCCTACTGAGCAGGATTGTGCTGCAGGTGTAAGTTTGCTTACTAAAAAGTAGAAAGAAAAAAAGGGTGTTTTCTTATCCCTTTCTTATCCCTTCTGATCTTATTTCCACGTAAAGCTGTTAGCTGGGTGACATGTTAGCTAATAGCATGCAAGCTGTGATCTAAAGTGTCATTAAAGCTCCGAGCATGATATTGTGGAAGATATTAATATGCTATTTAAATGCAACAGAAAGAAATCCTTTATTTTAAAGGAAGTGAAATACTTGAGCTTGAAAGTTTTGAATTTTCTGATGATGGGGAAAAATGGGCTTTTCTCTCCCAGTAGCTTTGGGAAAGCAGAGTGCAGGAGAGGTTTTTGCTGTGATGTAAGATGGTGCCAAACTTCACCCATACACCTTGATGGGCACCAAACCCTGCATCCGGCACCAAACAAATAGGAGGACATTCATTTCATAGAATCATAGAATATCCTGGGCTGGAAGGGGCCCATAAGGATCAGAGTCCATCCCCAGAGCCGGGCGCTGGCCGTAGTGCTGCAACTCGAGCAAGAGCTTCGCTGAAGGGCTGAGCAGGAGGCTCCTGCTTACAATACGAATTCTCTGTTCTTCCCCAAAGAAAGCCCTGCAATAATTAATGTGATTCTGATGGCTTAGGGCAGCGCTGATTACAGTCACGTGAAGGCAGGCCTATACTGCTGTCAGCTTGCATTAATGTGGGGAGGCAGAATGCGGGGTGCACTCCCTCGCAGGGCACAGGCATGTCAGACCCTGGGCATTCGCTTCTATGTCATATGCAGGGATTAATTCAGCCTTTGGTAAAACAGAAGCCAGCGTGTAGGATACATCCATGTCTGGCACGTTTCTGCCCCTGCCCGCACATTTTCCCCCAGTCGGAGCAGGAATTGTTGCGCTCGGTTCCAAGTCTGACTGCTGCCACTGTGCCAGCTGAGCCCTGGGTTCTGCCCACATGTGTTCGGAGACAGAGTAAACCCTGAGTCCAAGCAGCAGCTGAACCCGTGTAATCCTGCCTGGGGAACAAAGAGGCTGCAGGGCTACACCTGTCTGCAGGCGGTAGTAGATTGCCTCCTCCTGTCTGCTTGGAGGAGCTGGTCAGCCCTAGGGAGCAGCCCCTTGTGCACTTCTCCTCACCTACTGCCTTGCTTTAGGCTCCCTCCAGTAAATTCTACTATAGCCCCAGGTGATGCTGTGGCCTTAGAAGCATAGGATGCACAAGAAGCAGAGCCTCCTATTCTTGCTGCCTGTATGCCAGATCATTTGCATCAACAATTAGCAGCAACGATGTGCACTGCTGCACCACTGTGCTGCTGCATTGCACATTTTTGTTCCCATCCTATCCCATCCAATCCCATCACAGTACTCCCTGCTGGGATGAGTCTGGCACGAGCTCTCTGTCCTCTGCTTCTCCCGACTCAGTGCTAAGTCTACTCTCATTATCCCCATCCTCTCCCAAAGTCCCGACACACTCCCAACTCACTGCTAGCAGCTGTCTCTTTTTCCACCAACCACTATTTTTAGCTGCCGGCCCCATTCCCGTATCCCCACGGGGCTGACTTCAGGCTGTTGGGTACATCCCGGCATGGAGGAGGTGTCTTTGTTCATTCCGGAGCTGTGGAAAGGTCTGGGAATAGTTTTCTACCTTAAGCTGAGTTTTCCTGGGCTGTGTTTTTCAGCCTGTGTGTATTCTGATGGGCTTGGCTGTGTTTCTTAGCTTCTGAGAGAGGTTCTTAATGTTGGTGAAAGAGCTGAACGATTAGTATTTTTTTTAATCTTCAGTGCCAGCTCTTCAGAACTTGAAGTTGCAGCCCAACGAGGGACTGGGCACTTCATGTCTTTCCTCCCACCTATGCTGCGCCCAAGGCTGTATCCACAGCAGCTCCCTGTGCTGCTGCTTTGTGCTCAGTTCCCATTGATTCTTCTTTAAATGCAAATAGACAGTGTTTTTGTATTGACTGCCTGTGGGTATACATTTTCAGTGAACAAGTTCCCTTTGTGTAGCAATTTCCCTTGCAATTATCCTGCTATAACATGGATGAAAACAAACTTTTCTGTTCTTTTTTTTTTTTCTTTCTTTCTTTTTGGTTGCTTGCATCAAAACACTCCACCAGGGGGCAAAGATTCTCATTCCCAACTCTGCTTGCTGTCACCACCACCAGCACCAGCTTTTCCAAACAGCGCAAAACTCCCCAGCTCGATCGTTAGAAGACAGCATCACTGCATGAGGAGAAAGTGCCACAATCTTCCCGACATCTTGCTTTTCTTTTGGGTCTAACTAACCACATTGTCAGCCTTACAAACCTTACGTTTTGTAGGATCAGCACTACAAACTTTCAGCATAGCCATAGGGAAGCTGACAGAACACGCATCCCTAAATTTCATTCTCAGACATGGGGCTTGCATAGAGCATGAGAGCTCCAGCCTTCCACTTTCTCAGTCCTGGCTCTTATGCAAAAGCAAAGTAATTGGTTTTTCGCAGCCTCTTTATTTCAGTGTGCAGTCTGCCTAAGTGGACTCAAGGTTGTCATTCTGGTCTTCATTTCTAGCCAGTTTTAGTCAAGAAAAAAATTTTGGCAAGCCGTTTATTTTTATCTATATCTCTAGAGAAGACCATGGACGCCACAAAGTCAGGCATGGGTGCTCTTGCTGCTTTGAGCAGTTCAGTGCGCCTTTTCTTGTCTTCTTCAGCTCCCAAACTGAGACATTTCAGCCTTTCTAAAGATGTTATTGTTGGGAAAAACAACAGTCCCTCTGAAGAAGTTTTCCCCTGATTCTTGCAAAATGTCTATGTATTTGCAGTTGCAACCCTAGTTTAATTAGAGCTGGTTTTGCTTGAGATGTGCTGACACTTCCATGTGCAACCCAAATAGAAAACAGAATTCATAGTTTTTTTCAATATTTAGGCCTTTCGTATCATAAAGTGAGAATGCTCTTGCAAGTTCCAACGTTGTTTCTTTTTAAATCAGAAAGTTTTCAGAGAATTCTCAGGATTTCCCCACTGGTTGGATGAAGCTTCCCATCTTAGTCCCCATACTCCAGGTTCTGTAAGTCAGCAATTTCCAGGGAGATTGGCCTGAAGTTTCACAGGATGCTTTTAGTTACTGTAGATGTGTGGCCAAACAAACAAAACAGTCCAGATGGCTGGATTGAGAGTTGTAATGTGGGTTGGGGTTTTTTGTTTGTTTGTTTGTTTGTTTTTGTGTTCCTTTTTTTTTACAAAGGAGTGACTATCTACAGCATAGACTTTTAAACTGCTGCATTTAAAGACCGAAGGGCTGCATGTGAATTAGCTTCTTTTACCACTTAAAAAGCTAAAAATGTTTGAAATTGGTTCAGATATTTGTATTTGAAAGTCTGTGGATGAGTAATCACAGCAGGCATGCTTTGTTCAAAATTACTTTAAAGGACAAAGGCATTTTCACATTCTAGTCAATCGAGATAACATTTAAAAAAGTGCTTGTGGTGGAACAGCAGTGTGAATGTGAGGCTACAATGTCAAAACCATTTGGGCTGCTGGAGCTTTTTTTTTTTTTTTTTTTTTTTTGGCCCAAAAATACGTGCAGTTTGAAAACCAGAAGAATTATTGTTAAGACTCGGAGAAAGGCATTGACTTTCTCCTTGGTAATCAGTTTATCCCCACTGTGGCGGAGCACTGGCCACCTGAGGTTTTGCATGGGGAGCAAAGGGATGAGTCTCCACACCCATGTGCAGTCAGCCCCCCATCCTGCTCTGTTCTGCTCCCTGCCCCATCTGGGTTTGCTATGGCAGCATCTCTCAAAGCTGAGACTCCTGCTGCAGTGTTTTCAGTCAGCAGGAGGTTTTATTTTTTCTGGTTGACCCCTATTGACCAGGAGATCGTGGATGCTGTAAGAACAACACTGGTTCCCTGTGCTGGAGCAGGTGGGAGGTGAGACTCAGCCTTGGTGCCAAGGTCATCTCCATTGAAAAGCCTCTGGGGAGCTTTTTATGAGGGAGGACTTTGCTGCATACTGAGTAGTACAAATCATAGAATCATTAAGGTTGGAAAAGACCACTGAAGTCACCTAGTCCAACCACCAGCCCATCACCACCGTGCCCACTGAGCTGGATGTCTTTCTCTGCAATGCAAATGTGATCTGTGCTTCATTTGAGCACGCTGTTGCAAATTTAAGAATTATGTACCCTGCTTAACTAAATATTGAGCAGACAGAGCTCTTGAGGTAGTGCTTTTCAATAAGCTTCAATAAATAGGAGCACGTATTTTCTCCTCTCTTAGCATGCTCAATTTAAACAAAGAAATCAAACCAAAAGTAGATGTTTTCATGTTTGTGAAGGTTTGCTGTAATCTTCTGGATGCTCTGGGAAGCAGAGACACGAAATTGGCACTGTGCTGTTAACCCACTTGCAACATGGGGGCTGCTCGGAAAGTGTTTCTTATGGTAGGACTGTGCCTGGATCTGTTGCAGGAAGCTGCTCAAGTTCTCACAGTGAAATTTGGTTGTATTTCTGTTTACATGCAGGCTCAAGTCAGACTTTAATGTGATCCAAGTAGAAGGTGGTTGAGTTTTTCTGACTTATGTAATTCTGACATAAGTGCACTGAAACTTGTAACCTAGAATGAGATTGAGGTTTGGTTCATGTGCGAGATGGAGAACTGCATGTTTTTTTATGATAAATGACTTTGTTTTGCATATCTCTTTCTGCCAGTCTATCAAAATGTGTCACTGGGGAATTTAATTGTACCCAGCATTAACCGGTGGCAGCAAAACTGTGATTTATATATTTACTTATGTGCACGCAGAAAGCCTGATCAAAGAAAGGAGAAAAATTGATGGAAAACACCCACTCAAAGACCAATAACCGTCTGTTCTCTCTTTCTCCGCTCGCTTTCTTCCTTACAGCAACCACTTGAAAGGAAAGACAGCCAAAACAGTTCTCAGCACAGCGTCTCCAGCCACCGCAGCGGGCACACCGCGTCCCCGGCTCACAGCACACAGGTGCTGCCCGAGTACCCCGCCGCCGAGCCGCCGGCTGCCGACCAACCTGACGCTTCTGGGCAGAAAAAGCCAGATCCATTCAAAATCTGGGCCCAGTCCAGGAGCATGTATGAAAGCCGACGTGAGTATGAAACAGGTGTGGTTGCTAAGGCTACGGCTACGGCAGCTGCGCTCTCTATATTTTCTTTGCAAAGAGCTGCGTCTTTTAAGTCTGTATTGCAAATCGAAGGCTTTGGGGTGTTCATCTATCTGCCAGTGATGCCTGCCTGCTAAAGGGGCATTTTTGTTTCTGGGGAGGAATGAACTTTGATCATCTCTAGAGAGAGGTGCTTAGACTAAAGCTTAATACCATGTATCCCAATAAAACGAAAGACTACTTTTTTTGTTTTCCCTTTTTTTCTTTTTCTTGCTTGTAAATTAAGCTGAAGGAAAAATTCCAAGTTTATTAGCCAGGTCTTGAATTCTTTTTGGAGGTTAAGACTCATTGACTGATATGCACAGGAATTTCAGTGAGGAAGGGAAGTATTTAGTTTGCTGAAATACATATCAGATGCTTTCTAGTCTCACTCAAGGGAGGAGAAAATCCAGCTAAGCTATTTTAGTTTGACCAAAGCAGACACTGTTAACAATGCAGATATCAAATGCATATTACAAGTGGCTTTTATGACAATTAATAATCTGCATACTTGGCTAATAGTTCAGAAGGACTTTGACTCTTCTCCAAGGCTATAAATGTGGTTTCAATCAGTTTCTTCTCTGCAAACAAAATAAACATTCTGGCTTTGCTTTAATTGCACTGCTGAAGATGATCAAATCTGCAACAAATTCTTAAAGAAAGAGTTAAAGAGTTTTAGGTTCATTTCCAAGGGCAGTAGTTTCTGTAGTTACTGTAAAGGTAGATTCAAAGTCTTGGTACCGTAAGAGTTTACTTTGATTCTGCTAACTGGAAAATGGTAGAAATGATCTGAAATGAAAACTACCCCAGAATGAAAAATGGTAGAACTGTTTTTTTTCTGACCAAATGAATCACTTCTAGATCTTATGTCCTGGAAAAATTAAACGATGAGTCACGGTTTCTTGGCTGAAGATGCATCTCTTCATACTGAGTGTCTCAGCCATGCAGTTTGTAGGTGTCTTGGCTTCTGTGCTTTGCTTGCTTTCCCTCTCCAGGGGTTAGGTGCACTCCTGATTACGAAGGCTCTTGGGCTGCTTGTGCTGGTCTACAGAGAAGTGCTCGGACTGAACTTGTATGCGTGACTCATTGAAATGTTGAAAATGGGCAGAAAGAATAGGGATACGGGTTTCAGCCCCACAGAGCTGTGGGCAGAGCCCCTCCTAGCCCTGCCTGGATGACAGAGGCCATCTCATGGCACCAGCATCACCCTTGCTCAGCTCGCATTCCCATAGGCACTCTACAGGCATTTCCTCTGAACCCCTGCAGCTACTTCGCTAATTTCTAATTAACAGTTTAACTAATACTAATTAGTCATTAGTATAAGCTTAGCAGCATTAACTCCTGTCTGTCTTTCCTGATAAAATCCTGAGGCTGAGGCAGAGAAATCCTGAAAGGTACATTCAAGCTGTCACCTTCAGTGTCCTCCTGCAACACCACGTGCTAAATCTCTCTTTCCTCAATGGCTGCCAATGTCTTGTAGAGGTTTTGTCCTTGTTTGTGAGCAGAGCCCTTCCAGATTCTGTTCCTCATCTCTTGACCTGCTGGTTTCCCACACTCATTTGTCCCTCTGCCACAATCCTCTCTGCTTCAGCCTTTTGCTGTGCTGGATCTGCTCTGCCCCTGCAGCTTCCCTCTTGCATTTTTCCATGGCCAACATCTTCATGTAGTGAGGTCAGTCCTCCTCTTTTGCTTCAGTTCATGTCTCCTGCCTCTCTTCCAGATGAGACCTAACTGTTTGGACATCCATGCTTTGCTACCAGAATTTTGTCTTGTTGCTATTTCCTTACCAGGAAAGCATATTTGGAGATTTATTGGTTTCATACATCCATTCCTTCTTTATGAGGATGTCAGAAGTGCAGTGGTATCATATCTTCTTGCACGTGCCACTAGGAACATCTGAGAGCTAATGAGTTTTAGCCTCTAAGCTGAAGTGGAACCTGTTCCCTGGGGATTAGCCTATGCTTTCACCTTGTGCTGATGCTTTGTTGCACCAAATGGAGGATGAAGGAAACTAGTAAGGCACTAGCCTACGTGAACAAGGCTGATAGACACTGTATTTCTTCTTGTAGTCTGATCAAATATTACTAGTGGTTTTATTTATTGATCAGGGGTCAACTCTTTCTCCAGCCCCCAGCAAGCCCCACTCCTCAGTCTCCTCAGTGGAGATTGTGGTTCTCAGCTGAAACTCTGCACCTCCTCATCCTGAGAAGCTTGGGGTGAACCACTATGTTTCCTCCCCTGTATCTGATCTGCATGAAAAGTGGACAAATATTAGCTGCTCTGTAAAAAAAGTTAATTATCTCATGGAGACTCACTTCGCAGCAACTGCTTGTAGGGAGCACCACAAGCAGTGGGATGGGAGAAACCATTCCCTGGGCCTCCAGCTTCACTGTCTCCTCCACCTGTGTGATTCTTTGTGTTTTCACCCAGCTGCAGTTCAGTTCAAACCCAGTTCCTCCTTTGCCTTCTGATGGGGCAGTCATAGTTCTTTGCTTGAGGACCCATTTCCATTGTCTTTGAGGCTGAGGTTGGCATCCCTTCTCCCTTAATGTCTCCTGATTTGGGTGATGGGTGTGAATTTCTGAATTCTTCTGATAAAGAGCATCTGTTGCATAGCAGGAGGATGCCACCACTGTGCCAGTGCTGAGATTGGCTGATGCATCCTTTGTCTGGGGCTTTGATTGTCCGGGTTGGCTCTCCTTGCTGACCAATGTAGGACTTGCTGCCTGTTGATTCACTGCCTTGCATTTTCAACAAGTCTGAAAGGGATAATACAGTGGTGTTTCAAGAGGATGTCTTGAATCCCCAGCAAATGTACTGAGAAACAGAAACAATCCTGTGCTGAAATACACGATGAATATAAAAAAGAATTTCAGAGCATTACATCATCATTATCAGTGTTCTATTTAGTCCCATTTGAGTCTAAAGAGAACATAGTGCAGTTTTCTGAGTGCAGTTTACATAAAAAGATGAATTCATTAGCCACAACTCAGCCAGATTTTTTTTTCCATCTAAAAATAATAATATAAAGAGGCTTAATTCAACATGTGAATACATTTTCTCCAGGATGTTTCTAAAAAGTTCTGAATCTCTAATGACCACCTACTGTCTTTTTGACTGGGAGTGCATCCCTCTGTTACTAATGTTAATGGTGTGGACATGGGAAGCACACAGGCAACCATTTAATTTTTCAGGATTGATAAAGTGCATTCTTCATTTCTTTGACTTCTTTTTGGATCACTGTTTAATAAAAGAGAGCTGTATTTGACTTATCTGGCTTGTCTCACTGAAAATGTTGGCAGATCAAAATTTGGTTGAAAAGTGCTAAATAACCCATAATTTTGTAAAACCTTATATTTTTAAATTTTCCCAATGCATCTTAATATCAGGAAGCATTCAGATTCTGTGGAGGAGAGCTACAGACATTGCCTAGGGAAAAAAAAAAAAAAAAGAAAGAAAAAAGATAAAAGGAAGAAGAAAAATAGAAAAATTAAGCTAGAATTAATAATGAGAAGCTAAGTGAAGGCTCCACAACTGTGCCCTGGCTCTGGCTGAACAGCAGCAAAATTGAACTGCAACCTTAAGGTTCTTCGCACGCTGCTCCCCTAAGTGGGGGGATCAACCCTCCAAAGTGCACAGGGCTCAGGCTGCTGTCCAACAAAGCTTAATTTTAAGCTGTAAACCGAAAGGGACTTGGATGCTTTAAGGCTAAGACTGAGCTCAAATGCTCTGCTGCAGTATGGCCCTAAGTTGCAATGCTTTCAGGATTAAGGCTTTCAAGAGTAGCCAGCCTTGTGGTGAGTGAATTTGAAAACAGGTCTTTTGGTGGTGGGAACAAATGCAATCTTTGCTGGTGCAAAGTTTCAGCTGCCTGAGCTCCTCTCGATGGGTGACTCGCTGCTGCTCATGGGAGCTGTGCTCATGAATCAGAGAGAAGGATGAGCCCTCAAGGTTTAAAACGTGGAGCAGTTCCAAGACCCAGGAATGATATGCGTGAAGAGCACTCAGTGAGACAAACAGTAATTGAATAGTTTACGAGAGAGCTGCAGTTCTGAAATCTTGTACTGTTTTATTGAAAATATATTTTTATAATATGCTTTTTATTTTTCAACGTATTATTAAACTTCCTCAAAAATTAACACAATCTGTTGTCAAATTTTTCTCATGTGGCCTGATTGCTTTGCAAAATACCATATCCTACATATGGCCATCTGTCAAAACAGCAGTGACAAAATGAATTAATCTGAATTGCAGATGTGTTAATGAATCCCTTTGAAGGGCTTAAGCATTTAATTAAAAGCAAAGCAGAACACTATGGATAATTGTTAAAGCTTTTAAAATATTCTAATTTATCTTTAATATTAGAATTTTATTTTCAGGCACGTGATTTATTTGGTAGGATTTTCTCTCCCCACACCTAATTAAAATAATACAAACAAGGCATGACCTCAGTGTGTAGCATTCACTTGCTAGCAAGTACATAGAATTAAAAATATTTGCACAGTGGTACCAAACATTTGATACTTTCTAACTTCAATATAGAGAAAAGAAATGCTCGCAGGAAATTGCAGCCACTTTCTGGTCAGGCTGACTTAAAGGCAATAGTGAAGGGCCCCTTGCTCTTCTATTCAGTGCATGGGGGACAACACTTAGAGCCATGCACTTGAGCACAAAGATGTGGAGGATGTCTGGTTAGGAGGGGCCTAATTTTTGTGCAGTAGGATAGTTTAGAAAGTGGGGGTCTCCTGCAAATGAGGAATCTCATGGGACTTACGGCAAAATCAGGTATTTTCAGCACTGAAACTCTCCAGCAGCTCCAGTGAGACTATCCATTTGTAACTTCAAGTGTGTCCTTATGTGAATCTGGGCCTTAAAACTCTTGTATGCTGCCAAGATGTGAGTCACTGGAAGTGTTGCCGCCTCAAATGAGCTGGCGACTAAAGCAAGCTCATACTGATATTTTGAATCCATCCTTTCTCGAAGCTGGTATCAAACAGAATGTTTTTTATATGTAACGTGATAATTGCTAAACTTTATATAGGAGAAGTTTAATTAAAATCACCCCTAGTTAAACACTGATTTCATTGTTCAACCCCGTGCATTTAGAATTATTTTTAACGTTAGTGAAAGAGGTTTCCATTTGGAAAACTTGCTGTGTCGTGATGTCAATTTTTGTTTGGCAGAAAAGTATTTTTAAGGACAAAACAATGAGTCTCAAATATGCCTGCATGCATATGCATAAATGTATAAATTCATATGTGTGTGTATAATGTATCCACGTGTACACAGAGATGTACAAGTAGATGTAGAAGTTGGTATGTAATTATTCATAGAGCTATAACCTTAGCAATTATGTGCATGCAAGCCTAACATGATCCATACAGTCAAAATTAATGAAATGAACTAACAAGAAAGCAGATACATTAAGCTTTGCAAAACTGTAAAATTAATATTACAGCTATGTCACCTTCGCCTGCAACTGGACTGAGCAAGGGTGAGAGAGAGAGAGAAATCAATTCCACGAGTTTTGGAGAATGTAAGACTGTGCCGGGAATGTATCTGTGTCCCATGGTGTTTTGTTCTGGTCTCATTGCTGCTCTGTGGTGGGGCCCTTCATCACCAGGGCAGTGTGGAAGGTTGGCCATGTGGAGGTGCAAAGCACTTGCTCGGTTGCATACTGGCTGGTGGTGGTGGGGACGTCACCTTCCTGTTTCCATCCTGAACCTGCCCTCAGGGCTGCAGCACTCACACCTTCCATCCTTTCTTCTAGCCCCAACACAACACTTCTTACCACATTTGTAAGGCTCTGCAAGCAGTCTGGTTTAGGACAAGACTGGCAAGTTTTACCCCTTTGGGCTACATTCATGTTTGTATCATGTCAAGGTGCTAAGTTGTTGTTAATTTCTCCTGGAGATGTCTTTTCCATTTATTTTAAGCCTAAGAGTTCAACACCACCATGAAATTTTCCCTTTAAATAGGGAAGGTGAGGCACAGGGCACAGGTGGATCTGCCATCCCTGGAGACACCCAGGGTCAGGCTGGATGGGCTCTGAGCACCTGATGGAGTTCGAGGTGTCCCTGTTTGCTGCAGGGGAGTTGGACCAGGTGGCCCTTAGTGATCCCTTTCAACTAAAACAACTCTATGATTCTGTGATGAAGTGCTGCTGATGTGATTCTCCAGCACGGCCCCAGTCGTGTGGCAGCACAGAGGTGGATGGGATGAATCACAGTGCATCGCTTACTGCAGAGCTGGAGCAAAAAGTGGTAAAAGGAGTTTTGTTGGGTTTGTATTCACACTGTGTGTTGTCTGTGTGTTTGTTGTGTCTGTGTTTCTCCTTCCTGTGACCCTTCCAGCAGAAGGAGCAGCCTGTGAATGAACTTGCTGCTTTGGGTGTAGACGTGTGTTTTGTTGGCCCTACCACCACACCTCGTCGTGCCGCCATTCCCTGCGACCGCTAATTGGCTCGTGGTGCCAAACTGGGAGCATACGGCACCACTCAGCAAGGCTGGAGAGATGACAAATGGGAAGGTGTTGAGAGAGGCCGAGAAAACAGGCCCACGCTGCAGCTCTCTGCAGAAGCCATTTTGCCTCTGACAGATCCAACCTGTGCTATTAATTGGTTGGGGCCAGCCTTTGCCAAAAAAGCCTGCAAAGTGCTGGAGAGGCACTTCCCAGTGTGTCTGCTCTTCACGCTCCCACTCACTGAAGGCAGTGACAAACAGCAATTAATTCATTGTCTGAGCTCTGCTGTCGTGCTGTCCCTGCGATGGCAAGCTGCCTTCAGCCAAACTGATGCGCAGCAAAGGTTTCCAGTGTGCTCCTCACCTGGTTATTCTGTAATTGTAGCTGGGTGGAAATTAGCCTGTGGTTCAGCAAGGGAACGTGCAGAGGTCTCAAGCTTGGTTTATAGCTGCAAATGCCTAAAGTGTGAAAATATTGTATGTAACACCAGTGGCTATGAACCAGTTTGAATCAAAATGTCAAACCAGATATGTGCCTGAGCACTCACCTGTTCTTGCAATTTGCAGTGCTTCCAGGTCTTAAGTTCATGTTTTTTTAAACCCAGTGATAAGTCATTGAAGGGAGAACATCAGAGCCAGCCAAAAGCCTTAACACTGAAAAGCACCAGAAGACCAAATCCAAACCAGCAGGTGCTAGTGCTGTAAAACGCAGTTAGGACCCTATTGGGCACTCCCCAGTGTTAGGGGAAAACAAATCCTTTATCTGCTGATAGATAGAGCTGCACTTTCTGAAATTATCTTTCTGGATGATACACTTTGCTTTCTTTACTAAAGCCATAGGCAACTGACTTGTAAAGGAATAGCCTTTTTGATCATTAACTATAAATTTTGGGAGGGGATTGTTACAAAATTAGTCAATGTTATAGATACCCACTAATAAATATTAAATGAACCTGAACTTGTCTTCTGATATGATTTAATGTTAGCAATTAATTTTGCATTTTAAAGAAGGGATGAAAGCAGCCATGAATAAGTTAATATGAAACATTTCTGTTCAACTGCACGTCAAGGTTAGTGCTTCGCTGTATGTAATATTCATTGTAAAAACCTCACCGGTGTTCCATACTAATGAGGAGGTGAGGCTGGTCTTTCTTCATGTTTCCAGCTGGTTTTGTCTCTTCAGTGGTTTTATAAAACCCATACACGAGCAAACGGAAGTCTGGAGAGCTGCACTGTTTCCAGAGGAACCCTTCTGGTTTACACCAGTCAGGGATCTGTCCTGCCATTATTTAAAGCAGTGTCAGCAGGCAGATAGCAAACTATGCTTGTGAAAGTTAATTAAACAGTAGAAGTCGGAACAAGCGGCTCTTTTGTCTCCGGTGAAAGAGGAGGCAGCTGTATTGTTTCTGGCAGAGCGATTCTGTGTTGTACACACTCATGTATTGATGGTTTGGAAGAGGCTTTTTCACTGGGTAATGTGCTCATATCAATGGAAGTACAGTGATAAAATCAGTTAGACAACCAGAAAGCAGAAACCATGGGATAATTTTTTCATAGTGATTTAAGTAATAATCCTTTACAACTTTAAATAGATGTTCTTAATTAAATCTGAAAGTTCAAGACCACCTCATTTAATGATTAAAATTGTGCAGCAGGTTCTTCTACATATACGTCAGAGTAGTCCTGATACGGGTATGTAGTTCTGTTTTTTTTTTAATTAAAACTAATATCTTTCTTTCTGTCCTTCAGTTCCAGATTACCAAGAGCAGGATATCTTTCTATGGAGAAAGGAAACCGGTTTTGGATTTAGGATTCTGGGTGGAAATGAGCCTGGAGAACCTGTGAGTACATCTAGAAGTAGGCTTGTTTTAATTCCCCTTGTCTTCCAGAATCACAGCAATTGTACATACAAATGTGCAGAGCTGTGCAGTGGACTCCTTGTTAAAATAAGCAGTGGGCTATGATTTAATATATCTCACAACTCCTCCCTACTGTCCTCCCCAAAAAACAAACTAACTCAAATCCTCATATCTGAAATGAGTTTGACTTCCTTTGCTATTCCTTTTTATTTTTTTTTTAATTGACTAAAAGCTCTGAAATGGATTGGACATTGAGGAAAAGATGTCCTGGGCAGGTTTACAAGTAGTTTCCATTAATCCCTCTCATACCAGCGCAACTCAAAGCAAACTGGTGGACAGACCAATGGTACTGAACTTGTAAACCCTGGAGGCACCTGGAAGGATAACTCAATCTCAGCTCCCTGACAGGAATCTCAGTGCTTGTAACCACTGGTCGCTGTCCTGTTGAACACATTTCCCAAGGCTGTCTGTCAGTAGAGCGACTGGACTGCCTAAAGCAAAAAGATGTCAGCATCCTGGTTGCAGTTGAACATGGGGCTGTTTTCCACACTGGCAACAATCCTAACCGGTTATCAACAATTTCTGGTCCCACTACATTAGTGTACCTCTTCCTTTCACCTGGCTAGTGAGCGTTTATGGTTCTCATTTTATCATTCTTTCTTTCTTTCTTCCTATTTGTGTCATCTTGTCAGATTTACATCGGTCACATTGTACCGTTGGGTGCTGCTGATGCTGACGGCCGCCTGAGGTCGGGCGATGAGCTGATCTGTGTGGATGGGACGCCTGTGGTTGGGAAATCACACCAGCTTGTTGTCCAGCTTATGCAACAGGCGGCCAAGCAAGGTCACGTCAATCTGACCGTCAGGCGCAAAGTAGTTTACACAGGTAGGCTGCAGTGTCCATCAGTGGGATGGATTTTCTTGCCACGCTCCATCTGTTCAGCAAACGGTTTAAAGAACAAAAGCTCCTCTTTGTAATGCTGAGAAAGCTCAGGGAGCATGCTGTTACTCTTGTGGCTGTTTTTAGCCTTTTGTCTTTTTTGTTCTTAGTCAAATGAGTATCAAATATTTTTTTCCTAGTCATGACTGTCTCCATTTCACTTGTGTTTTCTAGTCTTCATAAATGTTTCTGTTAAAATGGGAAAGTGTTCGGTCACAGTATATCCTTTATGTTATGCATGTTAAATACACAGTTCTTAAGTTCAGACATATGCAGAAAAACGGGCAGTGATGTACTTCAGGCTTCAAGAATATTAATACAACAGGTTGAGAATCAGACCCACAATAGAGGCCAGGACTGGGGCAGTACCTCTATAACAAGTCTTTATTCTTATCCACAGCTGAGTGCCTTCCACACAACATTAAATAATTGTTCGCTTCTTATTTCTTTCCTTCTTCCCATTGTGGGTTAAATGCTGAGTTATATCCCTGCTCTAATAGCCTACATCATAGGAGTGTATGTCATTCCTGACAAAGAGAGGGATGTTGTAGGAGATGGGGGTTGAGAGGATGAGAAGGGCAGCTGAATTTTGGTATTGTCTTTGTGCATGGATTTTATATTCAGTTTTACAGCTTCCAGGCTGGAAATTATGAAGGATTTAGATGCATGAAAGATTCTGATATAAACCCTTGCTATTTCATTCAGGGAATTGTGCAGAGCTATTTCTGTATCATTTCAAATCTGGACACTTACTCTAGGATAAATTATTCAGTATCCCTTTTTTCACCTTATATTTGCAGGCTTTCAAATTCCAGCATAACTTTCCTGAATTTTGGTCCCCTTGCTTCTCCTCTCATCTGCATTCCACTAGAAAAAGTGTTCACCTACATGGGTACTCCATGGCCTGAGATCCATATAGGGGGAATGTTTATGCACTCATAATATGTAGAAGAATATATTGATATGTAGAATATATTCTTAATATGTAGAATATTGTGTGTTTAGTACATACTTTGAGTATGTAAGTGCTGTCATGTACTCTCAAGAATATTTTAAAGTTTGTTTTCCTTTGGACCACGGGTTTACAATTTGGATTTTGTTTGGCATCCGTTTTGTTGTTGCTGTTGCTTTTAAGATTTCCAACTTAGTTTTGATTTACTAGACAAACCGGAGAAACAACAAGCAACCTGGCTAACAGAGTCGGGCATTCCATAGGGACAGGTGCAATATGCTGCTCTCAGCTGCAGAATTGGACTTTGGAGATCTGGCTGGGTAATCAGAAGTGGAAATTATCATGGGCCACTGTTCTTAGCTGGGGTTGGCTCAGGTAAAGAACAACATTGTGCTGGAATGTAAGCAGTGGGGAACTCTCCTGCTTTCCCAGCAGATGATGTCTCAGCTGCAGCATGGTCCAACACTTCAGGAAAGATATGTTTGAGTTGGAAAGGACCCAACTGGAGCGAGTCCAGAGGACCAGGGAGAATAAGGAAAGCTTTCGAAAACATGGTCTGCAAGGAAATATTGAACAAATTGGGATTGTTTAGCCTAAAGCAGAGAGGGGGAAGGAGGTGTTAAACTCCCTGAGACTATAAGAGGCTGCTGCAAAGAGGGAGAGAATAATATGTTCTCCATATGCCTGCAAGATAAAACTAGAAATAATAGCCTTATGTTGCAGCAAGGAAGATTTAAGTTAGATATTACAACCAATAGATTGCCTGGGGAGATATTTAACAGCAGATTAGACAAACATCTGTCAAGACTGACAGTAAGTATAGCTGGCCCAGGCTTCAGCAGTATGGACTAAGAGATTTTTTGAGATTTCTTCAAGCCTTGTGGTAGCCGATTAGATTTTAAACTAATACCAACTTCACTTGCTGTTAAATACTTGTTTAATATTAATGTAAATGTTAATAATGTTTAAAGGTTCCCCTCAACTGTGCCAGACTGTACAGATGAAAATTGCTTGTTCTTCCATCCAAAAAAGCTTAGTTCACACATTATTTTGTTATAGTGTGGTAGTTATTTGTTTCAAGATCATGTTAATTAAAAACAATCAGTGCTATCCAGCTAAAAAAAAATAGAGAGGTGTTGTGTGATACATGTTTGTTCTGACTCTGTATCCCCATGGCTTGTGCACATAGAAAGGCTACAACACTGGTAAAGGGTCTGGAGCACAAGTTTTATGGGGAGTGTCTGAGGGAGCTGAGATGGTTCAGTTTGGAGAAGGGGAGGTTCAGGGGAGACGTTATTGCTCTCTACAGCTGCCTGAAAGGAGATTGTGATGGGGTGGGAGTCAGTATCTTCCAGCTAATGGTGACAGGACGTGAGGGAATGGCTGTGTGTTGTGCCAGGAGAGGTTCAGGTTGGATATTAGGAAAAATTTCTTCTCAGAAAGAGTGGTAATACACTGAAACAGGCTGTCCAGGGAGGGAGTGGAGACACCATCCCTGGAGGTGTTCAAGTAAAGGGTAGACGTGGTACAGAGGAACATGATCTAGAATAGTCATGCATGTGACGACAGTTGGACAAGCTCATCTTAGTGGTCTTTCCAACCTTAATCATTCTATGATTCTGTAATTCCATTACATATGTAACTGGAGTGGGGATATGGTATTTAAAGGGACAGCTTCGACTTAATGTAATCCAAGCTGAAATGGCACAGAGCATCCATGCGTGCACTAAATTGATCTGGTTATGGCAGTGGAAGGCTTTGCCTGCGTGGCCATACACAGGAGAGGACTGTAGTCAGTGCTGCCATTGAACAGAGCTAGTGCTAGGGAAAGGAGATGGAGGACAGAACCCATGGTTGTTCTGGCTCTGATTGGTAGATTAAAGTAGTTACTGTCCTTTTTTAAGTCCTTCTCTCAACAGTCAAGCACTGAACAGCACAGCTTGCTCAGCCACTCTTCTTTTTCTCCTTCCCCAGTCCCCAAGGCAGAAAATGAAGTCCCATCCCCAGCCTCTTCCCATCACAGCAGCAACCAGCCGGCCTCACTGACAGAGGAGAAGCGAACGCCGCAGGGCAGCCAGAACTCCCTCAACACCGTCAGCTCGGGCAGCGGCAGCACCAGCGGCATCGGCAGCGGCGGCGGAGGCGGCAGCGGCGTGGTCAGCGCCGTGGTCCAGCCCTACGATGTGGAAATCCGCCGTGGTGAGAACGAGGGCTTCGGTTTCGTCATCGTCTCGTCAGTGAGCAGACCGGAGGCGGGGACGACGTTCGGTAAGTCTTGGGGTTTGGCACCGCGCCTCGAGCGAGACGCGGGTTGTAGTGCTGCAGCTGAAGGAGGCAAGTGGGGATGTTTAATTAAGAGTCACGAGCTTGCCCTAATTTGTGTAGTTAATAGTTTAATTAGAGGCTGAGACTTAGTAGGTGTTTGTCTCCTGGGTTTTGTTCAGCACTGAGTCACGTAAAGCAGAATGAGAAGTGCCATGCGTGGCCATTCCCCATGCGGGCTGGACCCCTTCCTGGGGTTTGCTCTTGGAAGAGCAGCCAGGGTTCCCCATAAAGGTGCTGTTTTCTGATGCGGAAAGGAAGCAAGTGGAAGGAAAGATGTCTTCTGATGGTGGAATTGAGCCATCACTAAAAGCAGTAATGCCTCAACTGATTAACTTCTTTTTGGCAATCAGGGATTATTCTGATCCTCATTACAGAATGAGCATGCTGATAGCTGGGAAGTTATAATTAATAGTCCTTGCCAGTGAGAAATAAAATTGAGATTTTTATTTATTTATTTATTTATTTATTTTAAGAAAAAAACATTATTTTTTCTTACCCATTCCACTTCATCTCCTCCTCCCAAACCCATTTCTTCAGAGTCAGGAGATACTATGCTCATGCAGCACCACACATGGTATTCTGCCCTTGCAGGGGTGGCTGCGTTTTGTGCTGATCACTCTCTTCTTCTAGACAGGCACTTGTCAAACGGGCACTAGTGAGGTTTAACAAGGCCAAGAGCAAAGTGTTGCCATTGAGTCAAGGCCATTCCAGATAGGACTACAGACTGGCAGAAGAACTCATTGAGAGCAGCCCTGCAGAGATGAACTTGGGGGTCCTCATGGATAAAAAGCCACACGTGAACCAGCAGTGTGTGCTTGCAGACCAGAAGGCCAGCAGTACCCTGGACTGCATCAACAGAGGGGTGGCAGAGGGCGAGGGAGGTGGTTGTCCCCCTCTGCTCTGCCCTCCTGAGGACTCATCTGGAGTACTGTTTCCAGGCCTTGGGCCCCCAGCACAACTGGGATGTGGGGCTGTTGGAGCAGGTCCAGAGGAGGGCCACAAAGATGATCAGAGGGCTGGAGCATCTCTCCTGTGAGGATAGGGAGCTGGGATTGTTTAGCTTGGAGAAGGCTCCAGGGAGATGTTATTTTGGCCTTGCAGTTCTTGAAAGGAACTTACAAGCAGGAGGGGGACAATTTTTTACACGGTCTGATAGTGATAGGACAAGGAGGAATGGCTTTAAACTAAAAGAGGGAAAATTTAGGTTAGATGTTAGGAAGAAATTCTTTATTCAGTGGGAAATGAGACCCTGGCACAGCTGCCCAGAGCTGTGCCTCATCACCAGAGGTGTTCAAGGGAGTGGATGGGGCCATGGGCAGCCTGAGCTGGTGGGGGCAACCACCCCATGGCAAAGATTGGAACTAGATATCTTTAAGGTCCCTTCCAACCTAAGCCATTCTGTGATTCTGTGACATGATTCTTGGCTTGTCATCAGGTGTTGGTGCAAGAGAGGTGTGATTCTGTTTGCCCAACAAATTAGTTATATATTGCAAAGCACAAATAAGCCTGCTTTAAAACAGAAATGTCACTGCAAAGGGGAAGCCATTCTGAAATGCTCCTTACTTTCCTTCCCGTGGTCTTCAAAAGGCAGCATCCACTTTGACTTCATAGGGGAAAAAACTGTTCTCTCCCTGTTGGTCTGTGATGTGTGTTGTGGATGGAGGGGGAATTGAAGAACACAACAAATACTCTGGCCATATTCCCACTGTGTCTCAGAACTGGGCTGTGTTTTGTAGACAAAATACATTGCAGTCTCCCTGTAAAGCTTGAATGTTCCTGGGGCAAGGAGGATCTGGGCAGTCAGAGCAGCAGAGGTTGCAAGGGTGAAATGTCCAGTGGAGACCTCATCTAGTGAGCTCTGTCAGTTCTCAGGTGCTAGGCTGCCTTTATGCTGTCCTCATTGCTGGAAACTGCTCTTCCAGAGTGGATATTTTGGTGCCTGAACACAACAGTGCAGTGCAATATTAATTAAACTGAAGTCAGCCTAAACCAGAGAAAAAGCTTTTAACTTCTCAAAGCATTTGCAAACATGCAGTAGTAACTCTTGCTGTATGAAAGCTGTGCTCTAACTATTTTCTGCAGAGAAACCTTAATGTGAGACTGTAAAGAGTTGTGTTTGCTTTAGCCCAAGATACTCTCTAACTGGAAGTTTTCTGTGCAGGGACTCCTCATGGAGATCTGTTGATCTGTGACTGTTTTTCCTTAAATTTTTTCAAGCATATTCAGCTTTTTCCCAGTACTCTGCATGAGATGTGTTCCCTGTCCTGTGTGGTGCTTGCTCTGTACTTGCTTTGTAGTTTTTCCTTTCATGAGTAGTATTTAGAGATGGGCCAAACTGGTTCTAAAACTCACCTTGGTCACTTTGGTGTGGGCTGGGCCATCAGTGTCCATGGGGTTGGGTTGAGTTAGAAACTCATTCCTTACTTCAGGAACTTGTTTCAGGCGCCTTTAACAGTGCCTTTAAACTGAGTGGGGTTTTGTATTACCAGAAAGGGAAACTTTCTAACATTACAATAAAACAACAATAACAGGAAGTCCCCCAGCCATTTGCAGCTAACATTAATGCTTTCTGCTAGTTTTCATCGCACCTTTCCAGCCTTGTTCTCTATCACTTCATGTTCCTTTTCTTCTTTATGGTATTTCTGGTATTTCATGCATGCAGCGGTGTTTATCTCTAAAACTACTAATCAAAGATAACAGCACAGATGAGAAAGTGCATCTTGAGGGTGAATGTATCGTGCAGCAATGAGTTTGGTATCTGTATTTGCCTTCCATTTTTTCCCTGCTTTTCTGGGTGTAGTTTATCTCATTTTCTAATGTTTCTTAACCAGAAACATAATTCCAAAAAAGTGAAGGACAAGAATCTCCCATCATCTCCTGAGTCCATGGTATGAATGAAAAAACAACAACCAACACTTCCACATGTATATGTGAAGCATTGGATGACCACTTTGCGTACCTCATCCTTTTCGCCATGCACTGCATGCCCAAGGGCTTTATGCCCATACAGGGAAGCCAGATGGAAGCTTAGTGGGTTTATCTGAGTTATGTTTTGTATTTCCTGTGTCTCAAATCTGATTTTGAGGAAGACTGTGTCACTGAGGCCAAGCAGTTGCGTGGAAGAGGAGGGGAGTTTTGTTTTCAAAACACATTCATCTCAAAGTGCTCTTGCTCTGTGTGTCAGACATCTCCATGGTTCTGCCTGTGGTTTTAGAGGTGTTTACATCAGAATGCCCTTATTCCCATCCCTATGCCTTCTTGGATTGTAGAAGGGGAAGAGTTAACAGGGACTGAGGGGAATGCCTGCACCAAATGGGTTAGCTTTGTCAGTCTTGGCCCATCTGTAGTGGTCCTGTGCCTTCCCTGGTAGTACCTTTGTTGCAACGGAAGACGACTTTTCTGTGTTGCTTCCCCATCCAGTGCTGATAGATTGAGGCTTCATGGTGGAAAGGGAGCCACACTCCCTCCCAGGGCTAGAAGGATTTAATCTTTCTAAATGGAGAAAGAACAAAACATTGGCAGAAGCTTGAACAGCAGTTGATTTAGAGAGAGACTTGAGAGGCTGACACCGATGTAATCTTGGAGGAGGAAGGTTGTGTTTTCAGCACACAGTTTCAATTTTTTGGTGCAAAAATAAAATCAGGATGTGGGTTGCTCTGGGGCTGCTAAACACAGTTGTAGTCCCTAAAAGCTCACAGAAACCAAGGGGGAGGGAGATTGGAGGGATTAACAGACACCTTTTTATAAAAGAAGTATTGTGTACTCATACTAGTTGATTGCCAATGTTTTGAACAATGGCAGCAAAGCTATCCTATAATAACTTTTGCTTGATGCATTAATTAATTAACCCTTAACCTTCTCTTTCCCTTTTCAACCCTTTTTCTCCTTTTCCCCTTCACCATATTCCCACGTATGTAAACAATTAAAACCAAACCAAACAAAAAAACCAAACAAAAAAAAACAACACAAAAAACAACCCCCAAACCAATACAAAAGCGGGAAATGCATGTGTGGCCATGCCTCACAAAATAGGTCGGATAATTGAAGGGAGTCCCGCAGACCGCTGTGGCAAGCTGAAAGTAGGCGATCGCATCTTGGCCGTCAATGGGTGCTCCATCACCAACAAGTCGCATTCAGACATCGTCAACCTCATTAAGGAAGCGGGAAACACCGTTACTCTGCGCATCATTCCAGGAGATGGTAAAGTATCTGTTCCCTGCTGTCTTTTCTGCCCCTTTTGTTGCTTTGTTCCTGGGCTTTTTTCATCTGTCAGAGCTGCAGAATCGTAAAGATTTCGTCTCCCGCTTGGGGAATTGGAGCCCAGGGGTTGTGAGTGTTCCATAGCTTATTTTTTTTCTGTAGGAGTGTTGTTTTCTCAACAGGGCTAAAGTGATTCCCTATTTAAAAAATCATTACTATATTCCCTTCTATTGTGTTTCTCCAAGTATCTCCATAAAATGATCTCTAAATTTGATGCATATCTTGGTACTCTGGTTTGATTCTTAGGTTAATGGTACAGCTTTAGAATATTTGAGAACCGCTGCACGTTCAGTAACTCAGTATGTGGGATCCCTGAAGCTTTCCACAGTCTCTAAAGCGATCACAGAAAGGGATAAACACTTTGTCATGTTTTAAGCTTTTTGAAAAGAAGATTTGTTTTTATTCTGCGTAAGTTGCTCTTTGAAGTGATCGCAGTGCATTTGGAAATGCCTTTATTAATGGCAGTGGCTCTGGAGATGCTTTGCAGCTGATAAGGAGTTCCCCTGGACAGGAAAGATCTCAGTGCTTCTGATGAGAGGGAACGTGCAGGATCCCTGATAACGTGCTGACACTTGGTGCTAATTTCTGCCCATTGAACTGTTCAGTAAAAGTGAATATCTGTGTTATGTATCGTTTTCATGAAATGAATCCCTAGCTGTGATGCAAATAGGAATGGAGGAGACATACGTATAGATACAGCAAATATTTAGCATAGCTAGAATGGCAAGAATTTTGTTTGTTCTTTGTCCTGCTCTGCAATGAATAGGCTCACGGGGAGAACTCAGTTAGAGATTCTTTCACTCTGCTCTTTTTTGTTTAAGCTGAGTCTGTGGATATAGGATTTGCTGGCTCAGACACAGAAATAATGAGCATTTCTGTACAGTACATTCCTTGTATTCAGTTAAACGAAGGGAAAGTGCAATTACGTTTGAAAGAAAGGCTGAAAAGCTGTAACTGAAGTGAAGATGTCCCCCTCACAGTGGAAGCTACTGGAAGGAGACCTTTTCATTCTGCAGCCTGACAGGAAACATTTTGCTGTTAGTCTGTGTATGTGGACCAGCACTACTGCACTTAATGCTTCCAAGGAAGGAGAGGGAAGCTGTGAACTGAACCAGCGTCTGTAGCGCAGAATGAAGAAGTTAAATGATGTGATTTCCTGTAGTAATCCGAAACATGGATTTAGTTACCCCATACAAAACGATGGTGCTGTGTTTAGTTAGAGGGCAAAAGCTGCCAAGGACCAGATCTCCTTATAAATCATTTCTATTTAGTATGATCTGTTTTGCATGAAGGCTTTATTTTCCTACTGTCTAGCAGCTACCAGGTCAAATGGTATGTGATCCTTTTCTACTTCCAGTTAAATGAGTATTCATGAATAACAAAATGGCTGTGAATCAGGCTAACGGCTGAGTTGGCCTGCGTGTGCCAGTTTGGGAAGGTAAACCAGGGAAAGAATTGTTCATTACCTTTATTTTGATATCTGATCAGAGTCAAGGAAATTGAATTTTTGAAATGAACAATTTATGACCCATTTGGATTTTTTAAGAGGAACATAGCATCCTGGTGTGAGCACTCAGCCAGCCTCGTTCATGCAAATGAGTGTACAGAATACCTTGGTAAATTGCTTATGTTCGAAGAGACCTCTGCAGCTGTGACTGACATCAGGCATTCCTAGAGAAGGAGAGCTATAATTTAGAGAAGGAGCCAACTCTTTTCTCTCTCAGCAATGCAGACTTTGAGCCTTTTTGTTTGCTGTGCCCTGGAAACCCAAAGTCAGACTGCCAGCTCTGTCTGCTTTTAATTTCCGGAAGCCAGTAAGGCCAAACACTTGGAAACACGGTGAGAGGTTTGCTCAAAACCCGTGAAATTTAAGGAATCAGTCTTAATGCTGTTTTCTTTTTGTTGCCTTCTGACTTTGGGATGCTTTTTGGCAAATCAAAACATTCTAGCAGTGTACTTCATTGGGGAAAGATAAAAGTAAATTGGATGCTGTGCTTCTCGAATAAGGGTGAAACTAAAACTCATCACAAGACTCACCATAAACTCACATTGCTAATCTCTTCTAACATTATTAAAACCACCAAAAGTTTTTGCTGCATATTAGTCTTGCACCAACTCACTGTAATAGACCACCACAGGAGTGTATTTGCAATGATATTGCAGTGGTTTAGCATGATGCAAGGGGTTAATTAGCTAAAAAATGTCAGTCTTAAATTGGTGGCTGGGTGTTCTAGGGCGGAATGGGGCAAGGAAATCAGTGAAATGTGTAGGGTTCAGAATGTGCTGTTGTAATTATGATAGAGATAGGTTTTCCTGTATTTGTGTTCTGTTTCAATTTTGCATGGTGGCTGGCATGTGTCCTGAACCTGCATCTAGAACACTAACAAAAATGATGCACAAAAGCTGCTTCGTGGGATAGGGTGGGCCAAAAACAGGCACAGTACAATTGGTGTGAAGATACATCTGTACCAAAGATGTGTTGTTGCTCAACTCAGTATACTTAGTCAGCTACTAAAGGGTAGGAATGTTGCTTTTTTCTTTGAAGCTCATCTTCATCTCATCTTCAGATATTTGAGGAGGATTCCAGAGGTTTTATTCTGAGTGAATACAATGCACTTAAACGTGTTTCGGGACCTTTTGGTGTTGGAGACAGATTTGAGCAACAGGGAAACTTTACAAAATACATGGAATTATTTTGTGGAATCCAAGAGTTTAGTAGGGACATGGGGACTACTCACACAAGCCACGCAGAGCTTCTTGATCTCTGAGCCACTGGATGCAGGCGAGCTCTGGTCTGGAAGATGTTAGGGCTCTGTATGCTAAGGGCTTGGGCACGTTGACTTGGGCACACTGCTGCAGGCGAAGGAGCTGTACTCTCATGGAACTCATCTGTTTGAACAGTTCTTTGTTTTTTTTTCCTCTTTCCATTTTCCTGAGTTTCCCTTGACATGAACTGGCTGTGGAAAGGAAAAACCTTCAGCTCTTCTTAGTTTCTCCATGACTGAAGTAAATCCATGAAATAAAAAATCCAGGATTGAGTACACCCATGAGAGCCACTTTTCCTTTTGTTAGGCAAAGAAAACTCCCATTTCTGCAAATTCTTATTGCTGGACTCTGTTTAATAATGGGAGTTTTTCTCATAGTAGTGAATTACTGGATGTCAAGAGCTGATGGGGCAAACAAGGGCAGGGCAGAAGATGTTGTAATTTTATGCAGGAGTGCCAGCTATTTCCACCCAGTTTTTGTTGCTGTTGTCTGCTGGTGGCTCTTTTATAGGAGGCACTGGAACTGGAGACATTCAGTAAAGAAACAAAATATACCTTTTTAGCCAGTGATTCTGCATTCAGCTTAGATTCTGCTCTTCAAAAATACTGATCACAATTTTGTAATCAGTTGTTGTCCCCTCTTCTAGACACTGTGTGTATAGGAACGTGGTGGGGGTGGATGTCCTTTATGCAGAACTGTTCAGCAGAGGAATTGTGAGTCCAACTGGGAATGCCATGCCCAGTGTGTTGGATGTTTCTACTGGCAGTGGTTTCCCAGTCCCAATGCCCATCATTGTCCGAGGTCATTCAGCACTTTGAATGGTTATGTATGGACCATGGACTCTTCCTCTGAATTCAAACTCCTGTGTGACCAGGAGAGTGTTTTCAGGATTTGCTGACCTGCAGGCACACCAGAACAATTCAAAATTGGAAACTGTCAGTACTGATTTCAGTTCAGGATTGTTACATTTTATGGAATGTGCATTGAGTTTGATATGCATGTGTTCCAGATCTTTGACTAATGGCATTTGCATGACCTTCATTTTAGAGAGTTTGAAGGGAGATCTAAGTTTATGCTGTTGGTTTTTTTGTTTGTTTGGGTTTTTTTTGAAGCCTATGATAAAGGTCCAAAATAGCAAGAGAACCATTTTACCAGGCTGCACCATGAGGGACAGCTAGATGGTCCCTTCTACAGCAACTTCCTTCCTTGTTCTGTGAAGCAAGAATGAGAAAACCTCTCAGAAGTACCTCTAGCTTTGCGTGGAGAAATACAGCTTTTGTGCAAACTGATGTTGGGCTGAGAGTCCTTCACTGCAGTGTAGATTGAGTTCTGAGGTTAATCCCCTTCTCTCTCTGTTCTCTTGGTGAGACGTTTTGTATATGGTGCCCACAGCAATTGATGTGTCTGATGCAGGCAGTTCTGTGTCCCTGCGTGCAGCTTTGAGCGCTCAGGCTGCAGTGTGTTGTATTTCAAAGACATATTTCAGTAATTTGGGGGTTTAGTCATATTTGATATCACCTTGTGAGGTGTTAGATAAAAGCCGTATCTCAATCCCACTGAAGATTGCAGTTTGTGGTGGAGGAAGTACTGATAAGCTTATAATACATGGAATAGTTATTGCTACTATAAATTAATCCAGCCAACCTTCTATATTTGGAGACTTAAATGATCAGAGTGCATGTCATTATATAACAGACAAAACTTTCTTCAACCCTTGCTACACAATTCAGCCTTTGTTCTGAGCATGTCTGACAATCAGAGAGCCAGATTGCCTTTTTTTTTTTCTTCCAATTGAGTGGCTTTAGGATTCCCTTTGGATTGATGATAGTAATGATGCATTTGTTTACTGAAAAAGCTTCGTTGGTGGAAAAAAATATTTATTATATACATTATTTATTATATAAATATACTATATATGATATAAAAATATATAGAAATATTTTACTCTCTGCTTAACACTGTCTGCAATGGCTGGCTTCTGGTGGTAGCTTCTGGTACACTCATTCTTTTCAAGTGAAGTGATTCAGCGATGGAGCTCAGTGTGATGTTTTCACTAAAGCCTTGACATTGTCAAGAGCATAGGCTGCAACAACAGCACTGATGTGACAATGTTTCTTTGCTGGTTAGGAGCACTTAGAAGTTTTTTTATCTCACAGAGAAGAAAAACAGATTAGAAAGTGGTTTTGTACATCTGATAACAGATACCAGAAAAGGCAGACCCATGAGGATAGAGCTGTGGGCATCCTGCTCTAGTGGAAGGTGTCCCTGCCCACATGAGGGGGGTCAGAACTAGGTGGGCTTTAAAATCTTTTCCAATCCAAAGTATTCCATGATTCTATAAGAGATACAGCACAAACAAAGGCCAGTATTTCCCTGCAACTGAGGTGCTGTACAGTTTCATATACGTAATTACTATGACGTATCTTAGTCTTTATCCTGTTAATTTTGAGTGTAGGAATTTTAAGCTGGTTCCAAGTTCTTTAAAGCCAACGTACTCATGCTTTCCAGTGAAATGACTTAGCAAAACTTCTTTTCAATGAGCAACCGGTGGTATTCCTCCATAATGAAAAAAACATTTGTTTTGCAGAATCCTCCAATGCTACTTTATTGACCAATGCAGAAAAAATTGCTACAATTACAACCACACATACTCCTCAGCAAATACCACAGGAGACCAGGTCAGATTGTTTTCTTTGAGGAGAGCGTGATGCCCTGCTCTCTGTTTGGTTACTTCTCGATCATCTTCACATCCCATGAGCTGTCTTTTTCCTCTCTCCCTCTTTCTCTCATGCACTGCAGCAGGAACAACACAAAACCAAAGCAGGAATCCCAGTTTGATTTCAAACCACCCCAAGCAGCACAGGTAAGGAATGCTTTTCTAATTGCTTTGTTTACCACAGACCATTGCTTCTAGTCTGCTTAAGGGCTTTGCTCAAATGTTTCCCTTGAAAATCCATACTGGGAGGCTGTTCTCTCTCAGTCTCTTTGCTGAGAAAGAGGGATTTTACTGATTAGTTTCTTAATACGTGTTGCTTTTGTTTCAGCTGGCAAACATTTCCAAAACATTCTCACTCAGACTTTAAGAAAAAGTTAAACGTTTTTATGGCAGTAGTGATTGATGTGTTTGTTTATGGAATTATATGTTTTAAGGGGCTCTCCACAAAGAACTGCTTTGTGCAAATGATAAAATCAGGGAACAAAAAAGCGCAAAACTTAATAAGGAGCTGTTGCTGAAGTGCTCCAGGTTTTGCAGACCAGCCTTATTAAAGAGATTATTCCACTGTTATCTTTCCTTGCCACTGGCCATCCCAGAAGTAACCTCCTCCATCAGGGACTTCAAAACATCCCTATGCCAACAGCATTGTGCTATACAGAAAAACAATGCATGTATTTCTGACCTGACAAAAGAATAGAAGGGGTGGTAACAAAACAGAGAAGACAGCACTGTGGTGTGTACTCATCCCAGTTACCAGCTAATTAGAGCCTGGCTCTGGGAGCAGGGTTGTCTTCACGGCCCTTTTCAAAGGAAATCCTCATGTGTATATGAAAGCTCAACTGATTTTAAAGATGAGTAACAGAAATAATAATGTTCATTGGCTGAATAATCTCAAAATGAGAAGTAGAGACACGTTTAACGTTCTGTTCAATTGCACATCTGTTGTCTTCTCTTCAGCAGGACCAAGATTTTTACACTGTTGAGCTGGAAAGAGGAGCCAAAGGGTTTGGCTTCAGCCTGCGAGGCGGCCGGGAGTATAATATGGATCTGTACGTGCTGAGACTAGCTGAGGATGGGCCAGCTGAGAGATGTGGGAAGATGAGGGTATGCACAAACAGATTTTGAAGGCGTTCTGCAATGAGATGACTTGCCTGCCTCTCCCCTACAGACACATCTTCTGCTGTCTAGCTAATGGGAAAATTAAATGTTAACTGAAAGGAGCAGTAGTTTCTACTTACTGCTGTCAGTGGCTTCTGGCACTTTCTATATGAAGCGTATATAGAGATTGTATATATAATCTCCAAAAGTGTGTATGCATTGGAAAATTTTCACCCCGTTCTTGTTGCAGCCCAAATTCTAATACTTAAACAGACCTTGAAAGCTAACAAAGGCATGGGAAGCAGTGAAAATGTAAGTCACAATTTTTTATTTTGACTTTGTGACTTCTTTAAAGCTGGAGATGTGTAGAGAATTAGGTTGTCCTACCTGATCCTCATCTCTACTGGGGGTAGAGCAGTGAGGGACCATTCATATATATTGACTGTTGGGTTGAAAGATTGTGGTATACTTTTAATTAGTATTATCTGTTTGCTTTGCTTATCATCTAGATTATAAACATTATAGCAAAGTCATAGTTACAAATTGCCTACAAAAAGGAAATTATCAAGTTTTATGTATTCCTTGCTCCTCTAATAGAGAACGTGTTGTAACTTCAAAGTATGTCTGTCTCCTCCAGACAAATTACATGAAGGGCATTTTCAAAATCCTTTTGCTAGAGCTAGATTTATAAGTCCAAAAATTTTGCTGATGAAAATAAATCATCACTGTGGCCTGTGGAAGCCAATGCTTTGACAAGTTCTTCCAAACCCTGTTGTTCTATCATGATAAATGCTTACATATGTAAGAGGAGATTTGCTCGTTCATAGCAGGTATTTATATCCAAGTGAGAAACGAACCTGAAAAAAAACTACTTGAACATCTTTTTGAAAGCAGGTTATAAAACAAGTGAGCAGTTTGACCAAAACCTTGAAAATAGTCAAAAAGATAAGGACAGTTCTAGCATAGGCCTAGTTACTAAGCGATACAATAATGCAGGGTGTTTTTGCAGAACGGCAGGGAAATAATTTGACACTTCAGGCCTACCCTGTCTTCTTCATGTCTCTCAGATCCGCTGCACTGCTTTCAATGGACTCACAGGCATAGCAGTAGATGTCACTGGAAAGAGTCAGGCATGTGTAATCCTAACTGGCGCATATTTTGTCCTATCCCTTTGCTGTGGCCATTGTCTTCTGTGCACTGTGCTGGTGGGGGCCCTCTTCAGGGCTTCTTTCTAATCTCAGGCTCTTCTGTTTTATTGCTTTGACAGATTGGTGATGAAATTCTAGAGATCAACGGGGAAACTACCAAGAACATGAAGCATGCTCGGGCCATCGAACTGATTAAAAATGGTGGCCGCAGGGTCCGCCTGTTTCTGAAACGTGGAGATGGCTCTGTCCCAGAATATGGTGGGTCAAACTATGAAAACATTCCTTTCTTCCCTGGCATCACTCCATGAATGATTTATCTCAAGATCTGAAGCAGGAATTCTTTTTTATTTTCCTTTCTCACCAGTGTCTTACCAACCTTTGCAACATATGGTTAATTGCCTCGCTTGTACTGAATTTTCTACACATTTCATCCTTTGCTTGCTTCCATGGACTTGGGGCGCAGTGTAAGGCAAGATCATCATAGCAGTATTTTTTGGTGATCAGAGAGGAAAACAAAACAAAACAAAACCTTATTGTCTTGTCCAGCCAAACAAGGAATGTCATTGAACTGTGCCAAACTGTTTCTCAGCGGCTGAAATGTTGTTCAAATAGGTCTCTACTTCTAATCAATGCAAAAACTGGGATCCTGAGTTGTTATTCTGAAGCAGTGATTATTTATTTATTTTTTGGTTAGGATTTTCTCTTAGTTCCTGTCTGTATTCATAGACATGAATGCCAGGATGGCTTACGGGATTTTTGCCTTCCCTTAATATTTATGTAAATATTTATAAAGTTATTTAAGGAAAAAAAGAAAAAGAAAAAAAAAAGCTTTACTGCAAAAAAAATATATTGATTTGGCCTCCTGAGCCCTCTTCTCCCCCTTTAAACAGTCTGCTGGTTTCAACTTGTTAATTCATAAGGTCTGAAAAGGTGTGGAAGTTATGAAAAGGTGCTCTTGTCTCTGTGGTGGGGAACATTCAGCCCTTGTTTCTTACTAAGAATTGCATTAGAATTCCTTTTCTTCCCCTGGAGGTTGGATTGCTGGGTGGCTTAACATAGCACACTATTAAATATTACAATTATGTCTTATTTATTTGAGATAATTGTCATATATTGTGCCCTCGATGGAGGGCTACTCCCAACCAAAGGTCTTTGAGGTTTCTAAGGAAACTGATGATTGAAGGGATGTCCTTTACATTTTTCTCCCCTTATTTGGGTTCTTTCTGTGTCAGTAAGATATGTGTTTATCATTCGCTCCATGTTCTAGTATCAAAACCAAAATCATTCTGCACAATTTATGAACTAGCTTTTCTTTTCATTTACTGTACAAGGTTTGAGAGTTTCTGCTCACTCTGTTCACTACTTAACTTAAAATGGCAGATTCAGAGTATGACCAACCAACAATTGATGTATTTAACAATACAAAAGGGAAGTTGTGGGTTTATACTTCTTTAATATAAATAGCACACCAGAAGGTTCAATGATGGCACTGAAATTCTGTAATGTTCTTTCTACTTTTGTCTTTTCCTATACTCCTTTGGATGTACAGTACTGTATCATATGCTAGACTGCATCAATACCCTGTAAATTAAGTGCTTCACATCTCAAAGCGTATGTCTGTTGCACTGAGGATGAAAATCCAACACCAGTTTTCTTTTGGCTAATGCTAAACCACTAAACGTTCATTCTCCACGCAAGGATTTAATATACAGGGGCTGCACTACTTACTGTAAAGAATATCCTTGTAACATTTGGGACTCCTTCCTCTCTTTGTTCTGTTCGCTGCAGTCACAAATGGTTCCTCTAATAATGTTAAGTTCCAATATTTTTCTGACTTGATTGGAACATGCTTCTCTATGAGGCTGTATATTTTTGTAATGAGTTTTGTACTTATTTTTAATGTTGTGGTCTCTGGTGGACTTTATTTTTCGTTGTTGTTTGATTGTTAATGTTTTTTCTATGACATTCTGTGTCGCTGTTCCAGCTGTCTTTTAGAATGGATGCTCTCGTTGTCTGGGTTATCGAATCACCTCTTAGATGTCTCTTTATGTCACAATAATAACAACCGCTGTCTTTGCAGCCTTATATTTGGGTGAAGCCTAGACAATCTGACTGGAAAAATAAACTTTCTTTATTCTAAGATAAAATATGAAGATTTTTCTTTCTTTCACCTTTAATATAGGGAATCTAAATTTTCTACTTTTCTCTTTCTCTTTCTCTTACTTTTCTTGGTGCTGGGCTCTTCCTTCCTCAGCGATGATACCTCCTAATATCGCTGCATGTATGAGAAATGACAAGCTCGGGGAGTCTTGCTTCTACCTTATGGGCCATAATCAAACTACGGTTTGTAGCTAAAATCAATATTAGGTGTTTTTGTGCTGTGGCCTAATTCCCTCACATTGCTTTCCGCTTCGCTATATTTTATATGTACAGCAATTCATTCCGAGCACCCTGCGTCCCCTGAATTGTAAGTACACCACTGAACACCTTTAAACCTCGCTTGTACCATGTGTGATAGCCAGGTTGCTGCAAGCCACGTGCTTACAGCTATGGAAAAGAGGTACGGTCCTGCCTGGGAAAAGTAATGAGCAAAAATGCACACACATGAGTCACAATATGGGCTTCACTTGGAAATCACCAAAATAATGGTCCATGCCCACACTGACCCTCCCAGGCTAAGGAACAGAGATGTCACCAGGTGGGAGACACTGCGGTGGCAGGAGCAAGCAGTATGCATAGTGTTGGGCACGGGGGAGGGAATACTGAAGGGAGAAAATCAGAAAAAACAATCTGTCCCCATACATGTCTGTGAAGGGTTTAGTCATTGCCATTGGGACAGCCCACCTCACGGTCAGTGTGGGCTGAAGGAAGTGTAGCAGCACTGGCCGAGCTGCCCCGCAGAAATTGCTTACAAAAAAAAAAAAAATACAATAACAAATAAAAGCGGCACCCACATTAAGTCAGCATGGCTACTTTAATGATTGCCACGTCTGTAATGAATCATTCATAAATATCGTTCCAAATGATGTGAGTGATTGAGGCTAAACTCAAGGGCAGGGTTGTGGGCTCATTTCTGGGGTTTTATTCAGCTTTGCAGTTTGGGTTACAGAGGTAGCTCAGCTGGATTTTACATGAAAATAATGAGCTGGAGATTAGGTGTTAATCAAAGCCATTCTACATATTATAATACCTTTCCATTGCTTTGATACGAAAAAACCATACCTTCTGTCATCATCTGTTGAATCATTGTGGCAAAACCAAAATCTACCCTAGGACTTCTCATAACATGGCAGAATTAAGTGAGATTAAGTAATGTCTTAAAATGGAAATTGCACGATCACAGTCTAATACTCACACCTTCAAAATGTTCTTTTGCAAGGTCAGAACATAATGATCAATTCTGTTTTCCGCATTTTTTTCTGCTGTTTGAAACAAGGCCTTCCACAACAGGAAGGCAAGGCTTTCAAAAGCCATAAAAGAAACAAAAATTATGCCCTTAGGCCCCTCTTTATTGGAAACTATCACAAAAAAAAATCCAACAACCCAAACTACCTTTTTTTTTATCCCCACTGGAGAGAAAGTGCCATAAGTGGATGGGGGAAATGTAAAATGCCCCATGACAAGAAGAGCATAACGATGCTATCAGCCTGGACCAAAACACGGCAGCACCAGTACTAACCTGTAACTCTCGTTCGCAGTTAAATTAACAAAAGCTTTGGTTAGCCCTCACTGACTGCTTTAACATTTGTTTGTTTTTGTCACTAATGAAGTCTGAAGAGTGCTAAGTGGTGTCACAGCGCTGCAGAAGGCTGTGGTACCAAACGCTTTGCTGTTATTTTCTTTCAGACCCCAGCAGTGACAGGAACAGTCCCGCCACAGGTTCACAAAATGTATCGGAAATGAAACCCGTGCCATCCGACCGACGGCAGCACCCATCATTGGAGTCCAGTTATCCACCAGACCTTCACAAATCATCACAACATGGGGACAAGCGGACTTACGTTAGAGACCTAAAAGGCAGCAGAGAGGTTAGCAGACATCCCAACGAACACCACACTTGGAACGGGACTTGTAAAGCCAACGACACCGTGCCAGGCAGGAGGACGGAGCGGTCACCGGAGAGGAGACGTGAGAGGCAGCCTGAGAGGGCGGCGGTGAATGGGCAGAAGAGGAGATCACCCGAAAAGCAGCGCAGGGAAGGGACGAGGAGCGCCGACAACACTCTGGAGAGACGGGAGCGGCACGAGAGGAGGAGAGACCTCTCTCCAGAGAGACGCAGGGAGCGGTCACCTGGCCGGCGCCGGCGCTCACTGGAGAGACTCACGGAGCCCAGGAGGTCACCGGAGCGGAGAAGGGAGAACTCTCTGGACAGGCGAGCCAAGTCATCCGACCGGCGGAGAGAGCGGTCGCCCGAGCGGCGGCTCAGGGAAGAGCGGGCCGGCCACAGGCAGAGGGAAGATGCCAGCTGGAAGCAGGAGGCGAGCCGCCGGCACCCAACTGAGCAGCGCAGGCGGCCCTACAAGGAGTGCAGCACCGACCTCAGCATCTGAGGGGTCCCCGCCGTCTTTCCTGTGCCACAAGAGCTGGAACCACCTGGGCTCCGCGAGGCGAGGAGGCACCTGCTGGTTCTACAAACCTTTTATGCAAAAGAAATATAAAAAAAAAAAAAAAAAAAAAAAAAAACATTTAAAAAAAAGTGTTGTGCCTGATGTATAATATTAAAGAAAGTATTTTTCAATGTATTCTTTTTTTTTTTTTTTTTTAATTACTTGCCAAATGTTGGTCCTAAAGGATTATAAAGTTTTGTTTCTACATTCTTTGTAGATTTCTTAAGAGTAATTCCTTTATCGGGCTACTTTCCCCCCTCCCCAGTATAGTAAATGGGGGTAGCCAGTAATATAACATAGGTAAAGGATTTTATGACCAAGTTGGAATAATTTGCTCCAGACTGTTCTCTAGTGACTCACTGCTACACTGTATGTAGAAAATTTTTTAAGGGTTGGGGGTGGGGAAGGAAGAAAATTGTTCATCTCAGTAGGAATGGAGCGCTCCTGCTGAACGAATTAAAAAGAAAGAGACAAAATGTTCCTAAAATTGCAAGAACTGTTTGAAGAGACTACTGTTTCAATGAAGGATATTTATAATAATAAATAATAATAAATAATAATTAAAAAAAAAAAAGAACAAAAAAACCCACACAGCACAAGGTGATTTGCGATAAGGAATTTTTAGTTTGTTCCATGAACAGTTTATACTTTCAGGCCCCCTCTACAGGATGCGCAAAGGCAGAAAGACTGGTAACCATCATGCCTGTGTCACACACTAACGTAGACTGTTGATCTCTCATTAGCCTCAGCAACACTTAATGATATTTCATTAAGGCAGCCACCGTAGCCCTCTTCATCTTCTAGATGTATATGGACAGCAACCCGAACGTGCATGGTATTGTGTGTCTGCTTTGGAGCAAGGGAAGGGAGCGGGATCCCGGGAAGGCAGTGCAGTGGGGAGCCCTCCCTCGAAGCAGGTGTGTTCCTCCTGCTCAGGCAAAACCAGTGGGCTCTTCTTATTTTGCCAAATTCAGACAAACTCTCTTCTTCTCGCTCCATATTTAAGTTTTTATTTTACTGGTTCATCCTTACTGAGACAAAAGGAGTGCACTTGCTGGAAAGAAAAAAAAAAAAAAAAAAAAAAAAAAAAGATGTATCCAAGGAAAAACACAGGCAAAAAGAGGCAATCAATGGGACAACCTGGTTGTAGAAGCCTACCCATACTGGTTATATGCTGTAAAACTGAGTCTGAGAACAGCAGCAAAAGGGAAACCTGCAAGTTTCTAAGTTGTGTTTTTAAATTTGCGAGTTGTGTGGTAAGTCTGCTGTAGTATTGGTCTGAGATTTTAATGGATTACTGCCTAGCTGAGCCAAAATGTTTGCCGTTACTGTTGGACCACTAAAGTTACCTGCTGCTTTTTACAGTGCATTGATGTGTACATGTATACTGTTTCACATTTTCCATATGAACACAAAAACATTGCAAGTCTATCACTGTTGTTGCCATGGTACTGTAAAAACAAAACCAAGAAAGAAGATGGCCAATCATTGTGTGTACAGTTTAAATTGTAATTAATAGAGCCTGTTGGAAAAAAAAACACAAAACTGTTGCCTTTTTCTTGTATAAAAGAGGATTTATGACAAAATTTAGCTGTGAGGAATGTGATTAAGTGTTTATATTTCTGAAAATGGAACAAATCGATTCAGGGGAATATATTTTAATGTAAACTGAATCAGGTATGTAAAGCTGTTTTAAAATGGGAGACTATATAAGTAATTCTAAAGCTTTTGTTGGTTCAAATATCATTTCTTTCTTCATGGTGGGCCTGCTTATATATTCTTAAGCACATGTATGCAGTCTATGTTCTTCAATCATCATTTCTTGCAATGTGCTATTGACATGATGCTCTTTTCTGTGTTGATGAAAAAGCAGTATGTGGGCCAATCTTTTTTATAAAACACTATGCATATATAAATACTACATTGTTCATAGCTTTATTTGACTTATTGGGTTTATACAAAACACTAGGATGAGTAGACGTGGACTTACCCAGTATGAGCTTCTTTCCTTGGAACAGACACTATGTATATGATGTAGCAACAAAGAAGGAGAAAGTCTGTGAATGCTATTTTTATTATCAAATAAACTTTTCCATACAAAGCATACATATGAGTGTAGTGATAAGATGAAGGAAGAGCTACACCATAATGTTACTTACTCATCCCTTGTCTAAAGCAGTAGGTTTGCAGGTTCCAAGGGCCATCCATTAAATATGGTAATACTTGACAAGTGAGAAAGCACAGGTTCCCAGTTTTCCAGTATAAAATGTTCTTCCCCAGAATGAGGAGAAGCTGTGGGTTTAAGTGGAGCAGAGTTCAGTATTACACCCGGGGTGCAACCTTTAAGTCTCTAAGGGTGTGTTTGGGTCTATAGGAAAATGCACAGATATTTTAGGTTTGACTCATTTATGATTGCTTTTCACTACAAAATTACCTTGTGATGTTATACGTGGCTCCTGAATTTTTGTCCTCCCTCTCTCTACCACTGTTTGCCCTCTCTTGTAACGTAGTTTAAGTGGTCCTAGAAAGCTGATAAATGAGTCTTTTTTCCAGTCTTAACCTGACAAAGGTCGTGTATTGTTAATGCTAAAATTATAGGAACATTCAATATAAAAAATACTGAAAGTTGGGAAAAATACTTAGTTGCTTTTAATTTTTTAGTAGTGTTGATGTTCTTTCTACTGCTTCCAAACCAACACGGAGCTGGAGTTAAAGCACTGCAGCTCCATATTCCACAGTGTAGCTGTATTCCCTTTAATTCATTCCAGCTTTACTTCTGACCATAAAATACATTATTCAAAACTTCTAAAAATGAAAAGAAACACTTTTTTTCAAAAATGCAGCTTGGCTGACGCTTTGTCCCGCAGTGTTCTGCCATTAAGGGGCTGCCAAAAGGATGAATTAGAGTTTGTCTGTGATGAAGAACTGAAAAGTTTATGGAGTGGTAAGTGAAAAAGCTCAGCCAATTGATACTGTTCGTTTCTCTTTATTTCCCTTTTCTTAAGTTTAACACAGTTTTTACTTATCAGTATTACATGATCAGATCGTGTGCCACCAGTGCTCAGTCCTGTTGTTTGTGCACATGTTGATTAATACCTGAACTTGGGAGTCTGTGTCTGCAGACAAGGGGCCATTCAGCAGCAAGGGGAGTTATGTGGGTTTTTATCTTTGTGGTTGGAGCTACAAGTAACTTCTGAGCTCCATTCACCTTTACCCACTTTCACTCATTTCCCTCCTCCTTGAATATTCATTTCTTGGCACTGAAGCCAATGTTTTATTTAATAGTTATCCCATGTTAAATCCATCTGCTGCACAATTCTTGTTTTATCACCAGAATAATAATTATAGATACTGTTCTCCTCCTCAGTTTGGTACCTTTTGTTGCAACAGGCTTTCAGCTGTCTCTTGGCTGACTGTTCAGCTGAAGAACACTATAAATGGCTCATAATATGCTTCGTTTATTTGGCTATCATAAATAGCACCAGGAAAAGATGTCATTTATGACCTGCCATCTGTAAATGTGTGTTTGTTAGGCCTTTGGGATTGCATCTCTTAAAAAAAAATCAGTAAGAACTAAACTAGAATCTCAGTTTGCTCAGCAGTTGTTTGAAAACGTGAGTCTGATGATGCCATTTTCTGAGTTGGATGTGATGTCAATCCATCAGCATTACTTCCTCAGTACGTGACAAAGAGGCAGTAAAGTGCAATGCAAATGGAAAATCGATGGGTGTCAGGACAGAAAGGAGTATAAAGTACACGCTGCCACATGCTGCTTAGCACCTGTAGAAGTTCAGTGGTTGGGATTGACCACGTTATGACAATCTGCCACACAAACCCTAACTTTAACTCAGAGTCTGCTGTTCACAATTTGAAGCGTTTGTGTTTCTTTTCCATTACTGCTTTTGTTGCCTTTAACTTGCAGCCAGATAATACTTTTGAGTATGTAGAACACAGTGGGAAAAATCAAAGGTTCTGTCTTTTCAATTCCTACAAGAAGCCACTGGACCATGTCTTCACCCACACTCAACAGCAGTTAGCAAACAGGTTGCTGTGATGTGAAATTTACCCCTTGCAGTGCTCTTCTAAATAATAAATGGCCATCAAAGTTTAAAAATGCAAAGTTCAAAAATAATTATGTTTCTTGATATTTACAGGGCCTGGGACGGAGAGGCAGCACACGTGCTCCTTCCCAGATGGAGTTGTGCTGACTGCAGGATTGTTTCTAAAACAAACAATTTTTATTAATATATAGGAAAACATCTGCAGAATAGAGTGTGAATTTGTGGTTAAATACCCGTAATTGTGTATGGCTCTGAGCACATTATATCTAGGACATAGCAGAGTATAAATGCCACTAAGATCGAGTGAGGTTTATCCATTGGTTTGAACTCATTCACTTTTGTTGTTTATGAACTATATAATGAATGTAATGATGATTAACTTACGATTAGTTTCTAATACTGTAGTTTATATTTAAAACATATTAAAATAAATCTGTAATTATCATTATTTATTAATATTTATTACCCCCATAATTCAGCAGACTGCAGTGCCCAGCTGACTTTGCATCTCTGGGTGTAGGGCCACCAGAAATGAGCTCTGGGCAGTCAGTAAAAGGTAATGTGTGCTCCAGTATTTCCACTTCAGAGCATATGAGGCATCTCTGCACAAAGCCATATCAGTGATAGTGTGAACTAAAGCAATGCAACTCTCAGTTTAGCAGTAGATGAACCCCCCACTGATGTTGTTGACTGTCTGGGAAGGTGAGGGGGAGCTGAGGAGGGCTCTTAGCAAATCCCTGTCAGCATGCAAATTGAATGAGGTGTTTCAAAGAGCTGTCTGAGCTTTGGGATGGTGCAGTTGAAATGAAGGCAGTTTCCTCTCTTCAAGGAGTCAGCTTTAATTTTGCAACAACTGGTTTCTTAAAAGATCGCTGTTGAGGAGGGTTGATGCAGCAAGAGGGAGAGAAGAACAGAAAATGCTCTGCAGTGAAATCCTTTATTCTAGTGTGTTCTCTTTGGCTATATCCAAGCAAATCCAAATGGCTGGCATTGTGCCCCAGCCAAGGTTATTGGACCCATTCCTAAACTGACGGGGCGTCAGTGCTTAGTGTAAGAGCAAGTCAAGTTTGTAGGAAGCGGGAATTAGACCTTGTTTATGTGGCTGCCATAGACCAGGCTTTATCTTCACTCCTGTCTCATCTACAGTCAGCCTTAAATCATCTCCCTTTCAGTTGCAAATTTTTAGAAATTTCAGTCTTCAGATTTTGTCTGTTATTAGAGGACTGGGCTTAAGTAACAGGAACCTGCATTTGCTGTGAGCTAAGGACAAATATATGGATGTATCTGCAGTAATTTTCTGAGTCAGGAAATGGATGGTGAGAGTGTTCCTCCAAGCCTGGTGACCCCTTTAATATGAATGAGATCTGCTGCACTGGCTATCTTGCTTCTGTCTGAGGACAGCCAGCAGTAGGACTGTCTGGGGGAGGAAGCTGGCTGAGGTTCATCCCATATGTGCTAGAGAAAATATTGATTGGATACGGAAGCAACTTGGAGAGTTTCTTGAGGTCTCGAGCTTTTGTTCCACATAAATGTGCAGTTTTTGCTCGTTGTTTCTCAATAACATTCTTCTGGATCCTGTTTTCACTTTGGAGACCCCCAGGCAACTTCTTTCCTTTTTTCTTAATCCAACAATTGTTGCCATTGCTTTGAAGCATTGAGTCTGCTGGCAAAGCCCTTGTCTTTGTAACCTCTGAACTGCAGTTGTGTAACACGGGGCTCACATCCAAGAGCATGAAGCAGCTTCTCTGACATTCAGTACAGCACCAGGCATGGTCAGCATGTTCCTCTTCTGTATCCCAGTGGAAGTAGAGGTCCCAGCCACAAGCATGGAGAGCAGTGGGGGGGGGCAACCTTGGGATCCACACAAAGCCAAGAGTTGCTCTCTGAAGGAGCACCAAAGTACCAAATCCTGTGGGTTTCCAGATGTGACATAAAAACTAAAAGCGGTTTAAGATTTACATAGCTGATTCACAGTACTGACCTCATTATTCTATGAAATGTACTGAATGGTTAGAATACGTTTAAAGATGATCCCAGTGTGTCTTATTAACATGGTATTAATAACAGTAACAGAGAGAGAAGACCATAAGAAAATATATGGCAAATGTTTCTTGTCATGCCTTCTTATTTTCTTGCTGAGGTGGCTGCACTGTTGAGGATGCTTCAGACATCTGTTTTCCTTTCCCAGTCCCTTTTGTGTTCGAAAGGGTAGCTTGATGGGACAGATGTTCATAGACAAAATGTTGGGCATGTCAGAAAGAAGTCTTGCTGGAACCTTAGAGAAAATGTCTAAACTCAATCTTCAGTGGTCCTTGGAAAATATTGCTTTATACAAGCAGGACTTGCTATCGCTTAATATATATATTTTCTACTCTGACAAAGCTTAGTTCTTAACAAACTAAACTGCTAACAGAACTTTCCTGATGGGTAGCACACTTCTTTCCCTGCCCAATTAGCAGGATTGAAAGTTCTTTGTACGTTGGGGACAGCTCAATCTGAAAGTTTTCAGTTTAATTGTGCAATAACAATGCAAAAATATGCAAATGATAAACAGCTCTGAAGTGCTTAATGTGACACAGCACGCACAATGTTGATTATCTAGAGCCTGTGTCAAGAGCTTGGAGCAAGCCTGCATGAAGGACCCCATACCTGTGGGTGCACCACTGTCCCACTGGCTGTGCTGCCCAGTCCCTGAGCATGGTTAATCTCTGTATGCAATTAATACTAGAATTTATGGCCATTGCTGCTTCTGTCGAATTGCTTCAGTGTATGGGAAAAATTCTCATCCCTCTGCTCACTAAGGATTTCTTCATTGAATCAGGTTGACTCTCTCTATTCCAATTATAATTTAATTTGTATAGCTCCTTCTTCAAACATAGCTTCGTGGCCTTTCCAAATTATTAATCCACTCTCTTACTGATATATGTATTACAGCCACACAGTCTTATGATTTTTTACTTTAAAATTTCTTCTATGAAAACGATGCACTCAAGTTCAGTGGGCCGAAAATAGGCACATACTGACTAAAGGTTTAGACTTGTTTTAGACCCTGTTTCATTGTGAAAAATTATCCATAATGATACCTCTTGGGAGAGAAAAGTCAAGTGAATTTCATAGTGAAGTACTGAGTAAAAGGCAAGCGAGCTGTTGTAAGCTTCATTAAAAAGTGGATGTGTGTTTATTTTTACTTCCAGCCAAAATGAGGTTTGGTTTTCTGCATGTGTTTCCACATTTGGGGATTTTTTTTTTTCATGTTTTCAGCTTGCCTTCCTACCTGAATTCTCCCACAGCTGCTACATCTCATGATTTATATCACTGTCTTGTCACATCCCTCGATGAAGTGGTGTACTGTTGATACCTTTATTTTCAGCACACTCTTTGTCTTTATCAACTTTTACTGCAAAGGACAGCAATTCATTCTTTCTCAGTCTCTGTTTGCTACAAGGTTTTCTACTAAAGGCAGGATGCTGTGAGATTTGGGACTTCATTTATCACAGTAGCATTGCATCAACAGTTTTGCAGAAAAGTGAAGAAGTTAGGAAAATGGGGAAAAGCTGCACCAGCAGATTTCGTACATCAAGTTTTCTTTGCAAAAACTCATTTTCCAGTTGTGAGCAAAAAAAACAGAGTAACTTTTGTCCTGCCAAACCCACATTAATTGTATTTAATTTGCTTGCTTGGAGCCCAGATGAAAATGCTTTTAAAATAATTAGTTGACTGTAATCATGGAGATCCTGATTTAGAGGAAAGCTTTGTTAAGGAACGCATACAAGCATATGCCTGAGTTATGTTGAAGTTGGGGTTGTAATCATTTAATCAAGAATCTTTCTGAGGTCAAGAATGTTCATTGGAGTCATAATGACCAGCACTGTCTCAACTTACGCCAGAAAAAACAATACTTGTGGTCTGCTAATTAATGGCTTTCATGGTTTTCCAATCCTTGGCTTTTTTTTCTTAACCACCCCGACAAGGATCTCTATTGCCAAGACGTGTTCCACATGTGCTATCAAATGGCAATGCCACTTGTGTGCTCTGGGTGCACTCAAATCCTGGTTGTGTCTTCTCATCCTGTGTTGACCTCTCCATCCTTACGGACTTCCTCTTTGTGATGTCTTCCCAGTGTTTGCCTGCTCTGTTTATGTTCTCCAGATTAGAAATTGGGTCTATTCTGGGGATATCAGTTTGTCTAGGTGTGTTCATCTCTCTCATGATGGCTTCTACATTATTTTTCTTTTGCCACAAGTTCTTATGGAGCCTCTACTGGGACAATATGCCCTGTCTTGCCATGGCATTCTGTAGGCCCAGTTCTGTGTTCTGAGTGATAGGATGTATTTGCACCTCAGCTGTCAACAGATCCTGGCTGAGTGGGGCTCACTATAAGGATGCAAACCAGAATGCCACATACACCCTCAAAAAATTCCACAGTGCTGTCAGCAAGCACGATTCTGTATTGAAATGAAGGTGCCAAAAACCAGGTACACAGAACAATGTGGGGTATTCAAATAAAACAGCATCTCCATAGCAATGAAGTGGCTAAGAACTACACAAACGATCTAGAATTAAAAAAGAACGGGAGAAACTGAAGTTTGGTATTTTCTGTGGTGGATGTGAACCTGAAACGTGAAGGGAAAGGCAGATGTTGAAATAAAGATAAAAACCTAGTGCACAAAAATCCATTTTCTTAAAAATAATAATAATATAAAAGATCTGTCAGAATGATAGTCAGGGTAGCATTTAGCTCTCGGTGACTAAGGGAGGAACAAAAAGGCTGCAGAAAGAAAGCAAACTGGAAAGGTAAACAGCCGAAGAGAGATTTCCTCTCAGAAAACAGTGAAAAGTTTTCTAAATGTTCTTATATTTTGCTGAAGTGTCAAACTTCCACAAATTCCACCTTCCTATTAGCTTCTGTACACACACACACAAACAAAAACAGCCCACTCCTCACAAGTAATTGTGTTTTTCCACCCAAATATCAGGCATTGGAAATGTTTCGATGTGAGATGCACATGTTATAGACAAAGCAGCAGAGAAGTGATGATATGGTGAAAACCATGGGCTTCTATTCTCTGCATGGTCTCATTTGCTGTCTTTGCATATTTAACAGGGTTAAAACTAGGTCAGACTCTACCAGCCATTTGCTGTGGCTGTGACATTAGCCTGGAGCTGCCTATGGCTGCTGTCAGCTTGCCAGGCTGCTACAAGATGCCTGGAGGAGCTGCAGATCCAAATCCCACTCTTGCAAACCATGGCGTGGTGATGAGTGAAGAAGCTTGTGCACTGGGGACGCAGCAGGAATAGGGAGGAGACAGATCCTGGAGGTATGGCCAGGACTGACCGGGTGGGACTGTTGTGTACATTTATCCTCAAGGCAGCAGTCCTGCATTGCAGCACGGCTTTGGCTGGGATGGGTTTCACATTTTCCCGATGGAGAGGAAGCAAAAGGCTTTCCTATGGAAACAAACAGGGTGGGGGCAAGGCCAAGGCTCAGTAACTAGAGCTCCATAGGTCTCTGAAATGAACCTGTCTTTAAAGGCAAGCATAAATTCCGCTGTGCTGACACTGCATCAATATATTAATCCTGACAAATGGACCTATAACTAATCAGGGTCAATATTGACAAGGTGAGATTTTTACTTTTTATTTAAAACCACATAAGAAATCAATAAGAAGGGAGGCCATCTTCCAGCATGCCTCTGAGAGAATCTAAATCAAATACACCCCACAGTTCTTACGTGCTGTAAGAAAATCATAGAATCATTGAATTATTCAGGTTGGAGAAGGCTACCAAGATCACCAATACCAACCATCAACTGATCCATTTCACCATGCCCACTAACCACATCCCTCAGTGCCACATCCATGTGTTTCTTGAACACATCCAGGGGCTGTGACTCCACCACCTCCTCAGGGGAGAGGCGTGGGGCGTAGAGATTCGAGAGGACGAGAAAGCACACATGAGAATGGAGCAATCCCTTGGATTTGGCCAAGCTGAGCAGTGAAATGAAGGCAGCCCATCAGTCAGCACTGCTGTGTAAAGGATGGAAGAACACATCTGTCACACTTCACAGGCTGCAGAAGCTATTATCCTTTGTGAAAGATGGAATATTTCACTGGGAGCATATGAACCATCCCAAATGCAGGCCCTGCAGCTCTGTCAGGGCCAAGCTGAGCAGAAGCTCTTGGAGACAAGGTTTCATGCATGCTAAGCACAGCCACAGACTGCTGTTGTTTTTTTTTTCCCTACCAGTGAACAGGTGAATCCACTGTGGTCCTCGTGGGACAGGGGACAGGATTGCTGGAGATTGCCCACAGCTATGAGCAACAGAGACCCATCCTAACACAAAGCACAGGGACCTTTTGGACCCGACAGAGCCCTGTCCCTGGGGTGTGTGCTGCATCCGATATTGTGCTGGGAATGGGAGGCATTTGGTGCTTCCAGGAAGGTTTTAATTGAAGTTCTCTATCAAGCACACGCATGTTTGTCTTGGAGAGCTTGAAAGAGTTATGGATCTGCCAAGTACGTATCAGGCTGAGGTGGAGAGCACGAGAACAATCATCATTGCTGTGGCAGGCAATATATTATGGTTGGCTTGCCAGGTTGAAGAGTGAATGCAATTTGTCTTTGTGTTTGCTTTAGTGAGGGATAAGAGACTGTTTTGCTTGCTCAGGTGTTTTGAGTCTTTTAACTCTGTCTTTGTCTCAGTGGGTTTGGGAATTAGCTTTTAAGTGTTTGTGCATTCCTCCTCCTGAAACCAGAGGTGATTTGTGTTTGCTCAGTGTGAAGCAGGGCTGCTTTATGCAGTATTACTTCACTTTCATTAATTGCTTTGCTGCTGCTGAAGTTTTGGAGGGAAAGAGACACAAAGAAGCTGAAGAAGTGTTTCTGTGCAAGGGGGATGAAGCACAGGAGCATGCTGTTTATTTAAGAAGCTGTTGCCATGTTTATTAAAGCAGCACTGGTTCATATGCACCTCCTCTGCTGCTGTAAGCAAAGGGGATGAAAAGAAAGCATTCCAGTTGAGGTTAAAGGCTGGTTGGCAAGGGAGACATCTGAAAGGGGGACAAAAGGAGCAAAGGGTGGCGTTCAGAAGCCATACAGTGGCAACAAGTTTGTCTCTCCTTCTTGCGTGTGCTACCTCCTGCTAACATGGTGTCTGCTACCAGATCAGAACTCATCTGCATTGGGGAAGCTGGGGGCTGGGAAAGGAGCACAGGTTGGCACTCCCTGTCCTCAGAGTCATTCCCTCAGTGTGATGTTATTTCCAAATCTACAGCTTGCAGTAATTTTGGGGGGGAGTATTATTGGTTTTGACATTGGTATAGTAAGGATTTTGTAGGATATCTCCAAACTCTGTTCCTACGGGGAAAAGGCATAATTCCATAATAATTCACCACCCAATTTACCTAAAAATGTCACAAAATATTCCCTCCAAGCATTCTGCACAAGTCACAGGATGGGCAGAACACTTTTTCTGTTTCTTCATTCACTAGGAATAATTCATCAGCTGACAGCTGTGCTGGTGAAACAATGAGGTGCACCCCTGAGAAGCAAGCCTTGACAATCCAGTGGGCGCCCAATTTGGTTGTGCTGCATCTGTGCACTTGTCGTGCCTCTGTTATGCAACCCCTGTCCCTCTACCCACAGTCTGTTGACTTTCATTTATTCATTTGTTTTCACATGCAGCCACCGCTGTCATTTCCATGTTATGAAAGGAGGCTGGGAATGCGTTGACACAAGGCTTGGACTCATGTCTATGCTCAGATGGCAGATGGGGAAAGTTATGTGCACTTCAAAGAAGAGAGGGTATTCAAGGACATTTTCCCTTTGGATTGAGGCTCTGTTGGGAGACATGAGCAGAAGGGGGACTTCTGTTCCACGAGAAAGGCTGGAATCAACATTTTGCCCTATTTTCACAAAGCAAGACTTCAATTTGCACGACCGGGAAGAGACAAGGACACTGTAGTCTTCAGCAGAAACAAACCAAATGCTCTGATACTTGTGTAACAAAAAACGAGCCTCCAAGCCCAAGTAGGATGTAAATCCTGCTCTGAGTGCTCCCAGCATCCTGTGATCTGGTCTCTTCAGTGAAGATGAGAAGAAGCAGTGGGGCTGTAGAGCATGGTACTCCCAGCTCTGGGAAGGAACAAGGAAGCCCCATTGTCCTCACAAAAGCCAGAGCTCCCATGCCCTGGTGCTCGGTGCTCGGTGCATGGAAACATCCACCACAGCTTGAGAAGTAGGCACATATAAAACATTTAGGTGTGATTTTTGAAGTTAAGTGTTTCGTGTTTGCCTGGGGCTCAGAGGAAATGGGCTGGATTGTTCTAACTTGATTTCTCACCACATCTCCTACATCTGCCTCCCTCCCTCATTCCCAAGCTGGTTTCTCAGCCTCGCATAAGAAATGTGGTACAAGTGCATTTCTCATCTGTTACAAGATAAAATCTGTTCTTTTACTGTCCCATTTGAGGACTGTCCCCATGTGAGGTGAAAGAAAGTGGACAAGCCCTCCAGAAGGAGATGAGACCAGTAGGTGCCCTTTTTCTGGAGTTGCCTGCTTGTGCTGGAGGAAGATGAATCTTAGCTGAGAGATAAAAATACAAAATACCTACTGAATAATCTCCTACAGGCAAAGACAGCAGTGATGAGGGAAAAGAGGAATTTCCTGAAGGCAAAATGCAAATCACCTGGAGGCCTTGACTTCAGCCTTCTCACATCTCCCTTTGACCTCTGTCACAAACCAGCAGAAGCTCAGGGATGACCAACTTCATCTTTCCAAGGGTGGGAAATCTGCCTCCCTGCAACTTCCATCTAGCATTTGTGCAGTAAAAATGTGTTGGCTGCCTCTGCAGCACTTCCCTGCTTCTGTAATGGGATAATTGCAGACAAAGGTAATGTGTTTTTAATTTCATATCATTCCTAGTTTGCTGGCAGGTATAGGAGATGGTTTAATAAGACAAGTTGGAATTTCTCGTAGCTGCTGGAAGGACTTATCAGCTGTGGGTGAATGGTGCAGCCTGCACTCAGGAACTGGCTCAGAGTCTTTTGTTCCTCATGTTTTATCCACATTTTACCCAAAAGCATTTTTCCCAGCTGTGAAGGCACTGATATTTCTCTGTACTGAATTTCTTCTTCGCTCTCTTCATTTGGGAAGGGGGAAGGGGAGGGAGGGTGGATGCAGAACTGTGGTGGCCATCCAGTTTCTCTGACATCTCTTTTTTTGTTTTTTTTTCCCATGTATTGTTCAAAATCTCAGTTGTCTCAGTCAGTAACATACTCAGCCCTTCAGCTGCCCAGCAAGCACCAGCTCACCCTGTAGTGTTCAGACACTAGATTCTTTACACTGTTTTTAATTTCCATTTTTATACCTGGCTTACAGCCACGGTCTTCACTTTATGGAAATCTCATCTGGTGTGCTTTTATCTGAGTGGGAGAACGTGTTGTTTGCTAAGAAGCCTCTTCTGCTGCCTTCCTTCTATTTGTTGCTTCTTATGGTTCAGCCCCCTGACTTTCCTACCGGGTAGGATTGCAGCAGTAGAACCTGGCTGGATTCACACATTGAAGTATTCACCGTGTGTGGAAATAATGCTAATGGCCATGAAATTGAAAGTTATACATGCTCTTCTGCCTAGAATGAGGCTCTCATTAAACTTCTAAATATCCTGTTATTATTTCTTATGAATGTTCGGATAACCACAAATGATTTTATATTAATGTTAGAAAAGTGAGGAGTTTTTACTTATGTCTATGCCTTGTGGCTCAATTATATGATAACAAATTCCATCTGTCTGCTTAATTTACGATCAGAGTGCAGAGAAGAGGGCTGCCCAGCAATAGAGAGCGTGACATTTGACTCGGCACGTTGAAAATCATGATCAAAGGTGAGCAATGTTACTTAAAAATGTAGCTGCTGCTTGGCACAAGGCAGATTTGGGTCCTCCAGCTGCTGAGGAGGTGTGGGCTGTGTGCACGAGGCACTTGATGCTACTGGTGTTGGGTGAACCTTAAATGTTTCATGACTTCTCTCACCTTAGAAAAGCTGTGGTTGCAAACCTGTCACAGGAGCACGCTTAATCACTCTTTGACAACATTTTCATTGTTTCCTGACTATGCTCATCGGCCTGCAGGCCTCCCCCAGCCCTGCCCTCAGAGATCTCGATGTTAAGAGCTATTGATGGATGAGCTTGTTTTGTCTAATTTTGAATCCTCTTGAACATTTCAGGTTTGAAAGTTCAGTGCTGATGTAACTGAGTTCACATCCTGAGGGGAAGGAGCATATTGGCAGTAGGGAAAAAATTCCAGTGAGAAAAGCTGGTGGAAGAGAGAGGTGGTGAGGAGACAGCAGGGCTCAGCTGGTGGTGGAAAAGAGTCAGAGGCAAAGCAGAGAATGGAAATTTAAATAGAGCCTGTTTGTGTAGACATGTATTTGAGTCAGCTTGGCTCATTCCTGAAGCTGTGCTTAGTAGTGGGCCTTCATCCTAGGTAAGAAAATGAAATTTATTCTGCAAGGAAAAATAAGAGTTGAAAGTGTGATGGGCAGAAGACCTGGTGATCTTGACCATGGAAACTTAGGTTTTCAACTAAGATTTTCCCCTCCCTTCCCACTTTATCCCCTCTGTTCTTCTGGCTCAGGAACATAGGGAGAACAGGAACTGTGCACAAACACAGCGCTGGTGGACCGAGAAAAGGCAGTTTTCAGTCTGAGGGAACTGAAAACCTCAACCAAGTCATGTTGGTTTATGGAAGGCCAGCTGTCCTGTGGGGCTGATCTGATGGCTGGTGTGGGATGACAGTCCGTCCATTCTCACAGAGGGCTTCCCTGCAACAGAGCTGTGTGATCCAGCAAGGGAAGCTCATGGTGACTGGCTCAGGAAAAGTTAAGATTGCATAAAGCAGTCTTGCACTGCTCCCAGCATCTCTTCCAGAATATGAGCTCTCTTTCATCACCATTCAGAAGTATTAATATCTGTTCAACTCATTGCATCACATCTGGATGGCTGGCAGCATATAATAGAGGTCAAAAAGAATTGCGTTTCTCAGTCTTCACTTCGCTGGTCAGGAACTAGCTGCTGTGGATGAGGCATACTTACAAGATTATGATGGTAATTTGTAAGCTTTTGCTTGAAGCACTGCAACAGAGTCTGTTGTACAAGTGAGGCTGATGGCTGAAATCCAAGCCTTTGATAAATCACTTTATTGCTGACCTAATGAGTCCTTCGTGACAGGAAGATTTCTGCGGCAGCTCATTCAACAAGCTATTTTCTCTACCGGTGGTCAGGGCTGCAGAAATGATCGTGCATAGAACAGTTAGGAGGTGTGCTGCTTTGCAGAGATTAATTGATGACTGGATTGGTCTCACCAGTGAATGCCAGCTATTCTTCTCTTCGTTAAAAATAAAATAAAAAAATAATAATAATACTAGTTATCAGGCGGGGGCTATTTCATTAGCAGCTGATGTCAGTGTGTTCCATCCTATTAAAATAATTGAGATTAGTGTCCTCCCTGAGACTCATTCAGCCCTTCTGCTAATCATAAAATTTCAATTTGTGAAGTGGAGTGGGGGAAATTTTCTGAATCAGCTTTCCTTTCTTCCTCCTTGTAGTGAAGGGGATGTTGGCATGGGTCTGCATCTATGTGACTTTGGATGGAGGAGCAAGAATGGCTGTGGGTGGGAGGTGACCACAGCCCCGTGGGGCTTCTCATCATTTTGTTACACTGAGCCCCTAAGATTCTGATATAACCAGAAATGGAACTGTTCAAGGTCTTTATAGTTGCTGTCTTAGATGACCAGTTATAATGAGGTGACTAATAGCTAATGCTTCTGGGCAGAGCTGTACCTATGGTACCTGTCTATGCTGTTTGCTCAGAATGGGGGGGGGGGAGGGGAAAGGACAAATTTTGCCTGAGCAGCAACTTTTTTCCAGGTCAAGTCTCTTCTTATTTCACTGTTAGTGTTGAAGTATTATGTATTAAATTTGGGGCTGCAAAATGTCTGCAAGATTGGACAGGAGTGAACTAATAAGAAGCCTTTTCTCTGCCTCGTAGGGCCATGTTTTTTGTGCTTTATTTTGCTTTTCTTCTCTTCCTCCAGGAAAATTCCCACGGTAGCCATGGTTGCCAAGATTGGCTTTTCACTAACATTTTGTGTTGTATTTCCTGCCTGGGAATTTCCTCGTGCTGCACAAAATCCTTCATTTCTCTGTAAGAACCTTTGGAGCTCTTTCAGGGCTTGGAAGAAGGACAGGGATATGTCTGTGTCCATTAGTCACCACCCTCCTGGGGCAGTGTCATCTCTATTGGGACAGCACCTATAGGAGCTGTAGGCGATGCCCTCTCTGTCCGGCAGTGTAAATGCCTCACAGACTAAAAAAGTGAGAAGAAGAAAAACCTCTCCGTCCTCTGTAATTCAGTGTTGCTCTGTTGACTTGTGACCCAGAGCATGCTAACAAATTGTCTGTGTCAGCAGCACTAAATGATGTGAAAACATGAGATGACTGGGTGTTGTTTAAAACCATAAAAGGTTTAAAATATTCACTGGGCTTTGGTCAGTTTGTGCAAGATGACTTTTTACTTTCTGTGTTCAGTAATGGATGTGCACTTCAGTGTAAAAGCTTTCTAATAGCCACCATTTTGGGAAGGTTGTTTTTTTTTTCGCCACAAAGAATTCTCAAAACCTGACAAATTTTGTCCTAATGGTTCTTCCAGGTCACGTGAAGTGTGTGCTTTAAATGATTGCCTGAAGAAAAGCATATTGAGGTTGTAGGCAAGCTCAAGCCGATGGAACTGTTATTTTAATGGCAAAAATCAGGCTGAGTTCACTTCAGTAGAGATGGATTTAATGCATTTATTTGTTTTCTTTCTGTCTGACTTGTTTGGTTCTTTTGCTTTAACATGATAAGACATGATAATCAATGCACAACACCTGGATATCCTTAATGGTAGGTTGGCATCTGCCTATAGGAGCGATCTGTTTGTAATAACCAGGAGAAGAAAGACATGTGACATTTTTGGGGGCTCACGTTTGTGTGTGTGATGAAAATTAGGCAACCAATTCAATTCCTTGTTGAAAATCACAACGTGTGCCTCTCACTGTGCCTCTGCACACCTATCAACAGCTGTGATATCACAGCTGTCAACTCATACAACCTCGCAACCTCTGATTAACAGGATTTCCTCTCCAGTTATTAAAGTAATAACAGAAGATGTTCTGTGAAAAGCAACCAAATCCATGGCAATAGAACGTGCTGTTTTCCTGAGATATGTCTCAGCTTATTTTCTGGTATAAGGCATTACTACCTGCAGTCAGATGGAGGTTTATGGGCTGCAGTTCACCTAACATGATCTGGATAAGCTCCCTTGGTTTCATCTCGCACTTGCACTGATCCTTTGGGTCTCCCTTAGCTATTTCATTTTTTGTGTCTGCCGGGATCTGAAGTCAGCCAGGTCTTTCCAGTAAATGAAGAACACTAAGAAGAAGAAGGCTTTTAATTATTAAACTGGCCAAGAGTTGGGTGTCTAGAGCATGCAGTAAATCAGAACACTTTTGAAAAGAATGAAGTTGGATCTAATGAGTAAATGAAGTGCTTGGAAAGCAATTTCTCTTCAACCTGATGTACCTTTGGCAGGACCAGCTTTCCCCATGCCTCAGCCTTAGTCTTCCATCTGCCCAAGGCCCCTTCAATGTGCATGCAAACAAGTCAATCAAAGGTTTTGCATCTTTTCCTTGATTTAAACTCCAAAAGCATTTGTTTCTCTTTAGCCAGAAGGTTGATAATGCTATGGAGGTTTGTGTGGCTGCATGTGTGGAGTCCCTGAACATGACAAAATCTTTGTCTTGTCCGGGAGGGCTTATATGAGCTTCAGTAATTCTTATTCTTCTTTTTCCTATCTGGAAAACGAGATTACTGCTCTGTCTTTATCTAACAAATTGTTCAATGATGCCAGGTGAGCTAAACCAGAAAACACCTATGTATACATTACTGTAAAAGATAAAGCAAAAAGTAATCTGATGTTCTGTGGTTCAGTTCCAGCCTGGCTGTCCATCAATCTGTCTATGTGCTTGTGTTTATTTACCCATCTATCTATCTTGTCCTGCTGCCAGTTTCTACACATGTATATATAAAATTACATTTCAGCCCAGATTCACAGAAGTATTTAGTGGCTCATAAATCCCTCCGCAATTCGGGATGTTTCATCTTTCTCTTTTTTTTTCTTTTTTTATCGGAGTTTTGGTGTAAAGCTGACAGATAAACTGCAAAATGTTTCATTCCCTGGCTGCTGTAATCAACTAGCTATAAGAAGAGGTGGCAAAGTTATTTATATTTTTCAGAGAGAATAATTCTTTTCTCTCGTTTTCAGCACGTGGCAGAAAAAAATGCTCTGTTAATGTAAGATCTTAGAATTTCTTTTGAAAGTGCTTCTACTTGACTTATGAGACGAATGAGTGCAGTTTACTTGTATTAAACAATGTTTTATAACCCTTGTATACAATGAAAATGATGTGTGTGGCGTAAACATTCTGGGGTAAAAATTGCATCTGTTAAAATTTCTGAAAGAAATAACTAAGGGAAATGGTGTTGCAAACCATTTCCTGCCTGACCTGGGGCTTTGTAGCTCATCAGCCACCCAGATCTGCGGTCCTCTCCTGCTTTCTTTTTTTCATCCAACTTAGTTCAGGCAATGTGTCTCAGTGAACAACTGTGCAGGTCAGCAGTAAACTAGATGTTTGCACTGAAGTTGTGCTTTGAGGCATTTATTCAAGAACCAAGTTCAGACCTCTTCAACATCTCGGGTGTCTCTTCAGGGCCTTCAGTGTCCCTATGCTAAAGACTGGCAGATCCTCTTTTAAGTCAAGGAACTTGGTACATACTGTACAGAGAGTCTTTCTGCATCTTTGGAAGGGAGAATTTGAGCCCCGCATCTTAGGTAATTTGTACCTACTTATATACACCCATTTTCTTTCCCATTAAGAACGAAATGAACCTTTCCCATAAATGTAATCTTTTGTCCGTTTACCCTTACCTTGAGAAATGCTCATCCTTTGCATGTTTGCTCCTAAGATGAAGCATACCTTTTCTTCCTACCCGTCACATATGGATCTACAATAGAAATGAGGCATATCAGCCATCAGAGACGTAGCTACAGGCAAGAAGCAAAGTGGGCTTAGTGACCTTGATGTGCATCCTGCAGTTGTTATGGCAACAGGCAAGTGAAATCACTGTTGCTAAGGCTCAGAGAAATAAAGCGATCTCAGTCACTTAATGATCATTATTCTCGAGTAACTTCATTTTGAGTTTGCTGGAAGCAAAACTAAAATGAGTCAGCAAACAGATCCAAAATAACTTAGCAGAAATCTGAATGAGAGGGGTTTTCTTCCTGTCGCCATCCTCTCCCCACCAATCCATCACTGCTGCTGTCAAGAAAGGTTTTCCATCAGGTCTGTAATCCATTGTGGTTACTGGGAGCCAAGGTGTGATGCCAAGTGCAGCCCAGAGGCAGAGATGTGGGTGGTGTGTGCTGAGCACTGGGAAGAGCTGGAGGCAGGGTGGCTTGGAAGCATCTCACTTTCTCATCCAAGAACAGAGATTTGCAGCTTATATTAACAGTGCTAGAAAGTTTAGGTTTTCCTCCTCTACTTGTCTTATTTTCTTGCTAAGATGCAGTACTTTTATTCTCACTTGACCACTGGTAACACCTGGCTGATGGATGTTGGATGTTAGTGCTTCCTGCCTAGGACAGGTGCGTAGTTATGTTGGATCAATAAATGATTCAGTCTATGGGGGTTTAACAGTCTGAAGGAAAGATCTCTTCAAGAAATTCTAATAGATGCAATGGTGGAAAATGAATTTTCATGAAGACTTTAAATCGGTTTAAGTGTTTTAGCAAAATAAGAAATTGTAAAATTTAAGAATCAAACCGGTGTCCAAATATTAATGCCAGTTTTCACTGAAAATATTTGAAAGAAAAAAAGCCATGGAAAATCTTAATCCTAGTAACACTCATGAGAAATGAATGTGCACATTGGGAAATGTAATCAAATTGCATTTTGCTGTGAAAATGAGTATCAACAGGTGTTTGGAGCATGTCTGTTCCTCAGTCCTCCCATAGATTCATCTGATGCCAAACAGAAGATGGCCCTCCCCTAAAATAAATACACAAAGAGCCCTATTATGGGCACACCCCCAGGTTCCCCCAGGTATCATTGCAGACTCTGGCATCCTGTTCTATGATTATGAATGAGTGTCGATCTTTCTAGAAGCTGATTGCAAACCACCTTGATTCCTAGTTAATTTCCAATGAGGCCAGATGTGAATTTGCAGTTTAGGTCTCTCTATTGCTCCAGAAAAAGCAGTGGCATTAGCAGCTGAAAGCAGTCAGCATGTGTTTGTTCCTGCAGCAGGCTGATTGCTCATCAAGCAGAACTGAGTCCCATACAGGCTGAGCTGGATCGCAGCACTATACATATGTATTCCTTCTCAGATGGACACAATCAGGCCATCCGTGCATCCTGCCAAGATGCCTCTTGGTTTTGGATGCCCTGGGTGACTGCAGGGAAGATTTGCTTCCATGTCTGTATATGTTGGCAGTTATCAGGACGGTTGGAATCAGCAGTATTTCACTGCAAGGTAGGTGAAATTTGAATCGATCTAGAATGTGAATGCTGCTCCTATAAAGGACAACAAGATTGGTTCCCCAAATTCATGTGGCTTTGGAAATGTGCCTTTCATCTCTGTAATGCTGGTCTGCAGGGGTTGGGATGGGCAGTAGTACCTCTGTGTTGGCCCCGAGGGAGATGAGAGAGAGGTAATGCATTCCTATTGTATGCCATGGAGAGACAGAGCTGACACACCTATGGTCCTTATGAGCCATCTGCCAACATCTCCCTGCAGCTGGGGACCTGGTGGTCTTGCATTTCAAATCCAAGCAGGGCACCTAGGAGTTCAGGAGCTGATTGTTGTCAGGGCCTCCAGCAACTGCATGTAATTCAGGTACTCATTAAAAAAACTGATTGCTAAATTGAATGGTTATTGAGAATGCTGTTGCTAAACAGCCAAGCAGATCATTCAGCAAAGGTTTGCATGAATATTCAGAATAGTATTAACAATGGCAGAAATTGTAGTTCTTCTCAACATGAATGGCAGCAAATTTCTTTTTACATGGAAGTTTTCAGCTGTATCATCAGAAGGGGAATAGCTGCAAGGCAGCTGCCCCATCAGTGCTTTGCTGAGTGGTAAACGAGTTCATACAGCGATGTTTGGAATGATGTGTGCACATGCTTTCATTGTCTGTGGCATTATGTATGGGAATATGGGAGTCTGAAATGGCACATGAAGAAGTCAGGCAAGAAAGACTAGGATTTTTTCTTTTTAAGTGAATGGAAATGTATTTCAGCTGAACTCTTGACTTGCTGAACTTTCTCTTTTATTCTTTTCATCTTTGAAACTCCTTTCCCTTTTTCTTCCCCATGCATCTTTCAGTAAGACAACTCCTGCCAATGTAGCAGGGATTCTCTTTTTCTGATCAATGACACCAGAAGTGCTGTGTCTGAAGTTTTATGGCGTTTTCTGATTTAGAGCTTCGTTTTTTAAATAATGCATTGTGCTGGAGACCAACCTCTGCGATTGAAATGTCACTTGGAGTCAACATGGCCACTTCTTGGAAAAGTGGGAGTAAGAAAGGTCAAATTTGAAAAAAGATAGAGGAAAAGACAAAGAATTGGTGATGTCCAGAGGTTTGGGAAAAGTTGGAGGTGTCTGTGAGTATTTTTTCATAGATGTTCAAGGGTTCCCATCGCTACTCCTAATACGTTGTCTGCCATTGCAGCAAAAGACACTATTAGCTTTTATCTGTCTCAAAGACTGTATTTCGTAGAAGGTACAATTACTTTTGCTCACACTAATAACAAGAGTGTTATTGCTTGAAAACTGTTCAAAGGAAAAAAAGCCTCATGGTTGGGAGCAGAACCTTTCTTCTTGGAACTGGCTTGTTCCACTGGGAAGTGGTTGAGTCACTGACCCTGGAGGTGTTCAAGAACTGTGGAGGTGTGGCACTGAAGGACGTGGTTAATGGGCACTGTGGGCATGGGTTGGGGTTGGACTGGATGATCATAGACATCTTTTCCAACCTTAAGGATTCTTTGATTCTTACTGCTAGATAATCTGAGCATATTGCAACATCCGTGGTCCAAGCTCTCACAGGAGGGCTAGGAGAACGGGTGGGAGTTCACCTGCAGCCTTCTGGATCCTGTGGCATTTTGCAATGTGTTAAGACCCATTCCTTGAGAAGTGTGGTTAGGCTACAGTAATGTAGTTTCCCTTAGAATATTTCTGGGGAAGCGACTATTTCGTTTTCTGTACTATAAATGATATGAGAATACATTTGGGGAGGCAGTTTGCTAGTTGTGTTCTGCCTTTTGGTGCACAATTAACCACTATCCTTGTTCAGTATATTCCTGTCTTTATTGTTGGCATTGTTCCTAATGCTTAAAGTAGGACAACAAGAAGGACAACAAAGAAAGATACCTAATCTTAAAATGGAACTGGTCTCAAATCTAACAGAAGAATCCACATAAATCAAGTCTGTAGCACTTTCTGATCATCATTAACTGCCAATACTTTTCTCTGCAACCTTGATTAATAGTGTCCTGTGGACACTTGTGGCACTCGGGAGTAACTCAGCTGTCTTTTCTGTGCCGTTTGCTACAAAGGCTCTGAGTTATTTTACTTGTTTGCCAGAGTTCAGATTACAGCATAAAACATGACAATGTTTCATCTTGTAGAGTAAACACGAAGATGGCACAAAAGATGGCATAAGAGAATTCTCTTAATTACTTGGTACATTTGATTAGGGAGAATAATGATGCTTTTGTTGATTCCCACTTCCTGAAAGCAGCTTTTGGGGGGAAATGTTCTCTTTATCTCTTTAGCAAGAAACACGTGGTAGCCCCAGGCTTCACCTCTGCCTGGAAGCTCCTCAGACTGGGGAGGGAGCTGCAGTCAAAGCATCTGCATCATTCTGTCTGAGGCAGTCAGAAGGATGTCAATTCGTACCAAGCATCATATGGCCCAGAGGTGAACTTGTCTCACTCAATTTGTAAACAAGTATAGATTTTACAGGAGAGATTAATGAGAAAGATGTATGCCTTCACATGCTAAGAAGACAATAAAGAGAGGCAATAGATCATGAGGAATACAGGAGCTCTGGGTTTTTTCAGGACCAGTAGAATCTGCACTGTAAACAATCTACCAAGGAGTGTTTTGGATGTGAAGGTTTAAACTGAGAAGGGGGAATTGCATCCTGCTCCCTTGGGTAGGATAAGACAGCAAACCCTCTGTCCCGCAACACACAGGCAGGGCATCACTGAAAGCCTCTCTGCAGAAGATGTGGTGCTGGTCACAAGACCTCTGCTCTGCCTTCCACAATACAAAGGCATTGAGGGCTTCAGGAGGCTCAGACTGCCTGAGTCTCACTGTTATTATGCGACCTAAACAACCATAAAAATTGCTGCCCAGCTTCCACATCCTCCCATCAGCAGAGCACTTGTTAGCCTCAGATCTGGGATCTTTGGAGAGCTGTCCATGGAATAATGTTTGCAGTGTTGGCAATCATGTCAGCTCTACTTGCATAAACACAGGCAGAAAGCCATTGATTTCTTGCAGCTCTGCTAATGATTGCATGACCAACAGGCTTCAGAACTCACAATTCATGGTTGCTATTTGGATCTGATCACCTTTCATCCTACTCAGAAAGTTAAAAATACATTATTTTTTTTAGTACTGGAATGCTTATAAAAATAACCTTCCTTAATGCAGTCCACAAGCTCTCTCCTGTGAATGACTGGCTGAGCACTGGATGCTGTTTGTATGCACTTTTGCAGCTACAGTGTTGCCTTCCTCAGCATCTGGGCCAAATCTGGCCTGGACTAAGTGCTACCAAATAGGGAAATAGTTATTTTTATATTTGTGCAATGGAGTAGGTTTTGGCTGTTTTGACCTGCAGCCTTCTTGTAGCTAGTGTTTCTTTTCAGAATGAGCCCTGAAATTCATTTTTGCAGTGTGACTGTATTGCTTGCTGGTTATGATTAAGGTTATACAGCTTTTATTAAGCTAACGTCAAATTACTTTTCAATGTTTCTTCAATTAAGGCAACATGTTAGAGCTGACATCCCCGTGACTAAGCACAGTCAGAGTTTAACAGATTTAATTGAAATATCCTACTGCAAAGGAATTATCCAGGGTAAATCCAAACCCTGTGTCACTTTGACCAGGAGTTTATTGGTTTTGAATGCAAAATTAACTTATCAAAGAGCTTGCTGGCATCCAGACATTTTAACATCTTTAGCTCCTTTAATATTTCTAAAACATGTCATTACTGAAACAAATGTAGAAAGAGAATCACAGCTCCTGTATCAAACAGGACTTCAATTTTACATGCTCGGGGAGTGGTTCTGCCCTTATTATCAAGACTGGATAATGACTCATTCCTCCAAGATTACAGTGGAACTACTCAGCCAGAAAAAAAGGAGCAAAAAACATCCAGAGGGCAAAGTGAACAACATACTCTTCCATATCTTGAGGTAAGCCAGAGATTTAGGAAACCATTTTTGCTATGTTGTAAATGTTTTATGGCTCTGGATGTTTCCATGAAATGGGCTCCACTGTGTTAAACTGGGGTACTAATGTAAATCATCCTCAGAGAAGGCAGTAAATATACACAGGGATGGGGTGAGAGGATGCACTGGAGACAAGCACTGCTAAGTACCAAATATGCAAAAAATGCAATCGAGGGGGGCAGCAAGATGCAGGAGCAGGGACAGGCATGCAGGGCTGGGTGGCACAGGAGCTGCTGGTGTCCCCTCCAGCCCTGCTTGGTGAGGTGTAACAGAGCACAGAGCTGAACATGAAGTCGATTTCTTTGCTACTTTTCACAGCACGTTCTTAACAGCACACCCAGATATACCTCTTTTAAATGAGTTTTTCTCTTTGACTGCTCTTCTCTGGAAGAGCGTGGGGGAATGAACACCCCATCAAGGAATTATGTTGATGCTAAGAGTAAGGATGGCTTATTTTGGGACCAGCACTCGGGTGCAACCCTGGAAGAAGACAATAGCTGTGATCTCATCTGAGAATCTCCCCGGGTTTAGGGGAGAAAGAGACCCCCAGCACTCCATGTAAGCTCTTGTAAAGGCACCACCTGAACTAATTTTCCCTATAACACCATTAAAGACAAGGTGGCCACCATTCCCACCAAACGATTTACCTCTTAACAATGGAGCATATTACCTGTGAAGGCTGAAAATCTGGTAATTGCAATCATTCTTTAATTCTGACTTGATTTGTGTACTTGAAAGGTTGTTCTGGTGTTTTATGGCTGGCTAGTTTATCTTTTAATTAACTGCCCATCAAACCCCTGTGATATGAGGAACGAGAGCTCAGTAGATGCAAAATTTCTCCTCCACAGCTCTTCTCAGGTGACTCAGTAATCCAGATTGTCTCATCCTGCAGCAAGGAGGCAAATTGAATGGAGGCTGTGGGTTGCTGCTGGGCTGTGTCTCTGCTGAACTTGTTGATTTGCATTCTGAGAGGGTACTGCTGTAGATAATGGGATTTGTGAGGAAAGTTGATTTTACCTTGTTATCTGGAGGGAGAATAGCATCATCCTCTGAACAAAAAGCAATGCAGAACAGTAATTACTCAGCCAGGTGGAAGATAGCAGGGGAGCAGGGAGGCACAGCTGCTTACCCTGACCAGCCCTGGATGGTCCTCTATTATAGAAATGTCATCACAGAGTTTCTTTAAGCAATTCCACAAGGCTAGGAAACAAGAGAAAATAAACCGCCATTCCTAGCTTGCAAAAATCATGAGCATGATAGCAGGAAACTGGGAAAGGCTTTGACATCGTGAGGTAAAACTCAGCTTTGAGTTTGTTTTGAGTGAGTTTTCCGTGCCTTTTGGACCTCTAAGTCTAATGTACCATAGAATCACAGAATGGTTGAGTTGGAAGAGACCATAAAGCCCACCCAACCCCTGCTGTGGGCTGGCTGCCACCCACCAGATCAGTCTCTCCAGGGCCCCATCTGTGGGCACTGAGGCTGAGAAGGCCCCAGCAGCCATGCTCTCTGCCCAGTCTATCCTCTGCATCCTCCTTCTCTCCTTGGACAGAGGTTTCCAGCCACAGCACTGTGCTGGTCTTCCTTCAGCTCCAGGGTTTTCCTTATGTATCACCTCAACTCTGCTTCTGGCAGTTCCCAGGAAATGCCCTCCCTTCCTCCTCACCCCTTCTACCCTCCCGGCTTGAGAACCACTTCGTAAAAATGCACATGAGACAGCAGAGTCCAAAACAAGCTTAGGCAGTGACTATTTATACACACAAATATGTGAGCCTGAATGCCAAGCTGCTCTACAAAAACGTGTTTGTTTTCACAAAGGAGCTGCCTTGTTTACTCATTCCTCAGGATAGCTTCTCTCACCACTGAGCTCTGCACCCCGCATAGTGGGACCAGCTCTCTGCTGGAAGAGTCCCTACAGGAGCTCATCTACAGAAGCGCTTGGTCACGTTCCGAGCCTCAGTGCCTGTCATTTGGCATTCATCACATGTTAGTCTGTAGTGGTGCTTCACACCTTCTCAGAGTGCAGATCTGGAAGTTGTAGGGAAGGGCTACAGAAAGAGGCTGGTTTAATCAAAGGCTGATCTGTTTACAGCATCATTCCATCAACTCCTTCCTCTGACCACATAGCTTCTCTTGGTGATATCTGCCATACTTGATTGCTGCTTAAACTTTATGCTCTTTCTGTATACTGCTTGTAGCATTCCCCTAGGATTAAGCTTCATGTGTTGATTTTAAAAATCTACTTGGTTGTCCTGACCACAGAATGAATTGACTCGGATCATCCTGAAACCACTGAGATCCTTGTGGGTCTTCTCCTGTTTTTGTGCACTGCCATTGGATCTCCTTCAGCCTCTCAGTTGTATAGCCACGTTTTTCTTTCTCTTGTCTTCTAGACCTTGCTGGCATTTTCCTCTCAGTCAGTATGGGAGGAAAGCACAATGGTTACTTGCAGGGACCGGCTGACATTATTCACATAAGCTTGTGCTAAGTACACCCTCCATCACAGTAAGTATATCTTACACTGGAGTTAAAACACTTCATTACGTTGGTTAATGTTACAGTTAAATCACTCATATGTGATACCATCACCAGAGACTGTCAGAGGTCAGTAATTTGCTTTTATCTGGGAAGCCAGAGTCTGGGCTCACTGACATCTTATAAAGACACGAGGCACTAAAACATCACTTTTGTATAGTTCCAAGGTATTTCAATCTTGATTCACTCGTTTCAGAGGTAATTATTCTTACTTCTCCATTAACAGGAACTTTGTGCCCTGTTGCCCATGAATACAAAGCTCCAGTGTCACTCTCATCTGTGAACTTAACTGGTTTCTACCACACAAAATATTCTCAGGTACATTTCATAGAAGCTAAAAAACTTTTTGATTAGATATCCAGAAGACTCACTGCTCCCTATTTGTAGACTTTGTTTGGATACGCGTGGTGGAGATATTGAGTGTTTTGATTGAGTCACTACTCCTAGCAAAAGCATGCTAATATTCCTCCCAAAGAAAAGCAAAATTCTTCCCCTATCGTCTTAAAACTTGTAGCTAGTTTAGAAAAACAACTCAGCCGATGTTCTCCTTGACCTTTCCCTTCTTCTTTGTGCAGAGCAGGGAATCTGAGCCTTGAGCACCTTTATGGCACTGGGGTATTAGTGGTCTTTGTGCTGTACTTATTCATTGTGAACTGAAATATTAAAATCTGTTATTCTTTCTGGAATCTATAATCACTTATCTTCCGTGGCCCGTAAACATAAACTTATGATATCTTCTCCCAGACTCCCCATACAGATTTGGACCTGTCAATTAGCATCCACAGTGCAGCCCCATGAAGTGTCCAGCATAAACAAAATCAATTTCATTGATTTCTGAGGGAATATGCACTGGAGGGCTGGCTCAAAAAGTCCTAAAAGCTGATTTCAGTACTGAACATTCCTACAGTCAGGACTTTTTTTTAATGCATGATGATGAGCTGTACCATCAAGACTGATGGTTTAACCATGGCCTTTCATATGATGGCAGTAAGAGAGAGCGACTGCCTGCACCTGCCCTGCCCCACCTCCCAGAAGTGGGAAAAATGAGTTTTATTTAGGACTTTGAAAGCCTGGAAATGGCGGGTGCCTTTTTGCATAGTGGGATATGAGTGGTTTTGCATAATGTAGAAAGAGAGGCACAGCACCTGGAAATGGTGTGTGTTGAGGGGAACTCAGAAACAGCCTCAGAGCTATGAGAAGCTAAGCAAGGTGAGCTTCGTGCAGGCACCACTGCAGCAGATCCACCTGACCTGTTAACTTCCTCACAAAAGAAATAACTCCCGGGTCCAAATTTCAGCTAATTGCTCAGGTCAGCACTACAAGCAATACTGGTGGCTTCTGTCTCTGTACCTGTCCGTCATGTTGCCTGCTCCATCACCAAGGCCTCTGATCCTGTGGAGAGAGATTAAAAAGCAAGGGAGACAGAATATGTCATCACGTAATTCCCATGCAGGTGGGGCAGAACCAGAGCCACTGCTGGTGCACACAAGGGAAAGCTCTGTACCATGGATGCACCTGCAAATGCCTGTGCTGGAGCCAAGGAGGGCTCTGGATGGACTCTGGGGGAAAAGAACTTATCACCCCTTGTGTCCTCTGTGGGTCGTTCCCCTCCTCTCCTCAATGAACTCTTTTCAGTATTCAGACTCTCAGCCTTTCAGCAGGTAACTGTGTTTGGCTTTGTGGGTTATCTGTTATAAAAGGGTGCATTTTTGGCATGAGTGCTAAAAGTCTAACTCAGTGTATAGGTTTTTATCCAAATCTTCCTTTTGCTGTTCACTAGCACAGTTACATGACGTATCTGGAGTAGGAGAAACAGAGTCCCTTTGAGGATGCCTGCCTTTACACCCAGCTGGCAGAAGGAGATTTCTGATTACTTATTTGGACCTTCCCTGCCCAACATTGAGAGGACAAAAGGGAAGTGAGATGAGTGTCAACTGAGCAATAAAAACAGTGCTGCAGCCCACTGACCCCAGTCATTTCTTGCAGAGCCACTTCTGCTAATGGATCATTTATGTTGGTAACCTATCTCCAGGCATGGGCACATCAATTCTCTAGAGCATGAACTACATCTAAGAGAAAACTTACCCAGAATGGAGGCTCTTTGCAGACTTCGCTAGTCAAGGGGAATGATTGTCTTAAAATACCATGAGCATTGTATTTTATTGAGGAAAATCTATCAGTTTTAGATACTACTGATTTGTAAATGAGCTGACCTCAAAGGAGGAGGGTCTTGCATTTGTTTTTGAACGCTTCTTAATAAATGGTCACATAATTCAAAAGAATCATAAAACTTCCATCTCAGGCCCTCTCTGGAATTCCTGGGTAGAAAGGGAAGCTTCCCTCCTCAGAACTTCCTGAATTCTCCATGGGCTTCGCTATGAAAAATGACATAATTACGTAGCACAATTATGTAGCATCAGTTTTGGAGCAAAGCCCAAGAAAGCTCCAAGCTTCCCCAGCCTCGTGCTTGTCCATTTCTTTACATATTCTGTGCTCTGTGGAAACATTTGTTGTTGTTTATGTCAATGCCTCCTCTTCCTAATTAGGTCTGCACCATGCAGATCACAGTCTGTCACGTTGAGAGGTACAGCTGAGGCAGTGCCTTACACTGCAATGGCAGTTGCTGCAGCAGTCTGGGAGAATTGCTTTAGAGGCTCTGCTTTGATTAGCAGCAGGATTTAATCACAATTAGCTGATATGGTGCCGGCTGCAATTTGGCCTGGTCTAGGGAAAAGAGCCAGCATCGTGTCAGCTTGCTCAGCTCTTCACACATGACCACATCTCTAATGAAGACTCGCCCTTTGGTGGACATCTGTCGTGAAATTCTCCATCCTTCTCTCCTGCTTTCTCTTACATGCTGCGTTAGACAAAATCGTTATAAATGGAGCATGAGTGTAGATATTAGCTTATTGGTCTGGCTTTCCTAATGTTCAGGCACACAGGCTGTGCTCTGCTTAGTAAAAAGCTGAAATCATTAAATGTAAGAGATAATGGGAAGGATGGTTTGGGTTTTCAACAGTACCACCCACCCCTCAGCTCCCAGGAGGTAAAGATGGAATGATGTGTCCCATACACATGTAGGGCATGCAGCCCTACAGATTGCTGTGGGGATCTGACTCTTGGATTGACTCTGCTAGGTGCTGATAGGTGAGATTTCTATCACTGAAACCTGCAGTTCTGCGATGTTGATGTCTCTTTCAGATCTTTTTAAAAAGCCAACTATTAAAGCTCTACCCTTCACTGTTTTATTTTGTTTCTGCATTTTTAGTATGCTTTCTGCTCCTGAACTTAACATTCTATTGGTTAAGCTTTGTAAAGGCATTTAGACAATGAAAAAACATTAGTAGAATGAGGTCCTTTTGAAAATGTTGCTACACTTTAAGTATTTATCTTCTGTCAAACATATGGCCCTTAAAACATATTTTGAAACCAGATAGGCTACATCTGAGCTCTATCTATTATCTGACGCCTGTGCCCCACATTTTGGCAAATCAATCATTGCTATCCCAGTTTCGGAGCTGTGGAACAAGCTGTCAACTGATATTAATCAATCTTTGTCATTGCCCATTTCCAAAAGTCATTAGCATGCTCAGCCTCGCATTATATTCTCCAGCAGAAAAATAACACATTGTCAACTGTACTTTGTTATGAGTTCCTACACAAGTGACCTTATTGATTGCATGTATGTAACCAAGGTCTGTATTTACAGAGAACCTCCCAGTTTTTGTGCTTGGCTTTATTCTATTTCCACTTCCTCTCCTTTTTTTTATTTTTTAATTATATATGCATTACTTAGTTTTCCTTAGCAGACAAAACAGCTGTTTCCAAGGAAATGAAGATAGCTGAGAAGCTGGTGTGAACTCTCCAAGTAAATGAAGATATCAAGTACATTTGACTGTTGGAGCACCAGGAAATGATTTATGACCCTATAACACATTAAAAAAATGTCTGCCAATGTATAGCTATTCCTGTTGCCACATGGCAACATTTTATATTTCTATAAATGCGGCCATGGTGTAGTTGGCATGTGTAGAAATCTTTCTTCTTAGCCATCATGGCTTTACAGATGGATTTCTCTTGCTAGTTATTCCTCACAAGGCTTGGCAAAACCTGTCTGTAGGAAATTCCTTCCTTATATATGTGTGTATATATATATATATAAGTATGTATTTGCAGAGAAGAGCAATTCAGTTTGGAATGGACTTTGTACCACATCATTTGGCTGGTTTTGTTTCTGTTTCCACAGCCAGAGAAGTAAGTGATACATGCTCTGAGTGCTGATCCATGTTGCAGGATGCTGCGGTCTCCAGAGTGATTTTCGGACCTTGGCACCTTGTGACTCCCAGGGGTTGCAGCCCCATCACAGCCACCCCACATCCTGCAAAGCTGCAGCATCCTCTGCCCATGCTCCTAAATGTTTAATAATGAAAAATGTTTGTGTACTCAGGACCGCAAAATGAATCCTATTCTGACAATAAGGTTGGACTCCAGAAGATGGGACAGTGCAAAGGCTGGGGCTTTGCAGACTGGAGATTAATGTGTATTTCTTCACCAAGAGCTGAACATGGAAACCAGAATGATTTCAAATGTTTGAGCACTGCATAAGTGATGGCCCTCTGGGGCCAACAGCAAATCCTGTCCCCTGCTGCCGGAGGTAAGCACTTCAGAAAATGTCTTTGTGAATGGACCGATCTTTATATTAAAACTACCTGCAGTGCTGAGTCAGAAGTGAGTCTAACCCAGGACGCTTATAAATGTGTTTCTCATTCCAAGACTAAATCTGGCCAATAATAATAACTGCTCTTCTTCCTGGCAGTCCCCTCTGTTGGCTGGGTCCTGATGCGCACTTGCAAAATTGTAAGCACTTGGTGGAGAGAATGGAGCACAAGTTGGATTTCCATGGACATTTTTTTCCTTTTTTTAATTTTTTGAATTAAAAAAAACCCAACAACCCAAATCTACCATTCTTAATAAATCAGTATTCTCACTGCCTTCCATTTCTAGATTGCCTTAAGGTGCAGCCTCAGGAAAAATACATTACAGGCTCAAGTCCTGAGCTGATGAATGCTACTCTTATGGCAGTATGTTCAGGATCTGAAGCACACTCTTGGAGTTGTCGTTAGCTGGAGACAGCAGGAAATAAGTGGAAATGTTCCAGAACATCGCTGCTGAAAAATCTTTTCTAACAGCTGAGGATCCATGAGCCCCCATAGCACAGGCTGTGACATCAAGATATCTTCAACTGGAAAACACAACGTGAGCCTGGGCTTCAACAGCCCTCCAATGTGCCATCAGTTTCAGTGGGAGAAAATCTCAGACAGGTGGGTCACTCTCTATTGTATTCTCATCCAACTTTGTTTAACTAGTTTATCAGAAGAATCAAACTTTTTGATAAAAGAAGAGTGGTGGTAACTTTGGAAGGAATATCTCCTGGCTAGTGCCAAAAGGAGATTGCAGGAGTTCTGTGTCAGTTCACACAAGGACGACTTAAATTCCACCCCATAAAAGCTTTGTGACATAATTTGGCTGTCTTTCCTGGGAGGCTTTATTATGAGTACTTAGTAGGAGATGTCAACACCGAAATGTCAGCTTTCCTGGCCAAAAAAAGAAACGTCATCTTCTCTCACCTAGGTTTTATTTAGAAAAAATGCATTCAGGAGTTTCTGACAAACCAGATCCGGCCTGAGCTGGTGACAATGCTAGGTAATTGCCAGCAAGCCACTTAGTGCATTTAGCAACGTCTGAAAAGCTTCCCAAATCCTCAGCCAGGTTTCTCCCTGACATAAACATCTTCAATATTTAATTTGGGTGATGCCAAGGAGGGCTATGGTCCCCTTCATATCAACTGCCCAACCATGAGCAGCAGCACTGAGCTACCTGGGCTGCAGAGGGACAGCTGTGTGACCACCCCCTGGATGCAAAGAGTTGGCTTCGGTGCCCACCGAGAGCTGGTGAGGTTTTTTCTATGCCTTTGTAGTGCAGCAAAGGAGCTCCATCCTCTTTCAGCCAGGGTGAGCCTGAGTAGCTTTGGTGATTACGTATTTCAGAGGCCATTGATTGAAGTGCTCTTACAGTCCTTCCCCTTCTGAATGAACTTTTGTCCCCTGGAGGCTTCTTCAAAGGGCTCAGGGACAAAGGATCCTGCTAAAGAAAGCATTTGTGCAGGTCCAGGTAGGCAGTCCTGCTCTGCAGGAAAGTAAGCATGTACTTGAGCAGGTTGGAGAGGACAGCACAAATACACAGTTATACGTGCAGCCAAATGGATGAGGACGGGTTGTTCCAAAACCATTCTGAAAATAGTGCTGACATTCATCCTGTATCTTGCCATTTAATTTGTTTTCTTTCCATGTTTTTTTTTTGGTTTGGTTTGGTTTGGTTTTTTTTTTCCCCTTTTTTTGCTTATGCAGTAATCTGTTAAATGGCAATACCCAGGACGGACTCAGTATTCTGCCAGAAAAGCACCTTTTCCCCTGTGCCATTATCAGTTCTCCCTTCTTTCTGTGCTCATCATTCCTTCCTCATTCAGTGAGCTTCTAATGACTTTCTGCTTGAGTGCTATGGTTACCGCTTTGCAACCAATGCTTTTAAAAACTAAGATTTTACTGCCTATCTTTGTCAGGAAATGAGTGTTGTCCAAGAAGTTCTGATAAAGATTGAAAGGAAATGAGACCTGATCCTCAGCCCTCCTGCAGAAGGAAGAGGTGATATTTGCAGCTGTTTCAATGGTGTCGTAAAAGCGCAGGGCACTTCTTGGCAAACAAACCTCAGCAGAGAGATGCTGCTGCTCACAGTGTGCTCCTGTGCACACCCTCTCTGCAGGCTTTCTTGCTCTCCCAGTGATTCTAGCTCTGTTTTAGGGGCCTGGTCACGACAGCTTGTATGGGGTGCACAGCTGCCTTAAATGGGCAGCTAATGGCCAAGATTGTCTCAGTCAGTGTCTTTTAGATGGGTGAAGCAATAAGAGACATGACTCCATGGATTAGGTTGGCTCAGAGGCCTTGCTTTATTATCATAGCACTTATACTCTGCAGAAATGCTTTCATGCCCATCCACTAAATGTGGATCTTGAGAATGTATTCCCACGCAACGCAGAAAGGAAATAAAACCCATAGTGCCAGACATGCTATTGCTCATGATTACTGTGCTGGTTGCAGTTATTTCTAGGTAAAACATCAATTGTGATGGACTGTTTTATTTTTTTCTGCTTGGTATATGCAACTTTAAGAACTAAATTTTAACAGAGTATTAATTAAATGCTGATTCCTGCATTACCTGGTGCTTTCAAATGGTTTAGCACAGACTGTGTGAGTTAAGTGTTTTCATAATGGTGCAATTTTCTATTTACTGTTTGCCATTGTTCCTTTACCTCAAGTAGTAATTTCACTGTTATTTTCCTTTGGATTTTATTATTATTTCCCTTTTGATTTTATTATCTTCACCTGTTTTTTTTTTTAATTTCCCCACCCTGAGTGGATGGGTATCTGGACTATGCTGACTGCTCATGACAAGAAACAGAAACTGAGTTCTTGGGGTAAAACACCGTGATCATCACTTTACGAACAACTGGCTTTGTAAATTGCCCCTCCATCCAATTAGAAATTAATAAAAAGTCATCTAGCTGCAAAGGCCCCTGATGCGATGAAGCACAAGAGGGCAGTGTTACGTTGAATTGAGTCACGCAAGGGTGCTATTAGCATGGGAACACTTCAAGGCTGATTAATTTCTCTTGCTGGCAAAGAGGCACCTTCCTCTTGAGGTTTGATGTTGCTGCTGCCTCGGGCACAGCTGTGGGGCACCGTAGGGCATGGATATTGCACCGGGGCACCAGAAGTCACCTTCATCCCATGGCAGTCTGCTGTAAACGATAGCTGCTGTTCATCTCTATCCATCAAGATTTTCTTTCCTGCCTTGGGCACTGGAGTGCACGTGTGACACCTGCCTGAGAGCTCAGCATCTGCATCTGGAGTTAGTGGGCAGGAGCACCAATCCTGTACCGAAGCTCTGTGGGAGCTTTTGTGCCACCCAACAGCTGCCATAAAGGACAAGATTGTTTCAACACGGGGACTTGCCAATCTCAAACTGTGCCAGTAAAAGACAGCTTTGTTTTCCCTCAGTGCCTCTTATGGGGCAATAAAAAGAGAAGAAGTTAAAATGTATGCATGGAAACTGCTGTGAGTGCCTAAATGGGAGCAGAGATAAAGGTATCATCCATCCCAGGAAGGAGGGATGGTAAGAGCAACCCTTCCACAAAGTCAACACTGCATCCCACAGGGTACCAGCAACCTCATCTTTTACAGCATGGTCCTCTTTTACTCAAAGCCCTCAGGCATTTGAAGCTCCTTTGTCAGCCTTTGATTTTCCACAGACGATCTGAGGGTGTGGGCTCTCTCCAACTTTTCCCCTGTTTTCAGGGAAGAAAGACTCAAAGCAATGTTTGTACGTGTAACCGTGGCGGTGAATCTTGAAATATGCATACTGCAGACACAAAGTAAGAGCTGAGCACAGACATGCATAATTTATTTGTGCCTGGAGGCTGCTTGCTTTTGCGCTTTCTCATTTTCTGGTGGCTGGATGATGCCTGAGAATGAACTTAAGCTGTGGACGTGAGCTTGAAGCTCCAATCTGCCAATGAAGGCCACTGATGGACTCCTCAGCACTTCACGCTGTGTCAGCCAGGCTCGCAGCCTCAGCTGATGTGAAGCCCTAGGATATCCCAGTGCAGGCGCAAAGCCTCAGGCACCACTTCTTGATGTACACAAAAGACCTTGTTTTTAATAGGAATTAATTTGCAGTTTAAATACTTGCAGGGTAGGAAATCCCCTACGGGGTGTACTCGTGAAGGTTTCTTTACGCATTACCTCCCAGAAGGATGCAGACTTTCCCTTACTTTCCAGCATCCCTCACTGCTTCAGCAATAGCTGCAGTAATTGCACTGCAGACACAAAAAACTGCGGCTACAACCATAATATCCTTCCAGTGCTCATCCATTCCCTGGTGTTAGATAGGGTTGTGATGGGCAATAATTTATCACAGAGGCCGAGGTTATAGTGGCACATATTCATGCCCGGGGTGCCTTTAAGCGATGACGAGGTGATAATGTCAGTATAACCACGCATTCAGTTTGCATTATTTATTGCCCTCATGAATGACAAATTCGTATTTCAAAATGGCTGAGAGCTTTATCTGCTGCCTCAAAAAGTCAAATTACGAATGTGGCATAATCTTATCTACAGGGCAGACACTTGCTTTCATTATTGGCATTTAATAAGAGATTGTGTAATTAAAAAAAAAAAAAAAAAAGATAACCCATTTCTAGGAACTTTGTGCTGTGAATAAACAGGCAGAATCTCGGTGTCTCGCTGAAGTCCAGCTGTTGGAGCTGCCTTTGGAGACAGATGGGCTGTGTTGCATTGCGTGTGAGTGGCTATGAAATGCTGCAGAAGAATTCCATTCTCTTCAGGAGATTTAGGTTCTGTGGCATTTTGCTAAGGGGTCATCCCTTAGTGCGTGACAACACAGCTGGGGCAGTGGGTGAGCATGAGGAATCCCAGCTGAACCCCAGTGTGATTTTACTGCAGCCTGGGCAGCCCTGGCAAAATGAGAAGCTCCCATAACTGAGCTGACTGGATGAAACAAGAATTTCATTTGGCTTTCCTTGGCTAACGGTGGTCACCATAGGCCAACAGTGGCTATGGCCAACAAGTAGAAGCAATTAGAGGTAAATAATGCCAAGTTATCCCACCAGCAGTAAGCAGCACCTGCGGTGTGAGCTGGTTGTCCTCTGGCACAGGCACTCTGCATGGTGTATGGCTCACAGTGCTGGGCTTGCTGCAGTGTAGGATGCTTTGCTGGAAGAAAAATCTCCTATGAGTCCTCCATCACTATTCCACATTCCCTCATTTTTGCATAAATATGACTCGTTCCTATCTTTTAAAAAGAAAATCCCAGCAGAGCATTTACTCTTTCAATAGCAGAACACATTAAGTAGGCCACGAATGTATCCAGAAAGAGGCATAAGTAGCAGCAAGGGAGTCTGCAAGTGGATATATGGAAAAACTTATTCAAATGTTAGAACAGAGACAGAATCCCAGTGATATTCAGGTATTCAGCACGGGGCCCTGAGCAACATGAGCTCTGCTGAGAGCAGACAGATAGGGAAGAAGTTAGAGATAACCCAAAGACCTCCAGTGTTCACTCCTGTCTGAAATTACTCTCTTAATCTAGGCTCACCGACATTTAGAACAGCTGAGAGCACTTGTCTGGCGGTTGGGGCACTGGAATGGGGGGAAGCTAAGGATGAGGAGTGCTGGATGGAGAGTATTTAGCAGCTGGACCTGTGAGGTGCAATGTGAGGGTTGCTTCCTGTCCCCAAGAGACATCACTGCATGGTGACTGCTGTCACCTGGCCCCTCCACTGGCTATCCAGGTGGAGAAGCAAGGCTCTGCTCATCATTTAAGTGTGATGCTGGCTCATCCGAGATTTGCACTCCTACCATGAGGTTAATTACTTTTCTTTAAATAAATACAGCAGTGAAATTTCCATTCTTTTCTATAGTGGACTGACAGAAGGGTCAAGCAAAGGAAGGCTGATGCGAATTTACACTTCACAATTGCTATACCGTGTCTGGAAAATATTGGCACTACAATACCCCTAGTGCAGATACAGACCAACTGGAGTCACTGATGAAGTGGTTGGATGGTCAGCAGAAGGCTTATCCGCATGGGGCTGCAAACTGTTTCTCATGTCACCAAAGCAGAATTCTGGCAAAATGCAGAGGCAGCTATGGCAAGATAAAGGTGTTGATAGTTCCAACAAGTGGCACCTTATCAATCTGCTTCCAAAATACCTGACTTGACCCAGGGGCCATGCAGGTGATGCTACATGCCAGATGTACACAGGACAGCAGCCATGCAGTTTGACGCAAGGCAGCCTGTGCTCTTCCTTATTTAGTTTGCATTTCCCTAAGCGAAGGAATCACTGCAACTTTAACTTTGAATAATGGCTTCTTCAGCCCTCCCTATCTCCCTATTGCTCCCTGTGCAGGTCCCTGAGCAGAAAACCAGCCCTGAGGCAGCAGCAGGCACCGTCCCTGCAGGAGCAGCTCGCAGCCCCGCCAAGGGATAAAAAAGGGAGGGAGGTCCATTTTGTGCAGTGAGCTCATTCACTGAGAATGGGCTGCCAGGCTCATTGCTAACACATGCAGAGCCAGACCATGCACAGGCAGTGCTGTGGGGGCTGTGGGGCCCATTTGCCTGCAATTGCAAGCAGAGCAGGAGAGGATCACACTGAGGTGACAATGGCAATTGCACCTTCTTGGCCATGGGAGATTGGGCACCGACAGCCAGATGTTAACACCGGTGTTTCAACCAGGCACGGTGCTTTGATGTGTGCTTTTTTTTTTTCCTGAGCTATGAGTCTATTTTGCTAAAGACTGAAATACACTTGGAGTGCTGCAATGTCACCACAGCTTCCGGCCCTGCCCTGGGATCTGCCAGTGGCCCAGAGGAGAAGGAGCATTTTTTTGGTAGAGGTTTAGTTTCCGAATGAGTGAAACATCAAGCAATTGCCACAAAGCTGTTCTCTGAGTAATGGTCTTGTCCTTTTAGATTTGGGAGACTATCTGACACTGTCTGCATTGGCTGAAGATTAAAGGGTAAAGGGAGACTGTGGGTCTGGATGGAGTTTCCTTCCACTCTGTCCTGGCAAAACAAAGCAAAAACAGACGTTATTCCTGCCCTGAGCAGCTCGTGGCTGAGCCCATGCTCCCTGCCTGCAATGTGAGGAAGCAGCCCAGTGGGAGCACCGGGAGGATGCTGATGGAAAGGTTGATGGAGCACCATGGGATTGATTCCCTGGAGAGGACGGTGCCATCTTCTGCAGGGCTTAAAGGATGGGTCAGTTTGGAAAAGTGTAGGTGTAGCTGGTCCTAGGGACAGAGGTGTGCTAGACTCCAGAAATGGTCGTTTGAGGCCCTCCCCAAGTTTTTGGCCCCATGAATCCCAACCAACCTCCCTCTTGCATGGTGTCTCATGAGGAAATCATATTCTCCATGTCCTCAGACTCTGGTTCTACTGGGAGCTGTGTACTAATCCCAGCAGTCACATCCCCTCTTCTATTTATTTGGACAATGGCAGCAATGAAGCTCAAAAAGTTGGGGAGATGGGCATGTAAAAAGCCAGACATGCTTTATACCCAAAGGTCAGACAGAATCAATATGTTCCCACAAAGCATATTGCATCTAATCAGTGTTTTCTGGTGGAAAATTTCTGACAAGCCTGAAACCTAAGGCTGGATTTATTTGCAAATGCCTGGTGAGTGATAAGCAGGTGATTTAGTACAACATTTATTTTGCACTGAAAAAAGAAATATATTAAGGTCAGTGTGATTTTTTTTCTTTTTTTTTTTCTTCTTTTCTGGGCAATGGGGGGAACAGTGACTGCCCAGCAGGTCGTGGCAGAAGCTGTCTGCTGTACTTCTGGGCCAATTGTTGTGTTTTTGCTGCTGGAGATGGCAAAAAATAGCTTCTGTTAATTAGAGTTGGGGACATGCCAGTTCTTGATTTGGAATAAAATCGAAAGCGCTGGCAACTTTTAGGTGAAGCTTTTTCTTGCAAAACAACCAAGATTCAGAAGTCCCTACATCACAAATCCAGCAGTGCCTGAAAGGAGCAGCAAAAACCCCCCTCAGCCAGCTGCAAAAAATGATTCTTCTCTTTTGTATGCTGCTTTCAGCTCTTTCCAGATGAAGAAGCTGAACAGATTTACCAGTGAAACAGAAAGATCTTCCTTGCTTATGTGCTGGACTGAGCATCCAATTGCAAGCCACAGTAAACTGTGGCATGAGAGAGTCCAGGCTGTCACCATGTCCTGAAAAAGTCTGCTCAAAATATCCTACCTAAAAAAATGAAACATTAAAAAATATATATTACTGTTTTGCATAATAAAACCACTGCAGAAGTTGCTATTTGTACACACGTATGTAGAAGTCAAACCAGAGACAAGAGGATGTGTTTCAGACCTATGAAAATGAGCTGATTTGCTAGCTCCATCTTGAAGGCAGCAAGTTGAAAGGAAAATGCTTGTATGGAATGTGCCAGTATGGTCCAACTGTCTCTTCCTTCTAGCAGTGGCCAAGCAGCAAGACAGTGCGGTGTGCAGAACTGCCAGTGATCTGTGTTAAATCACTGCTGCTCTTCCCATTCTGACTGGTGTTCAGAATGGAAATTATTACTGGGCTGTCTTTCTGCAGAGGTCTATTGCATTTAGGCATGTCTAATTGAGAACATCTCATCTGCAGGCAGAGATTGCTTGTCCTATCACCTGTCTCATAGCCTGGTGTTGCATTACAGTGCCTCTTTGTGCTCAGAACTTGTGCCCTTTTAGACCCACGTCTACATACCAATTGCAGCAAGCATTTTAGTGATCTTTTTGTTTAGTCTTTCTCTGGCTGTGCTTACAGAAAAACAGCAAGTACAACCAAAATATAACAAAAATAACTCCTTCTGTTTGATCTGAGCTCCCAGTTTTGTTGTGTGCCTCGGAAAACTCAGCTCCACAGCTCTGACTTCAGCCAGGCACTCATCAGCCCATTGATTTCTGCATAGATCATGGCCTCTTTTCCCAATTACTGTGACTGCAGGAGACTTAGAATTGGTGATTTTATGTTGTTTGAATACAAATTGATCGTTAGAAATATTAATAATGACTACTTGACTTTATAATTAGCTATGTATTTATATTGTGTGCAGGAGCCGTTAATCTTCAATGATCGCATTCCTAATAATCCATTTGTATTTAAATGAATTGATGTGTAATAGCTATCTTAATCAATCTAAATTAAATTCTTATTTAGGAGCCTTTGCTTTGTCGCTTATAACTTTTGTTTGGCTGGCAGCAGTTTGGTTTGGAGGACAACAGGCTTTGCTTGGCATCTAGAGCCCCAAAAGAGCTGAATTGGAGAAGAGCCATGGGTCTGCTCCCTTTGCAACATCCCCATCCATCAGCTGTTAGGAATATGGATCATGATCATGGGACTGGACTGTTGGAGGGAGAGGTTTTGTCTTCTGTCTCTAAGCCATTGGATGTCTCCAGAAGAAGATTCCTTGGATCTGAGATCACTAAAAATTAACTTCCTTTTTACTCATCCATAAAAATTCTCAGTGATCTGCTAATATTTATAATGGCTTGTTTGAAGTTTGTCACTTTATTGATTTAGCAAGATAGTGGCTCTGCTGGCTGATTGTCACACCTGGCCAAACCCCAGGTGAAGGACGGGAGCTTCGGAGCAGCCCATGACAACAAACAGCAGTGATGACTGCAGGGGGCTGGGAACTGTGCACGGAGTTTGTAACACCTGTGGCTCTCAGTCCCACACAGGTGAGCTGAGTTTTGTGGTTCAGTTCCCCAGCCACACAGTGCAGATTCAATTTTTGAGGATCCTGAAATTTTACTCATCTTAGGGGGGACAAATTCTTGGATGTCTGCTGAAGCTGGAAGGCTTTATTTGGAGAAGGATTTGCATTTTGGTGCTTGTGTAGGTAGTTGTCCTCCACCATTTTTTGGTTGGTGAAGCAAAGTTAACCGTATTGTTTCCACAGATGAGAGGAATGCTCCTTGGTGTTGGATAAGCTATATGACATTGCTTAGAGCCACGTCAGCATACAGTTGGTGAGGATCACAGCAATTCTCTTCTGGGGAAACTGCGATGGTATATTTTTTTGTTAACAAAAGAGATGTACTCTTTTTATTGAGCGCAGTCAAAACCTGAGGAAATGATTCTTCTCTGGAGGACTGGAGTGGGTGTAAATATCTCTGTAGTGAGCAAAGACTTTGAAATCCCACCAGGGAGTTTCTGGAGGTGTTGAAAATACTGTTTTAAATAGTTTTGCAATATGTTTCTCATCCCAGTGAAACTGCTGTCAAAGCAATCACAAGCAAAGACATATCATGCTTCAGACTGATCTTATTTTTCTGTCTTCTTCTTAATGAAAATAAAATAATAACAAAATATACAAGTTAAGATGCCAGTGCTGGTTGCCAAACACTGCTGTGCTTGGGGCAAGTAGGGGAGGCTGGGTGCACTGCATGTTGTGCTGGGTGTGTTGCACAAGGATGTTGACCAAGAAACAAGTTAGAAGTTAGAAGAAGTTAGAAGAAGTAAAAAGAAAAAAGAAACGAAGGTACCAAAATGGGTGGGGTGGGTTGTAGGGCAGCCTCACCTGAGGTCTGGTGATTTTTTATTTTGTTAGCTGTTCTCAGCTAAATTCTTTATTTTGTGGGGTTTTGTTCACAAAAGCTGTTTGCTGTCACCTTTTTCCCTATTCACTCTCTCTTCCCAGTGGCCAATTGTTGCCATCCTTTATTGCCTGGAATCGTCTGAGAGACATTTATTTTTTACTTCTTTTTAAAAAATTCCGCTACCTTTGCTACAGGATGGATTACACCTTATTTAACTTCAACAGAAAGACCTCAATGAGTCTCAAACTGGACCTGAAATTTTTGCTTCCTTTCAGGTTTCTAAACATGATATTTACCTCCTAGCAACCATCGTTTGCAGGCGGTGTTCCAGTAACATTAAGCTCCTGCTTGTGTGCAGCCACTGGCATCCTCGGGCATCCCTCAGAGCTTTACAAAGTGCCCAGGGGTAGCAACTCACTCTGCTCACTACAGGTGCCACGTAGAGAGCAGTGTTGCACAACAGCCTGAAATGCAAGAGAAAGTTCTGATCAACAGAGGCTGTAAGAGGAGGAGAAGGAGTACTGTGGAGTAGATTGATGCCCCAGGTGTGACAGAAGTGCCCAAAGGATGTTTGAGGATCACCTGTGGGCTTACTGCCTGGAGCATCCCAAGTATGTGGTAAAGCTCAGCATGGGGGCTGCATTTTGTGCACAGGCTTGTCCCGGCTACAGTCTTCCAGTCCTGCTCTTTGACAGCCAATTTGGTGCCTTTTTCTTCCTTTAGCTATGGCAATCCATCACACTCTGCCAGTTCACTCTTTCTGATAAATTGGGATGTGAATGTCATTTGTTTGGGTAGGAAAAGGTGAAGCTTGCCTGCTGGGAGCAGTGATTTATTTTTTTTTTTTCCTTCAGGACCTGGCAGATGCTCTAAGTTGACTTTGTGCTATGTGGTGCCCTTCTGCTCCTTTTCTTCTGTTCCTGGGTGCCCATTCTTCAGCTTTAGTTCCTGCAGAATATCACTATCCCTCTCTGGTAAGCAGCAAGCTTCCAAAGACAGATCCTCAAAGCATTCCCTGAAATGACACTGCAGTTTTTCTTTCTTCCAAGTAATTTATAGATACAGTTTTCTCTGTAGAAATTATTAACCCTTCTTTAGGGACCTCATCATAACAGACATCATACAGGGTCTGCATGAATAATCCCCAGTCTACTGTGTCCTATCTGAAAGCTGCTGGTGATCCCCCTTGTTCATTTGATCTGCAGGACTTGTTGCTGGTGATACCAGTGGGGTGATTAAAGGTTAATTTGCTGTGGTGTTTCATGACAATTTCCACTCTTATTAAAGGAGATGGAAGAAGTAAATATTTAGTGCACTAAAACATTTCCAGAACGCAAGCAGAATGTGCAGAGCTGCAAGGCTAGAATTCGGAAGGCAAGTTAAGACTCTGCAGCTGTTAGAGTTTTTATTTTTACATGTTGTGATGTTTTTAATGAATTCTTGAATTTTTTATGTATGTACATATATTTTGTATGTTGCATACAGATACGTACATTTGCTGTATCTGTTTTGCTAACTGGGTTTGTGCAGGGTGACTCTCTACTACAAGAGGAAAAGAAGTTTAAGAGGAATGACACAAAGATACTGCAGATTTTGTTGGTGCAACAATCATGATATCTGGATCATATAGTAATTGCTACTTAAAAATTTCTCTTCCGTAGTTATTAAGAACCTATGAAAGTTGGAAGATGATGAGTCTGAGCTGATAATTGGTTTGTGCGGAGTCTAATGAGACTATTTTCTCGATAAGTAGAATATTTCTTGAGAATAGGAAGACTAATTGATGAATGTTTATAAATTAATCTTATATTATTTCTGTTATAGAATCTTCATCAAAAACTATGCTTCAAAACACACTGTGCTCACAATAGGAGAGGGGTTTATTTACTCCTGCTTAGTATTTGTACTGTAACGATGCTGAAAAGACCCAGTTCAAGACCTTCTGTGTCTCATGCCAAATTGTTGGGCACTTGGATCATGCTATGCTGGAAGCCCAGGCAACTCCAAAGCAGCACTGGCATCCGTTCTCTCACAGAAGGTGCCTGATGTCTCCCTGTGCAGTGCTCAGATGGCAGGGGGGGCTGCGTGAAGGCTGCTCGGTCACTCACTGAGGTTGTTTCATCTGAGGATGATGGCTGACCGAAGCACAAACGGGATTCAGCTCTGGGAGCAAATCTTGGAACTGGCCCTTGGAGCACCAAAAGCAACATTGAGTTTATGTATCATGCCTTATTCTGTTTCTCCAACTTTACCTGACGTTCCTGTGTGAGTTTTGGTGGATCCGTTTTTAGTAGTAATTTCAGTCACCATCAGTGTGGCCACTACAGAGCCATTCTGGCCATAGTGGGAGCTGTGCGCACACAGCCTGAACCCATTTCGTCAGTGACTATGGAATGCTGTCACGTTAGATCTCTTGGCCAGCTCAGATGACATATGCTGTAATAATGATTTGACTGCAAGTAAAATAATACAGAGATATATATTGATGTTTCAATTGCCTCTTAAATTGCATTTGCTGAGAGCCCTGGGCTTGTCTTGGGCATTAAAGTATGGATTGCATCTGATTTTGAGAGCACATCATTTTTTTTCTGCTCAACCTATGTGAGAGCTTGTATTTCCATCCTTGTGTATTGTCTCTGCTTTAAAGAATGACCCTAAATTATATTTACATAGTAAATTAATGCTCATTTCTTATAGAGAAAGGATTTCTCCAAGGAACCTGCGTAAGGGCATTTTTCTCTGCTTCTCTTCTGAAGTCTCAATCATAAATAAGTAGCTGAGTACTCATGGGACAGCACAAGGGCTTCTCACAAGCAATTGTCTTTACAGCTCCTTTATGGCCACAGCGTTGAGGAACTAACGATTTGAAACAGAATCACTGGGAGTTGTAAATTTGTCTCTTAATGTGTTTCTTATTTTCCCTCCCAGGGAATCAGGTGATGGTAGAATGGAAATGACTGAAGAAGTTTTTTCTGAAGGCAAAGGCGACCTCTTTTCAGCAGCGTGTTAGTTGGTACGGGATGGACAGCTGCTGTGACTGCAAGGCAGGTTTCTTTATTTAAGGAGGAAGAATCCATACGTATCACCAGGGATCATTTTAATGGGAATTCTCATGTAGTATGAAATACTACTGAGCTGTTTCCTGAGACATATGCCTAGATAGCATTTTCTCTGGAGAAAACAAGGGCGAACGTTACATGCTAAAAGTTTTCTTACAGAGGCTTGCTAAATAAGATCATTTTAATCGGTCTGGATTCAAAACAACTTCACTTGCTGCGTCAGGAATTGCTACTCCCCTGACACTCAATAAAAGGTGCAGGTCTTAAAAGCATCTGGTGATTTTTATTTATTTATTTATCTTTAATTGATACTCTGAGTGGAAACAGTCTCCTCTCCTGAAAGGAAATCAAATGAAACCAAGAGTTGGGTGCTGTAGTGCTGTGCCTCTGCTGAGAGCAGGGATGCAGGAGAGTGGCTTCACCTCTACAGGCAAGGCTGGAGGAGCGAATGCAGTTCTGCTTTCCATGTGTTGGAGAGGATGCTGCAAAACTGGAAAGGATGCCAGAAGGAGCCATAGTAATGATACGAGCACAGGAAAATGTACCTTATGGTTTGAGATTCATAAAGTTCCATCTGTTTAACTTATCAGAAAGAGATTGCAGCTTAAAATGGATCACGGGGTTTACATACTTCCGTGTAGAATAAATACTGGGTAAAAGGGTACTGTGTGACTCCCACAGAGGGTGGTTGTGTAAATACTGCTCTCGAGATGGTTAACCAACCCATGGAATTAACCCTGTGAGGCTGGAGGCACAGGTGGTTTTCCTGTGATTTTTGTCTTTCACACTCCTCTCTCTACCACACCATTGGTAAAAGGACATCCTTCATCTGAAGCTCCAACAGGACTACTAATCAGAATAATGCGCTCCAGAATAGCTTCTCATTTATGCTTCCTGCTTCCCTTCATTTTTTTTTGAAAACTTTTCATACTAAAAGAGAAGGCAAAAAGGGCAGAGAGGAACATGGAAATGAGTTGCACCACTCATTTCCTGGTTTTGTTTTAAAAAAAATAAAAAAATTTGGAAAGCTTTCAAAATCCTTGAAGTCCCACTGGTAAAAATACCACCTTTTACAACCAGACCAGTAGTTGGGCTTGGGGGAGAAGTCCTGCACTCCCTCCAGCCAGTTCTCATAGCCATGTGAAAGGATTCTGTTATCTTTCTTAAGCTAAGTATGGAACATTACCTCCTTCCCAGAGGAGGAAGTGGAGCAAGCTTGAGTGACATGGCAAAGGAGCGTGTGGGTAGCAAATCCATTGCCTGTTTCCTCTTCCAGAGCACCCACCCTACAACAAAGAGTTGGGGATGGAGGGCAGAGAGGAGCAACCCAGCATTCGGTAGGAAAAGGAATGGATGGGGCAGGGAGAGCAGACGGACCCACAGCTGGGCTTTGGGGTTCCCCTTCAGCCACATGGGAGCAGTGCTGTGTGTGCACATCATGGCATCAGGGGGGCACACTGTCAACTGCAGTTTGGTGATTGTTCTGGGTCCCTTCTCCCTCCAGGTCTCCAGGGAAAGATTTTTTTTACACTTTGACATTTTCTTTGCTAGAGGATTGTTCTTAAAATGCTGTGGTTTGTGGATAAAATATTGTTTATGTATAAAATACCACTGAAGTTCAGTTGGGTCCTGAGCTGACCTTGCCTAGCACTCCAATCTTTCAGCTTTCATTTGATCTGCCTCCGAGTGTAAAACATGCTGCTCCTCCTCCATGCACTACAGAGAGCTTGCTCCCCAGTACATACCTAATTTGTAGCTAATATTCTCATTGAGGCTACTTTAATAAGAGTACAGATTTTTTTCTAAATGAGATGCATATGTGGCTCCTAAACTGGCATTTTCTGTCTCAGCTTAAACTTTTCAATTCAAGATGCCACATCATACTTAATTTTTCTATATTCTTTCTATTGATTTCAGTTCTAGCCTACACCAAAATAATGCCAAAAGGCGACTGGGACCTACCCTGAAGAGAAGGAGCAGAAGCCATCTACTTACACTGCTCTATTGACCTTCTGCTTTTCGGCTAACACTTTTGAGTTGGGGAATAATATTATCTAAATGATGCTTTTTCTAAGGATGGGAGTCCTGGCAACTTTTCTTCTTGTTTTCTCCTTATTTTTCTCCTAGAAAGCATCTCTTGCATGAGACACAGATCTATGAGGTGGAATCAGCTCCTTCCAGAACAGGCTGGAAGCTCAGAAGATGACTGTTGCATTCTTGCAAAGCCGCAGACGCTGAGTACAATAAGGTCGAGCCCAAATCCTAATGGGGAACGAAGTTATAACTCAACCAGCTGGAGCTGAGAAAGACCACTGGCTCTGCTCCAGAAAGCCTGGCATGTTCTGATGTTTGTGAAATATCCTCTTGTTTCTTAACAGGACACACTGCTGGGATGAGAGCAAGCCTAAGATGCTGAGGGATCTCCTGGGTTCGGCTGGAGCAGAAATACCTCGTGGTTTCTCTACATCTGGGGGGAATTAGTAAGCCCTGGAACACATGAAGATTAATAATAAGAATAAAAAGCTTTCCTTCTACCCCCCATCACCTCCTCCCACTGACACGATTTAAAGATTTAAAATCAGTCTGTACCGCAGCCAGAGATTGGAGTTATGATTGTAATGTTTCCATTTAGAACAAGGAAATTGAAGTAGGGCAATTAATCAATAACAATATGGGAAAGTACAGACTGAAACAGTCACTTGAAGCTCGCATGCTTTGCTGGCTGAGGGGAATTTTAGGAACTTCTGTCTCTTGCTGCCCTATACGTTTTATATTACCAACTTCCAAGTGCAGAGAGAAGCAGTGCTTTGTGTTTGTGCTGCTTCATCCAAACCCATTCATTTGCAGAGAGCGGATACCTAATTATGAATAATCCCAAAGTGCTTCCCTGTCTGTTGTATGAACTGTGAGCTCGGGCCCATTTCATGCAGCCATGAAATGCCATCATCCCTCAGGTGAAACAAAGCAACTCTTCAGCAGCACAAAGCAAGGCTGCACAGCAATTTAGGAAAGGAAGTGAAGAATAATGGATTCATTTGAAACTGCAGGGGGATTTTAACTATGCAGAATGCAATTACCAGAACTGGAGTTTATCCAGGACACTGGGGTTAAGACCCCATCTATTATAAAAGATGCCATGGAATTGCCAGCATCCTTCCCCTCATTTCCTATGTGCTGCTCATTGGGATCCCGAGTGCACTCTGGAAGAGGCTAGTCCTGTTTAGGCTGTGAAAAATGATGGGACCTCAGAGTAAGGTGCAGAGGAAAAGGCAGTATTTATCTCAGACCTGAGCTTTCCTCCAACGTGAGATACAAAAGCCTTTGCATTAGGGAGGGAAATTAATGGCTCGAATATGTGACTGTCCAGAGCCACAGAACCAGAGCAGCTGCTGTTCTGTGTTGTAAGTGATGGGCTGCTGAACAAACAGCATGGATTTACAGTCTATGTTTTGTCATCAAAACCTTAACCTGGGAATGGACCGTATCCAGATCAACTTGATGAAAGTCAGTCTGTGAATCCATTTAAACAACCAAATCCTTCCAAATCCAGAAGTTCCACGTTTTGGTGGAGGCAGTAAATGAAGGACAGTGTCTCCAGCTTGATGGTTAGCAGAGAAGAGTGGTGTCACAGCCCAGAAGATGTAAATCTTGTCTGCATAACATCTGTTTGGAGCTGTCCCCAGAAATCTGAGCTCTGGAGAGTTTCTTGACCCCTCAAACCCACCAGGTCCTCTGCTGCCTCTCCCCTGTGCACGTGGGCCTTCCTTTGTTTAGTAACTCCAGTTGACAAATAATTAATAAGCTGTTTCTCCTGCAGCATTTACACCCCGGTGGAAGCAGAGAGAAAAAGCAGATATGCCAGAGGCTGGATTTTAAAGGAGACAGGAGGGAAGTGAAGCAGCACAGCTGAGCATGGTGCCCATGCATGGGAGCCACGAGTGGGACAGGTAAACAGTGGTGTATGGTGTATGAGAGGTAATTTGTGTTCAGATATGAGTATATTCTTAAGACCCGTAAAAATAAATGTTGTATGTCAGTGCTCAGTGTATCTATTTCTGGGCATTTGGCTGATTAAATTGAGAGCTGGTAAGTCCTGTGTCCTTTTGTCTAGAGATTCAGCTGTTAGATGTGCTCAGTGCTAGAAGTTCTCGCTCCTCTTGCCTTCTTTCCATTTACAGTTAAGAGTGTTCAAGTCTTCTTTAAATATATGTCATTAACTACCTGTAATTACTGCATATTTAAGTCTGGTGAGAACAGACTTATAAAAGAAGGAAACATTGCAGTGAATATGGATAACACGGACTGCTTGCCCACTCACAGGTGCTAGGTGAAAAGTTGCCATTTACTACTGAAACCCCAATAAATAATGCTCCAGTCTCGCAACTGCAAATCTTCTTAATAGAATCTGGCTATTTCATGCCCTGTGCTATAAATCAATGCCCCTGACAAGTGAGCTTTGAATTCCTGGACAAAAACAATTATCAAGATTAAATCAAAAGCATCATGCTGCATGAGAAGGTGGAGTTAGCCAGGGTGCTTTTCTATGAACAAAACTGCTCAACAGTGGCTTAAAAATCTAGGAGATGGCTAAGGCTGAACTGAAGAAATGTGACTGGGATGGATTTTCAGGTTTTATTGTGCACAGGTATTGTATATGGTTGAGTCCTCCAGCTCCTGCAAGACAGCATTCATGGCTTCCCCCATGGAAACCAACAGGTGCTGATGCTGGACACAGTGACCATGCCCATACCCCTTCTGCAGCGACATTCAGTAGCACAGTGTGATTTATACCAGCAGAAATACAGAGAAGACCACAGATAGCAAAAGGGTACCCAGGAAGATCAGACAGCATTTGTAGTTTTATTAAGAGAAAGGACAAACAAAACCCGCAGAAATAAACACTGCTGGAATAGAGATTTACTCCATTTTGAGAACGTATTTCCAAGCAGATTGGAAGTGACAGTGTCTGTGGTAGTTACTGTGTTGAGTATCATCAGCACAGTCATTGAGACTTTACCCAGTTTTTCTCCTGTACTCAGTGACCATTCATGATATATTCCTCACAGACACTGTCTGAGCCAAAAACCGTATGCTGTGCAGCAAGGAGCAATGCTAAGAAATACAAGAATATATACTTTCCAGCTTCAACAGGTAAATTAAGTATGCACCAGAGATGGTCTATTTACTTAATGTGAAATAATGCTCTGTTTCAGATTCATCCTTAATATCCTCTCTTAAACTACTCTAATGTATTTTTCACACATAACATTCCTGTCTGGAATAGTTCTCAGCTTATTTTCTTCAATTCTTCTCTAGGGAAGCAAAGATTTGCATAACATTATGTCAAAAACCCATTGAGGATATATTACATGGAAATTTTGTAAAAATGGGTTCATTCTCAGGTTGTGAAGAGGAGCTGGGCTCAGAGCAAGGCTTTACAAAGCTACCAAAGGCCAGACAACACTCAGAGGTTCTGCTTGCTGCCAGCAGACAATAGGAAGGCACTGACGAGTTAATAGATCTATCACTACAGGACATAGAGTAGATGCAAGATGCGTTCTTCAGTGCAAGAAGAGTGGTTGCAGAAAAGCAGCTGTGATTCATAAGCTCATAGAAAAGGCAGGGCTGTGCTAAGTACCCAGCATGGCAGAGCCATACATGATACAGCAGCTGTAAACACAAACACTGTGTAGCATGCCTTCTTATCCTCAACTCCCACCTCTCAACGTGGATGGAAATTTATATTTGGGAAAGTTGTTCACTTTTGAATAGTGAGCAATAAACATTTTCTTGGAATTCTGCCTTTCAGCAGATGAACAATAACTTTAACTTTTTTAACAGCCTTCATCACGCTGAGAACATTGATAGTTACAGCTATATTTTTTTTTATAGCAGGTTGTAAGGGAAATGAATGTTACTTGCTGTGTCAAATGAAGGTCACCCTGACCACTGCTTCTTCCAGGGAAACTTTAGTGGAACTGCTGCTGTAGCTCAACATTGGGCAGCATGGTTAATGAGCTAGGGGAAAAATAGCCTTAAAAATCCAGTGTACAAAAATATCTGCAAAGTCCAAATAAAAATCAATAGCACAGCATGAAAAATGGCATAGGAAGTAAAATAGCTCGTCTGCTGGCTCATTTAGAAATACTTTGCCCTGACCTGAAGCTTCAGCTAAGGGAAATACAGGTTTTGTATTCATTGTTCTAATGAGCTCACTGAAGAACACCCAGCTCCCCTACTTTTGCCTTTTGTTTCTCTCCTCCCTGCCTGGTTTAACCTGGGCTGCTCCAGAGGCCAATGGCATGGCACAAGTGTGATATTTGTGGTCAGAAAGCATTTTGGTGCTACAAGCATGGTGCAAGCACCTTCTAAAGCAGCTCCAGCAAGTGAAGCTCAGCTGATGTGGATGCTCACATTAACAGTCATGAAAGATTTTAGGGTAGCTTCCCTTCCCCTTGTACATGCAAACTTACAAGCCAGAAATTTGTGGGTTGTGCCTTAGTTTGTTATGAAAACATGCATATATGCAGCCTGAGTCAGAGCTGGGTTCCCCAGCTGAAGATAAGTTTTTTGCATTGATTTCTCTTCCAATCCCACCAGCTGGGCACAGTGCTGATTAAAAAATCCTCAGCTACAGCCAGTTCTCGTGAGTACCCAATGGCCACAGGTGTTCTCCAGCCTGCTAAGGAGGTTTCAAATGGGAAAAACAAATACAACTCAATTATACGTATGTCCCCAGTGGGAGGAAGCTGACCTGTGGAGGAGGAGTGTCCAGTACCAAGAGCCCCATCTCAGCACAGCGGTGAGTGAAGCCTGCTGGCTGTGCTAGACCAGGTTGAACTGTGTGAAGGCTGGGTCAGGATTAAATCAGGGGAGTTTGTGGCTGCTGTTTTGAGTTTGCATTCCAAAAACTTTGCTTTCTTTTGTATTATAGAGCAGGACTTTGCCCATTCTGTTGCTATCATTTTTGTTATAGACTGTTGAATCGTAGCTAGCGGGGGGACGTGGGGGAAGAAGCAACACAGTGGGTGTGCAAGGGCAGAAAATATCCTTAAAGTACGCTGGGGTGGAACAGCAGTGATTGCAAGAGGATAGCAATTGTCTCTTTATCTACTGGAGGTTTTCTCCACCCAGAACTGGTCTTGAGCATCTTCCTGCTTTTTCCAAAAACAAAGGACTTCTCATATCTAAAGCACTTCAGAGTAATTTCATCTCCTGTTTAACTCCTGGCTAATAATTTCATCTTTCATTTCCTCCTATTGTTCCCTCTGGCATGCATCCCATCTATTATAAGCCCCAGATATCATAAAGTAATTTTTTCAGATATAGCGAGAGGGAAATAAGAGTCAGATGGTTTGAAGTAAGATTTTTATAGCAGCACAAGTTCTGGAAGCATTGTACAGAGACTTGTATTAAAGAAATAGCTCCATGGGAGGAAACGGGAGTGAGGAGACAAAACAGCCCTAGCTTTCTGTAAGAGCTGTATTACTGCCAAGGCAAGAGTAATTGCTTCTATTTAGGAATCCAGTGCAAAATGGTGCTTTGCAGGCACTAAGGAGGAGATGAGGTTTTCACAGGCACAAAGTAGCCACTGGATTATTGCTTGTGGCAGCTGGGCATTTCTGAAAACCTCCATCTGACTCTTGTGTTGGGAAACTTGGCTGTGAGTTGATGTGTTTGAAACATTAATGCCTGTAAATAGGGTTCTTGCTGCTCTGACTGCATGCACGATGGCAGCAACTGCAGATCCATGCTAGCTGGACATGAGTGTGTATTTTTCAAATAGGGCTGGGCACTGGTGCGCCATATCTCAAGATGCTGTCCTGCTTCCACATCTTCTCATTCTACAAGAAATGCATCTCTGAGAGCTTACGTTTCTTATATCTTATGATGATGGATCAGAATCCCCAAAACAGCAGCTCAGTCTGGAATTATCAGGTTCGTCTTAAAGAGCTGTGTGTGCAGCTCTGCTAATGAACCCCTCTGGATGTGTTTCTTTTTCATCCTATCCACATCAGTGTTTGCCTACCAGGATGAATGTGTTGGTCATGTAGACTGGAGGAGATGATGGGACTTCCTGGAGGACACATCAAGCTGGTCCCACTGGCACAGCTTCAGAGAAGATGGGTGGAGAAGCAAATACTGGGTTTTATTTGCATTGAGTTCCTCATTCCGTTCAGAAACAAAACGTTTAGCATGCAGGAGATGGGATACTGAATCAACAGATGGTTGCAAGAGTGCTAAACTGTAAGAAATCTTCTATATGTCAGAATTAACTTTGGGTCAGAGAGGATGGTGTTTCAATCCCAGTCACTACTGGTTTCCTTTCCTTGTTCTGAAATGTACAGGATGCCTTATAACCTGTTATGCAAGTAGTTGGCTATAGTCTGATGCATAGAACTTAATGTTAATTAGAGCATATCATACCAAGTTCACTTCCCCCACTTCAGGGCCCTGAGCCAGAAGGAGGGCTGACACTTTGCAGTCATCTCTTGCCATGTGGGTTTGAACACTCTGAGAGCAGCTCTGACAGTCCCAGGGAGCCTGAAGTCGTCTGTGAGTATTTTACAGATCACCTTGTTTCCTGTGCCAAATCAGCACTGACAGGAACCAAAGGTTTTGCTTTTTCTGAGGATCTTTGTTTTAATGTATAGACTTTGGAGGGGGAGGGGAAGGGTTAGAGAGGAAAAACTCCCTTTTAGAAAAGGGATTAAAACCAACAAGTATAGGGTGGCTGCTCTATCAAATCAGCCAACTGTCCAATTTCATTTGAATGTGGGATACCAACAGTACAGGTGATGGTGTCCATTATAGTCTTGTAGCATCTCTCTGGTTATACTTGCTTTAGACCCAGTAGTATGATCCTCTTTGGGGGATACAAGAAGTCTTCTTGTGGCAATGTGATGCCTTGCACAGTGCTAGGTCCCAGCATCAATGAGCTTTGTGTTGCTGAAGACCTGAATCTCCAGTAGCTTTTTATGACTTGTGCTAACCATTCTGTTAAGGTGTAATCCTGCATCTGCCAGCACTTCTGGTGGCTTCAGTGCATTTAAGAACATGGTGTGGGGATGTAGGTCTGGCCTACAAGTGTTAGACTTAAAACATCACTGTTCTGGATTAATTGCCATTTACCTATGACTGTGTTTTGGATTTAATGAACAGTTATGATGATAACCAGGTTCTCACTCTTTATGGAACGGCAGCACTTCATAAATACTGGACTGTGCTCTTTATACATCTGTTGGTTTCCTACAAATCTGGAAATGAAATTATGAGGCTGCTGTCTTAGAACTGTAGCTATTGAATAGCTATTGCCAACAGATTAATCTAAAATACATAAATAAGGAATGGAATTCCATATGGTCAGGGAAAAAAAATACCACATGAATGTGGCACGGTGTTTCTTGAAGACAAGGAAAGAGTGTGTTTATTGTTCTGTTCTTGCAATATGAAATACTGCAGTATTGCAGTAAAAACTCTACTGTCTTTAGTTTCAAATGGGATCCCTGACTCTCACGCCTTCTTCTACCAGCAGCTCTGTTGTGTGTTGATGACTGAAGTTTCCTGTGAATCTTTGATGTGATACCTGCAGGAGCCTATATGTCCTTCATAGACACCTCTGAAAGGAGAAAATGGATATGATCTTTGGACCGGTTCTGCAAGAAGTCAGTTTCTAAACAGGGCCAGTATCTTGGTACTATGTGTCTAATGGTGATAGCATCCCAGAGCACTGTGTCACTGCACTTACCAAAACTACTACTTTAGGTTGTGAGCTTTTATTTTTCTCTTCATTTCTTGAAGCTGAAAATGGGAAAATAGATAGCAGATAGAAGTTATTGGAGCACGGTTGAAATGTAAAAGCTCAAGCTTGTAGTTAAGATGTAATGGGTAGGTCAGGGTTTCTTAGAGATAAAAGACATAGAGAAAGTAATACAGGGGTTCTTCAGAAATGTTTTCTAGAGCTTTTCTTAACCGGCTGTGAGGATAGATGATCTTACATAAACCCAAAAGTATGTTGATACAACTCATGAATAAGGTATGGTGTTTGGGACCAGCTCCTATCATGTAACCTGGTGTAACCTAGTAGCAATGACGTAACTTTGCTGTAGGATTCGCCTTGGCTTGATGTGGTGAGTTTGTTTGAACTGTAACGCTCTAGAAACGACAAGAGCACAATGTTTCCTGAAAGCACTGGGATGCAGGGAGATTAAAGGAGGTCAAAAGAACAGAAAGCCTTTCAGAAGAAGGAGGTAGAAAAGGAGTCTTTTAGAAGGTAATAGCATGAAGGAAAAGGAAAGAGGGAACTTTCAGCATGGGATGATCTGTGTTGAAGACTTTATATTTTTTAATTTTTTTGTTTTGTTTTTTAATTGCCCAGTGGAAAGTATTCAGGAGAGCTGTGAAAAATTAGCTGAACATTTTTATAAAGAAGGAGAATTGGCTGTTTTACTGCAACTTGAGAAAGGGAAGTATGCCAGTGTGGAATTTCTGGAAATGTAGCAGACCAAAGGGAAAAGCTTTATGGTGAGAGAGGCAAGAGTTGGTGTGTTGTTCCAAGTTGGGTCTCTGAGGATGCTTGAGGGCAATGGAAGGCATGGAGGTGCTGGTCTGGGGCAGCACTGAAGCTGCTCTGTGGCTTTTAATCATCGTGGGAATAGATTTGCTGGATGTGCAAACACAGGAAGATGGCCAGAAGTCACTGTGCTGTTCCCCTTATCGTTCCCCTTCCCCTCTGTGCAGGGATAATATGTTATAGTGGAGAACTTGCCCAAAGCAGTAGGGAATTAAAAACTTCATCAAAATTCAGGTAGATTAAACATTAAATTATTCTGACATATTATATTAAACAGTCAATTATTTATTAGTGGCACCAGAGAGTACACGAATTCTCTAGATCAGAACAAATGCTGTGATGCAGTCCAGGCTATTTTTAATAGTGATGCTTTGGACATGGTGTGCTGGATGTGACGTGTCTCATCACTACACGCATCACTTAAAGCCTTTATAAACAGCCATGCCCTCCCAGAACCCAGACGTTAGGCAAGCACTTGGGCAGCAGCACAGAGCAGTGACGTAGCAGCGTGATAAACATTTGCAGAGATCCAAGTAGGGTCTTCAGATGGCTCAATGTTTGCAAAAACATGACGTGGGAAGGAGGGCTTGTTATGGGACTTGGAAGGCTGTATTGACTGTGTCAGTAATGTTTAAGAAGCAAATTCTCTTGAGCTTCCAAATTCCCAGTCCTCTCAGGTTCGGCGCCAATCAAAACAAGAGCAAGTTGCTGAAGAACTCTTTCAGCAAAGGGTAATGTATTTCTTCTGCTCCTTGCAATAATGTACCGATAGCAGAAGAAACTGCTGCAAATGTCAGGAGACAGCTGTATAAGGCAGGATGCCACTTACTTACCTGAGTCAGCTGCACAGAAACAAGTTGAACAGTAAAGTGCACTGCCTTCCTCTCCTGCAATACCACTACATGCAAATTGTGCATTCAAGGGCAAGTAATGCTATTGTCAGTACTATAGTGGGAGCTATTTTTAATTTACACAATGTTCTAATGTAAGCTGCCCTAGTTTTCTAGTACCCATGCCTCAGCGTGACACAGGGGCAGAGCAGAACCCACTTCCTCAGAGGCACTGCATGATGAGCCGCTTCTTGCAGAATCATTGGTGTAGTAGTAAGGAGCTGTAATGAATGAGTGGGTTGACATGGGACCCAATGTATTTACTGCAGTGACTTGCTGCAGAGAAATTGCCTGGGGGAAGTTGCTGATACCTGGGGGAGAAGAGGAATTAGCAGATCCTGTAGGAAAGCAGCACATCAAAAGAGAAGAGAGTACATTCATGCATGTGTGGGAGTTGACCACCTTGAGTTCCCAGTGTTGTGCTGCTGGCTGCAAACCTTTCATAGACACTTTGCTGTTCTGAGTACAGCAGTGTAGTGGGCTTTTATTTCTAACTGCAGCAGAGAGGCACACTGAAATACAAGTTGTGTCAGAAAACAGACTGTCTAGCTGACCTCCAAAGTGATATCATTTAACAGCATCAACAAATGGACTGACAAACTGCTGGAAAAATACATATGAAATATGGAGCAGAAATTGCGTGATTTAAGCCCATAAGGGCAACATAGGATTGATGTTCAAAATCTGTTCCCAAGTGCTTTTGTCATCATCTGTTACAAGTGCAGTACACTAGTCTAACTGATGCAATTCCCATGGATATCTTGGCAGTACTTGAGTTACATCCCGCCCCAAGGGAGCCGACCTTTTCATCACTGTGAAGGGAAAAAAGTCCCTCTTGGAATTCAATGACCCTGTTGCAGTTTGACCATGTACTTTCTGATGGCTTGCTGAGGTCATTTGTGTTGACTTACCCTATTTCTGTGCAAAATGATTTGGCAAATCTCTTTGGAGGAAGCCCATGACTCCGCACTTACTGTGCAGTGTCATGCTGTGGAGTTGTGCCTCTTGTCTCACTGTTTCTCATGATGCTTTTGACTTCTTCCCATAGGCTTGAGCTAAGAGAGAAGTCAAAATAGAACAAAGAGAATTATAAAATCACAAGGCTGGAAAGGACCTACAAGATTAAGAGAAGGAGGTGCTGCCTCTTGCCATGAAAAGCCGTCCTAAACAACCTGGCTGAGATCAGAAAAGTCATGCTGAATTGTAAATAACTGGAGGCAGCACTCACAGCAATCCTTTCCTAGCAACAGAATGAAAGTAAGAGTGTTTCTGAGGCGTGCATCAGCAGTAAGGGATTGGTGGGTGAGAGCAGCATGTAATTGTTGGCCTGTCAAATGTCAAGATCAAGACTTCTGAGGGAGATGGGGAACAAATCCATGAAATATGGAAACAAAAATAAGGGGGAAATAAGTTATGGAAAGGAGAAAGGAAAAAAATCTCAGGGAAAAAGTTAGAAGAATAGCAAAGAGCATGAATGAACACGAAACAAAAACTGAAGAGTGATGCTTTCCTTTTGCTGTTGGAAGCTTACTTCAAAATTAAAAGTAAGATGTCTAAAAATGAAGAAAATCAGTGAAGCCATAAACAGCTGAAAAAAACTCCGAAAGGGCTCTTCAGCTTGCCTGTACTGTCATGAGCATCTCCTTCCCTCCATCTCATTCCTGCAGCATTGTATTGCTCGCTCATTTGCTGGAGCGCTGATTAAAATAGATATGGGGGGAGAAGAGAAAAAGAGGTGAGCTTTAGCTCTGCTGCATATTAGCACAGAAGGCAACGCTTCTTCATGTTCGTTGTTTATTTTCTAGCTGGAAGTTATAGGCAACTTTAAATTGAATAGCAATTGTAGTGGTACAGCTGAAACTTTTCATTCACTGCTCCCCAAGTGGAGCACTATGGAATGTCACAGTGGCATGCTTCAATCTCTATTTTGAATGACTTTAACATAAGTAATGTGGAGAATCTCTACAAAAGTCAAAGTGGGAACACTGTGCACCAGTCACAGCTTTGTTCTGATGCACAGAAATAACAGCTTGCTCTCAGAACTCTGCTGCTGCTGTTACTGCCCTCAGTGCTTGAAAAAGGATGTTTCTCCTCAGCTGACATCTGCTTTTTGATAAATCACGTCAGCTCCTTCAGCACAGATGAAGATTGGGGGGGGGGGGGGGGGAAAAATCAAAAATGGAGAACAAAATGGCTTGGAGCACCCTGAGATGTTAGCTGGGTGTTTGCTAGCCCTCTCGCCTAGTAGTCTGAATTCCAGTCCAGAGACTGAATTTTAGGAGCCAATTCAAATATTTGCACCTCTTAACGCTCCTTTTTAATAGATAAATAAATAAGCCTTTGTTACGGTGCTATGGAAAATCTGACAGCATTTCACAGGGATCCAGCTGAACAAGCAGTCCTAAGGGCTGAGATCACTACAGGGACTGTAAGGAGGCCTGGCTGTGCCAGCACAAAGGGATGCTGCAGCCTGTGCTCCTCAGCTGAGCTTCTGGGGCAGCTGGGCTCTTACATCCCTGGTAGGATACAGTCAGCCTGACAATAAATCTAGCTATGTACTGTGATAAATACAGGTGTTCAGATCCCCTTTCCTTGATGCCTAAGTAAAATTTGTTTTTAGTGAGAAATATTTTCATGAAGACAATGCAGACTCATCTGTCCTGCCACTGGAATAACTGCTCACCTACTGCACCTTGGGCACAGCAGAGGAATTGTAATGGAGGAGGAAGATGTGCCCAAAGGGAGATGGACGTCAGCAAAAACTTGATCTGCTTGAAACCCAGAGCACTCAAATTCAGCACATCCTGTGTTTGCCTATCTTTCCCTTTTTGATACTGATTTTCAGCTCTGCATTCCTCATTGATTTTGTATTACTGAAAATAACAGCTTTGGCATGGCAAAGCTACCAGTGATGTGCTAGGACTGTTTAAAATGAATGACTGTTTTCTTAGATGCTCTGAAAAGACCATAAAGTAAAACAGACTTTCTCCGTATATTAAGCTCAGCTGCTGCCTCCCTTTTTCTGATCTAATCTGCAATAGATGGTTGTCATATCCTGAATGCTTCTCCACCTGGATCTGTCTGTGGTTTCTGTAATAAGTCAGACATTCCTACTGAGAAATACAATACGCACGTAAATCTGGCGTGCTGTTCGTTAGAGAAGGCTAAATCCTCTATCATCCATCCCATGACAAAGTCTGAGTGGTTGCAGCAATGTACCACCACAGATTACATCTCCAGAATGTAATCACCGCAAACTTTTCACTTTCTGGAATAAACAGTACAGCTGAAACGTGACAATATTTCTGCAGACGCTGCAGTGTCACTGCAGTGAGAGAACAACGCTGTGTTATCGATTCAGCTGAAATGCTTCTTGCAGAGCAAGCATCAAAGTAAGGCTGTTTTATCAGTTTACATATTTTAAACAGAGAGTTTATTTCTTGCGTAATCCTCCTTGAGGCATTCTGGTGGCTGAGCAGAACCATTGCCAGAAGCATCTGCTTCCTGATCTGCAAATGTAATTTCTGCTCCCCTCCTTCCATTTTTCTGGGGCTGACTTCTGGAGTTTTTCCTCTGCTGTTGCTGAATCTGATATTGGTGTTTTTAATGAAGAAAACATAGGTTTGGATCTTTTTTAAGGGATTCCTGAAATTAGACAGAAACTGATAGTTTTGTTGCTCTGAGATCAGTCCCTTTGTGAAACTTTGCTGGAACAACCTTCTTCCTGTGCAGAGGAATTGTACCAGGGTGAAAACTACTGCATCCTGTTTGGCTTCAGGTCTACTGCATTGCTTTCCAGCTATCTGTTCACTAGTCCCTGTATGTACTGACCTGCTTTGACAGAAGTGACAGCTCAAACATTTGGGACCAGCTGGTCTCCACAGCCAGACCTGATGGCAGGCAGAGAGCTTTAATGCATGGCTCCTGCAGCATGATATCCTTGCAGATCTCTCCAAGGCCAGGTTGAATGGGGTGCCAGGCAGCCTGATCAGTGCCTGATGCAGTGGTTGGCAACCCTGCCTTCACCAGGGGGATTGGAACTGGATGGTCTTCGAGCTCACTTCCAACCCAAGCCATTCTATGATTTTTCTCTCCTCCTGTTTCTGCCATTTTCTTGATGTTAAGGTGATTATCTTAGATGGTTTATGCCAGGAATCAACTGTGGGGACCATGAAAAGAAGTCTAGTAACTAGGCTTCTGCACACATGCTAGCTCAGAATCTTCTTCCATCAGCTTTGTAAAAGATGTAACAAAGATGAAGCCGATTTAAGGTGTAGGTAAGGTGGGCTCATTGCTCTCAAGGGTTAAATATCTACCTCAGGTGGGAGCTCTGCTGCAGTTCCTAGCTGAGAAAATGGTTTGGAAATGAAAGCCCTTCTACTGTGTAAATGCTCACAGGTACTGTCCTGAACATTCAGATAGTTGTCTTTGCACTTGGATATTTCATAAATAATGATGCCCGTGCTGAGAAACAATGCAACGTCTGCAGCTAACTTCACTTCTTACCTTGTGTTGAAGACCTCAGGGTCTGGTTGAGGTGGAACAGACCATTCTGGCTCTGTTGACAATGCCCTCAAGCAGGTGAGGAGCGTTCCCCATCCCCCTCCATTGACTCGGGATTGTTCTTACTTCTGTTGTCCTTTTCACTGCTACTACCATCTAAATTGTTTTTTCTTTCATCCAACTTTAAGTCTCTGATATCTATTTGTGCTCTGTGCGGCAGTTCGGAGGAGAGAGGACTAGTGCAGTAATGATTTTTTGGCACACTTTATTCCCAAGCTGAGGAAGTAGCAAAATTGCTGATAATTAACTCTCTCATTCATAGCTTATGACAGAAATGACTGCCTTTTGTCAAGGCATGGTCTTTGAGGAGAAGAGCTGAGGACTGAGAAATGCTATGAGTTGTCATTCTGACTCTTTTACCATTGCTGTTCCTTTGCCTTGAAGCTCTGTCTTCAGTTATTATCCAAGAAAGGAACTGGCAGGTTTTCTCAAGGCTCTCCTTGCTGCTTGAGTATTTAACAACATATTCCTGGTGCCATTTCTCTGTTGTGGGCTCTACTTACCAGATATCAAAGGTTATTTTGAGCTGTTGTAAATGGTTGACATTTCAGCTCCTACCTTGTTACTGAGGTGTTGTGAGAAATGTTTTTTTTCTTTTTTTCTAACAGAAATTTCATAACAGAATAATAATTCTAAATTTACTTCTCAAGATGCAGAAAGGTATGCTTGACCATGAAAGAAAACAACCCAAGACTGAAACACGACTCTTGGAATTAAAGAGTCAGGCTATTTTTATGAGTATAACTTAAATCAAACTAAGTTATGGGAGAGTGAGACATACTGTCTCACTCATCTTGTTGTTTTTTTTAATTTATTTTTTTTATTAAACACGGAAAGTCAAAGATTCATTTTCTCAAAGAGCCTCCTGTTTTGTGTACATAACAGACCTGTGGAAAAACAAATTATCTAGGGGTTGGGCTTTGCTTCTGTTTTTCCATCTTTGGTCCCTCTCTATCTCTGAAACATCAGGATATATGCTATGACTTCAAAGAGGATGTATCACGTCTGTGTCTGGTTACAGTCATTCCTGGGACTCTAAATAATATTAACTGACACGGACTACTTGAAAGAAGGGTGCATTGACCCAAGCCTCTGTCTTTTGTTACTGCTTCTGGTTTTATTTTTTCTGGGCATTTCTAAGAACTTATTCTTACTATAAAATTGCTGTTGATTTGCTCCCCTCTCTGTCTGGACTGTGGCTTCCTTCTAAGACTTACAGTGAGGCTGGGCAGAATGCTATTTATTTCCTATTGACATATATCTGTTGGGAGAGGTGTCTTGAGTACATCCCGGACAAAGTAATTCAGGACACAGGTTTTGGTAGTTTCCTTGGCTTCTTGGTAGGGCCTGCCTATGAGACAAATGCATCTCATTGTTACTTTCCCACACATCATCTCCCCTCTGCGTTTCGGACTCTGGTTTTAGATGCAGTAGGAGCTGCTCTTCTTCAAGGTAGGGCAGCTATTCAGAATAATGTTTTTTCAGCTAGAATAAATGAGATCATGGTCTTCTAAACAAGGCTGAAGTTCTTCCTATCTGAAAGATCAGGTGCAATAGTTTGTACCCATCACATCAGGTGACAAATGGCAGTGAAACTGTAATGGCTGCTTTTATATGTGCCATGTTAACTTGGCAAACACAGTTGATGTTACTCCACCCGGAGCTGTGCTTAGCAGGATGTGACCTAGGAGTTCAGTGTTCATACACGATAGTGTATTTGTCTATTTGTTCTGATCCTTTTTCATTTAAGCGTGAACTTTAAAATGCTTTACTTTTAAAACTAAAAATATCTGTCTCTCGTTGATGTTGAGGAAGTAGAAAAGTTCCTATGTTCTGAATCTCAAATAAGTTTTGGCCCCACTGAGAGTTCTGAAGCCAGGCTCTGATCTGGTCACCTTCTCTGCAGAGTATTGCAATAGCAGTAGATGCAGAGCAGCCAGCAACTGAGGAGTAGGAAATCTGCTGTCACTCCAACGGGTGCTGGGAGACTCTGGGTCCTCCTACAAGCTCCTACTGGGTCCCTTGAAGTTGGTTTACACTTCTAGACTATCTAGCTATGTTGCAAGAAGGAAATGGCTTTTCACCCTTAACAATCTGAGTAGATAAGGATCACTAGCTGCCAGAGAACCTGCTTTTCTGAGTAGTGATGTAAAGCCAGCAGGGCTGGTGACAAGGGCTTGCCTTTCCTAGGCAGGATTCATCCCAGGAGTGAGTGGTGCACAGCAGTCAACAGCTCTGGCAGTGCTGCAGCTGAATAAGCATGAGCCTGGGGTGCTTCCTAACCTGTGAGTACTACAGAGACTTTTTGCCACTTCTATCAGTGACTTTTTGGGTGGAATCATTAGACAGGATGCAAATAATTTAATAGTAAAATTACAGCAGTTGTGTGTGCATGTTTTACTCGACTTGAGAAAATAATAGCACCCTTTACTACTGCGCAGGGAGTGGGAGCACTCCTAACTGTGCCATGCGTGTATTCTTAAAAGAATTAAATTGCAGGGCTGCATTGTTCTGCAGAGATGTGTCTGCCCAGAAGACAAATCAGGACGTAATGTTAAATATGTTGTAATCTTACATATGCTATTTTTGTGCCTCTGTAGCAATGAGCCTGTTTAGCTATGGATAGCTTTATGCATAAAGTCTCAGCACCCGTGCCAAAGGATCCACACAACTGTTGCAGTTGCTGGTTTGTGCTGATATAAATTTAAATGGGATCTGTCCATGCAAAAAGAAAACATGTGCATCTTTAGTCAAGTTCCACATTTTTTCCCTTTTTTTTTATGCTGCTGTTCAGCTGTAGTGATTTCAACAAAAATGTATGACTTACCAACACCAGGCTTCAGCTTCTCTGTGTGCAATGACTTCAAACAATGTGGGTTTGCAGGAGGCTTCAACAAAGCAGAGCTTGCCACTGCTCACAGCAGAATTTCTGTCACCAGGAGAAGTTGTTATATTCACACAGGGAAAGATATTAGCTAAAAGGTTGGTGTTTTTGTTTGTTTGCAAGTCAAGGGTGGAAATTTTCAAAGCAGCACAACGGACCGAATTAACTGTCTCCCATTACTGGAATGTGAATGTGAAGTTGCTGAAAGCAGCTGAAGTACTGAGGGAGTTGGGAAATCTGCAGTCCATTGGCTGCACTAACGCTGAGAAACATCTGCACCGCCGGTCCTCTCTGTCCTGCTGGCTGCTCTTAATAATTTAGAGCAGAGCTAACATTAGGAACCCTTGTTGTTCTTTTTTTTGCGTGTGTTGTTTTTTCTTTCTCTTACATGAGCATTTTGCCAGTGATTTGTACAGATATGTTAATGGTTCAGAGTGAATTAGAATGCAAGATATCCTTCTGGTGATTTTTCAGATACTAGGGATGCTTTGTGAAGATTACAAAATAGTCTTGCTATTTCATCAGCCAGTCAGTGTAAAATGCTCTCTGTGATTACATTGAATGCAGATGAAACGATTCCTCAAGCAGTTCAAGATATTAACAAGTGCAATGTATTTGTGCATTAAACATAAAGTACTGAGAAGTGCAATGTAGTGCCAAAGTCAGTTTGCATGCTTGATGGCTACAGTGGAGATCAGGCTGGGGATAGGTCTGCACAGAGGGACTCTGAGATATTTTTTCTCCAAGAAAAGATCAAGCATGTAGAAAACTATCTTTTTATTTCTGATTATAACAACTTGTATTATATACTTACAGACTTTGTGCATTTGTCATAGACTGAAACACGTGCAATGAATAACAAATGCATGCATCTCAAAGTAACATGATGTTCTGTAATTTATGAAATGTTTCTAATAAATCACATAGGACTGCATATCATCCATTAGAGGGCAGGATCCTCAGAGTTTTTAATCCAGATTTGGGCACTTATTTTCTTTTTTTGCTTATAAAAAAATCATTTTCCATCGAGTTATTTTCTCTGTTTCACTTTCTTCCCTAACCACAGTGGCTGTAAAGCCACTCAGGGGCAGTATGTGCACTTAATTAGGGAAGAAAGGTTTCACAGAAGATGGGTGCTAGGTGAAGCTGTTTGTACGCTGTATGTCAGAGTCTGGTGATGCCAACAATGCAATGCTTTGTATCTCCTACAAAACTCCTGTTTGTATCTCTTCCTGGTTAGGAAGTGTGCTAAATCTGTTAGGAGAATGTTAGGAACCATTGCATCCCTCAGATTAGATGGTCAGTCAAGCAGTGGTCTGTGTTACGAAGGCAGAAGTGGCAGAGATTTTGTGTAACTGCTTTTGGTAACTGAAATTTGGGGGCAGAATTACTGGCTGGGATGTCCCCGTGAGGTGTCAATGAGAGGAAACATGGCACGTTTCATACAGAAACTGTGGTGTGAAATAACCATGGAAACAGTATCATCTGAGCCTGCCAGGTGGTGAGAACAGACTTTCTTCCCCCTATCTTCAATTTCTTCCATTATTGCAGCTCCTGTGCAGTGGGAAGAAAGCAAGGACTGGGCAGCTGGATGACAGCTGGGTGTGAAGGAGCTCAGCTCTGCCAAGACAGGAAAGGCCTCCTTGATGAGGCCATTGCTTTTGCACCAAGAATATGATTTGGGGCAATGCCCAGAGGGTCATTTTTTTTTTTTTTTTCCAGCAGTAGAGTGAGGGTGTGTGATTGCACAGCTCGGGGATGCTTAGTATCCTTTCTGTGCTTGCCAACCATGCAAGCTGGCTTATCTGAAACCTGTAGGAACGAGTGCTGAAAGAGGCATATATCTGAATATCCTGGTTATTACTAGATGAGCAGGAAGGATTCTGTTGCTCATTTGCACAGTCCTCCTAACAGAGTGCATAATCAAGAAACCTGAGGATCTCCTAACCCATCCACTGACAAAGAGCTCCCGACCCCCTCATTAAAGTGATGGAATGAGAGCTGCAATCAATTACAGAAGTGCTAAAGGCGATGAAAATTAGTTCCACTGGGAATTTGCCTACCAATTTTCTTTCGCCTGCAAAAATCAGATTACGACATAAAATCCCTGAGGAGAGAGGGGAACGAATCAGAAGACCAAGGCATTCATTGTATGGAAAAGAAACAATTAAAAATGAAATAATGAAGGCACAGCTCTCCTCATACACATGACATCTAACCAGATATGTAGGAGATGGGAAGGACATGCATAGGACCGAAGATATGCCAGCTGAGACACCAAGTTCACTGAAGAATAGGAAGGCATGTTAGAGGGTGGACAACAGAAGTCCAAGGAAATGTCTACAAGAAGAAATGTAACTTAAGGAGGAAGATAAAATAGATTAGATTGCTTAGAGAACCAGTCAAGACTCAGTCAAATCACCAGGAGTGGACACTGGATCAAGATGTCACCACTGCCATATGAAAAGAATTTCTATTCACACAGGTTTTCCTAAGTGAAATGTAGTTTCTCATTTTCCACGTTATGATGGATAAATGTTTTTGTATTTGAGTATGGGAAAAGAAATGGTACTGACTGCAAGCTCTATTCCATCATCATTTATTCCTCAATGGACACAGGACTTTCTCCAGTGTTCAGTAAATAATGACTTCGGAAGGATTTCTCCTAACCTCTATAAAATTATAGGGCCTCTTTCTATAACTAAACAGAGCTAGCCTTGTGCAAGGCAGCACATGCATGGTTAAGCCAATGACTCCTTGAATAAAAATGTTCTACTACGTTTGTTCCTCTAGATATCTGTAAGATACTAATTTCAAAGTGTTTAAAAAGGACAAGTGGGACATGAGGAAAAAGGTTTGTGGAGACAGAAGGAAGAAAGGCACTTAGGAAGATAGGAAAGCTGTTAAGGATCTTAATTCCTCTGCTTGAAATCAAACTTCGAGATGATTGATTTTAATTATTTCAAATTAGATTTCATTTCTGATTAATCTGTTATTTGATACCAGTGCCCAACAAAAACAATTATATTAATTCTTTCTGAGTGATGCTATAAAATAAACTTTTCCATTTGATTTGAAGGAGTTAAATGGTACGTTTGCAGTGGAAGATGCTATATTAAAGTGCTGAGAGATGTCCAGGTCCACTTTCCTCCATAATTAAAGCACTACTTGAATAAAACCTGAATGGTTGTTGCCAGATCTCTTCTTTCAACCTTCTTTCATTACATTTGAGGTTCAAGTTTTGTACAAAGCTTGGCGGAAACTTGAGAACCGCAGTTAAATCCAGACTGTATTTGACAAATATAAAGGAGTATGGCTGACAATTACAACCAAGTGCAAGTTGAGTTTTATGACTTTATGTAATGGAGGCTTTAGCAATCCTTTGTGGTGTTCTTTGGCAGTTGGCTTCTTTCCTCCTTTTATTTTCGGAATTATGACGTTTGTAACAGTTTTACAAAACTTAAATATTATTTCTGTTGGAATGTTGCACTCAAAGTTTTCAGCTAATGTATTTTGTTTTTCATTCATCCGCTCTCTCAAAAGTGAAAAACTTCTGCTGTGTTTACTTCAAAACTTCAGTCTTGAGGTAAAATCTGAGTCACTTTTTCGTGGATGCTCATTCTAACAATTCAGCCGATCTGATACGCTTTGTGCATGACCGAATTTCACAGGCTCCTGCAGAAACATCCATCTCCTCTGTAGTGATCAAAATCTATTGCACTTTGCTGTATGACCTTGTAGCAAGATTTTTATCAGCCAGAACTATGTTGTTTTATGCCTATTATGTTATATGAAATCCCTGAGTGAATCTTACTGACCCTTGCCTCCCATTCCAGCTCTGTCAGGAATAGGACTTGATCTTATTTGGAGTTTGGGTCTGATAGAATGTACACCTCTCACTGTAATTTCAAGTGCTCTTAGCACTGGAAGAAGTAGGTTTGGGAAAGTATTTCTAAGAAAAATAGTATGTTGTGCATTAGCTACTACACGTTTGTTTTTGCATAATGTGGAAAGTCTACTTCTTTTAGCTGATGTGTGTAGGTGCCTGATGTGCCCTCTCATTCCCTGTGCAGCACAGTTGATATGATCTCCCTGAAAAGCAAGGTAATAATCACTGAAGCCTGATAGAAAACGCATGCTATGTGCTGAACAGAAGGGCAACCAAATGTTTTTGTTAGTGCTTAAAACACTAAGGATGTAGAACAGGCATTGTACTGTGGCATAGCAGGAAAAGCAGCGGAGAAGAGATCTAGTTTTTTTTAACACCAGTCTGAAAAAAAAAAATGACAGGGTATTTGTGAGCTGACTGAGAGTGCACAACTCTGAAATCTTCACAGCTGAGATAGAGTGACTGTCCTTGCCTTGATATTAAGTGAACACAGGATATCTACAGTATGTGTTTACCTCTGTGTAACCTATGATTAGACTGAAGAGAGTTTGTGCTCTTCTAAGGTGAAATTTGCCCTTGTTTGTCACAGAGGCTTAAGAATGACGTAGAGTTGGGATTGAACCCTCTATGTTGTGGTGAACTGTGCTGGTAGGAAATATCTTGTTGCTGTATCCAACACACATTTATTGTTGCGTTGCATCTACATGCTTACAAGGTGGGGAATAGCAGGATTGTTAACAGTTCCAATGATGTGATTTGTTGGCTGTCAGATATGTATCTGCTAGAAACTGTTATTTTTCAAAGTATGGGAAATGGTCTCTTGCTTCTTGTTTGTAGGAACAAAAGCAACTGCATATCAGTAGAAATACCAACAAAGTGTTGACTTATGCATCATTAAGCAGAATAAAATGTCTGGGTTTGTCCCATGTGGTGTAGATGTCTTCTTGTGGAAAGGAGCTTCCAACCTGATGGGGCTGATCACATGCAGTAGGGATGCAATAGGGATGCAGGAAATAGGGCAAATGGATGTTGCAGATCACCAAACTGGGGGAAGAACTAGTTGCAGGATGAGTTTTGATACCGTAATATTTGAGGTTGTAGACTGCTATGGTAGAGAATATGTGCAGGCAACTGCAAGGAGCTGAAGGGCTGTGATAAAATTACAGTGTTATTCCTAACCTGCATCCATTGCTATTTTTGATTTTTATCGCTAATCTGCGCTTGATGCTGATTCCAACATTAACACACACACACACATATACACACAATCCCCAAGAAACAAAACTTCAAAACACTTGGTGGTGGTGAATTACCTAAATTTACTTATGTCAAGCATTTTAATTTGCCTTGCTGCAGATTCCTTGCCGCTTTATTTTTAGTTATTTCCTAGGGAGAGTGAATAAACAGAAGGTCATACCCAAGCTTTCAACATAGGTTAGGTGTTATTTTTTTCTCTGCTACTTGTAATAACTACTGACTAATGCTGTAGGTACTGCAGAAAATAAATGGTACATGTTCAATCCTAGAAGAATGACCTAAGAGTGATAACAGAAATAGAAAGCAGTGAGGAAAATGTTTACTGGTTGAGATGCAGAAAGCAGTGTGGCTGAGACAGTCTGGAGCTTAGCAGGGAAGCAAAGCCCAGCTGCTTATGTAGAACGGGGTTTGTAGGACACATCTTTACTCCCTTCTCTTTGGAGAAGGTTGACCAGGGTGACTCTGAGCTGAGCTGTGCTCCCAGCTCCAGAGGAATGCCTTAACCGCCGTAGGGACACAGCACCATCTGCTTTGCTGATCCTCTGTCCTAAGAGAAGCAAATATCTTGGAGAGGTGACAAAACACAGCTATGCAAATCTCTTCTTCGAAAAGGGAACACCCACAACAACCATGTATTTAAATTCTTACTCTGGAATCTCTGGTCCTACTCAAATTCTTTTTCTTTTTTTTTTTTAGTTCTTAGGCAGTCATTTAGTTGCAAGTGGAAGCTATTAAATCTTTGGGCAACTAAGAATGGAGTTTCCTCCCTTCCTACCCCATCTGCAGAAGGAAAGTTAACTTTTATTAGAACTGTGTTTCCTAGGCTCATGTGTAATTCAATAATGCCAAGGTTTGAATAACACTGTCTATGGAGCAATCAGAAGGAAAGTACGGGAAAACTGGAGTGCTTAGCCTTCTTTGAAATGGCCATCTCTGTCTGGACAGAACTCCTAACACTCATGGAGCAATCTCAGCCTGAAATATATCAGGATTTTTCTGTTCTTTCCCTTCTTGTGTGCACTGCTTTTGTGTCACTCATGTATAGTTTGTCTGCTTGGCATTGAGTGGTTTTCTGTTTTTTATGCTACCACTAATGCTTTGTGGGTATTTTTTCTCAGCACTTCTCTGACTTTTTGAGTTGTTATTACCTTGTATCTGCATAGCAAGCCTTGGTGGTTGAGGTCTGACCAATTTCACTAGAGCAATTCTTGAATAATTTTGGTCTGCATTCCAAGCAAGAAATTTGTTCCATGATACTGTGATTAAATTCTCCTTAATCAAAAGCTTCTGTGACTTTCTTGCTAACACTCTTCTGAGTTTGTTGTACAGATGACTCAGTCCTTTGCTGTAGAACTTGTAAATTATCTAATTAGATTTGTACAAAGTGTTCTTCTGGAATAAAATAGAGTCAGTTGGCCTTTGGGAGGGGTTTTGAAGATGAAGTGATTTATATTTCTGTTTTTTAGGGCTTCAGATTAACAAAGCAACTAAGTGTGTGCTGAACTTCAGTAGATGTGGAAATAGTGGTTTGAGTATTTTATTATGTGTTACAGTAATGCAACCATAAGCTTCCAGCATCTTCTGCAAGCAAGGGCAGAAAGAGGTGTTTCCATGGTGGGATTTGTTGTCTTTAAAAATCTATAGTCAAGATTTTACCTAAGTGCCTTGAATTTTTGTGGCTGAAGTTAGGAGAGATTCATTTCTGGATCTGCTGCTCCTGTGTGGAAGAAGGATTTCAATTGCAAAGCAAGAATTCTGCTCAACAGAATTAAGAAGGGTAGCATTAATGCCTAAAGTATCTTCTAGACTGATTATTGAAAGCCACAGGGATAAACTTCTGGTGATTTTAATAAGATAATGTTCTCCTTTTAATACCAGCTAATTCCAGCTGAGCCAACCCTGGTCACTTTTCAGCCGGGAAATCCATCTGTGGAAGAGGAATGGTACTTAGAAGTGGAGGAAAAAGATTGTTGCATTGAATAAATGTGCAATAAATGGGACTCTGAGCAAACAGATGGCACAACTTGAGCTAGTCTTTCCTTAGAGCTGCACACATTTGAGAGGCAAACTGGTATTCAGTGATGAAGACTAAATACCTGCATCCCTCCCTTCCTTCTGCCCATGTGTGTTGTTGTCCACATGCAGCCTGCTTTTTATATGATTTTAAATCAGCTTCCTCTGCCTCCCCTCTGCTGTCAGCTGTGGCATTTTCCAGATCCCTTTTGAGGACTTAACTCTCATTCTGAGCCTGAGCAGCCCTGCCTCCCAGGCTTGTGTTAGAGCATCTGCCTTGGGTGGGAGATGATATACAGTAGTCTCCTTTATTTACAGGAACATTTCCTTAATGAGAAATGTCCTCCAGCATTTCCCCTGAAGAGCCAGCTGCCTGCTGTATTTGTGCACCCTGTGTCCCAGGACACCCACAGAAAGGGCAGCTGGATATCTTGCTGTCCTCGGTGAGAGACATTCCCCAGGATTGTAAATTTAGCTCTGAATTTCGTAGGTGTGCTGAGATCCATGGTCTTTTTGTATGGCGTGGAGTGCTACACTACTTCTCGCCTCTAAAGCAGGGATTGGATTTATAGTGATTCCTTGTGAAAAATAGTGATATGTGATTTATAACTGTATTCAGCCAACAGCAATGATTTCCCAAGTGCTCATTTAAAAAATGTGTATGTACATATATATATGTACACAGTGTGCAGTGGGAGGCTCAGTCTGTCTTTTAGATTCAATGCTATCTTGACCATGCCCAAAGCCTCAGGCTGTGAGTGCTTGTGGGAAGGCCTAGAGGAGGTCTGGCTTTGTTTGGCAGGGGTGAGGGTTAGGTAAAGGTTCTGCACAGTGGGCATGGAGCAGACTGCCCAGGGCAGTGGTCATGGCCCTGAGCTGCTGGGTTTGAGAGGGGTTTGGACGGTGTACTCAGATAAAGGGTTTGAATTCTGGGTGGTGCTGTGTGGAGCCAGGGGTTGGACACGGAGATCCCTGAAGGTCTTTTCTAACTCAGGATATTCTGTGGTTAAGCTGTGAATTTGGTCTGGCTGCTGCTTATGGAAGATGCAAGTCTTGCTTGGGTCAGACAAAAAGCTCTGCTCGTGCACTGGCCTGCATGCATTGTATACCATTCACACATGGATAAAACCAGAAATTTTCTCACGTCCATGAGTGAGCTGCAGATAGCTTTGCTTCTGTCTGCCAGATTGAATAGTTTGGGCCTTCTGGAGACTGCTTGGGGTCACAGAGAGCTGTTGAGCATTGATTACTTTTGTTGTTGATGTGCAGTAGTTTCTTTCACCTTGCTTTTCTGATAAGACCTCTCCTTCTCTTTCTACAAAATCTGTTTCTCTTGATGTATGTGCACTAGCACTTCATTGATGCTAGCCCCTTTTCTGAGGAAGAGCCAACCACCCAGGTTGGACAAACACCTCTTAAATAAATGGAAATTTATTTTTTTCTGCCTGATGCCGGAGAAACATGACTGCAACAGCAGCAGGCGGTCCCTGCCAGCACCTTTTTACCCTGGTGTTTCTTGGGTGGGGTTTTGGCTTTGGTGATGAATTGCTCTCACAGGAGCTGTGGCCTTTTCTCAACTGACTAAGCCTAGCAAGTTTGTCCCATTAAGAATGTTTCATTAAAACTTTATCCCCATGTGCTTCAAACGGCTCTTGTCATAACAGTGTCCAGATGTGTCTTTAAAACTGTCTTTATCCGTTGGTTTTGATAACCTTCCTTGGCAACCTATCCTCTGTGCTGAACACTGCATTCATTATTGCAAGGAGTTCTGCTCGAGTGCCTGGGTCTCTCCTGGTGTTTTCATTTTTCTAGTGAGAGGCTCAGTAAACTGGGAAACACAAACTTATTTCACGTTGGCTGGGCCTTTAGATTTATAGCTCTTTGGTCGGGGACCAAACCAGTTAAAATGCAGTTCTTCAGCCTTATCTCACTGGTGAAACACTGTGTCTGCAGAAACTGAATTCATCCTCTTGTTTCTGCTGGTTTAGCCATCCGTTATTCCCCCTGCCTCCTCTATTCAACACATCCCAGCGTCTCGCACAGCAAAGCTCTTCTTTCCCATACTTTGATTGAAACTTCCTCAGTCTCAGCTGCACTTTACCAAGAGGACTTTGTCCTCAGCAGCAAAGGAATGACCCAGCTCCTCGGCGCTGCTCACGAAGCCCATGCTGAGAATCCTTGTTCCAGCACAATGCCAGCCTTTCCCGGGCAGAGCAGCACACACACGTCACCATGCAGGGCGGCATTGCTCGGGAGGGTGGGATGCCCTTTGTGAAAGCACCCTCCAGACCCATTTGCATTCATACGTTGAGTGGGAAATTGTAAGGACTTCATGAGAGCTATAACCAATAGTGCTTCTCAGGGGATGATTCCTTCTCAGGGCCTATGTTTCCAGTTCAGAGGGCTTGCATTTTTGTTTTTCTTTGCTTGCAAATGTTCCTTGTGAATGCTTCACATCGGAATTGGATCTTTGTTTTCTGTTCTATTTCGAAGGCATATTCTGAATTCTTAGCGGGATTTTTCTTTATGGTACTCTACAGCAGTCCCAGAGTAACAGCAAATGTTTAATCTTTGGTTTTAAGCCATTGGCAAACTTTTCCTGATATTTTATTTTCCTTTCCTCCTAACAACACACAAATACACACAAAGGGCTGGTCCATATCTTTCTCTTATCAGAATCCCTTATCAGTGTTCACTGCTGCTTGAGAACACTTGCTGCATCCTGGATTTAAGACTGTTTAGTGTCAGTGTATTGACACTAAATACATGACCTGGATGCTGGCATCCCTTCAGCAGTAACAAAGTTGGGCTCGCAATCATAGTTTGCCATGGTGGTGACACACATTATTTCCAGGGGAGCCCTTGTACCAACCGGGTGTAACATGTTCCTGCCGCCTTGTGTCCATGGTCAGCAGCAGTACCGGGTGTCCGCTGGCTGTGTGCTCACTGCAGCCTTACCTACCTGGAGATGTGATTTTTGGATGTGTTTCTTGTGCCTATGCTGCCTCTCTGTCTAAGCTTTCCTCTGTGAACCTATTTCTAATGCAGCTGTGTTCTTGCACACATTCTTGAATATTTTTCCATCATTACCTTTTAATTATTTTTTTCCAAGCCATTCTCTGTGTTGAAAATTCAATGTCCAGAGATGTAAAAGAAGCGAACAAGAACATTTCAGTAGTGACGTAAAGCATAAATCCCCAAATTCAGATGTTTTATCTTCCCTGACAGGAAAAGATGACATTAAAGGAAAAAAGTAGGTAAGAGTGCAATTAAGGAGTTACAGTTCTTGATTGCCTAATGCAAAAAGATAAGAATTTCATATGTTCCCGGACTTCGTTATTCTTCAGGCCATCATTAGCCACTCGAAATGAATCAGCATCCTGCCAGTGATGCAGTCCTGTTCCAGTATTGCAAGGCCGAGTCATTTTGAGGTGAAGCGCAGCACCAACTGTGTGCATTGCAAGGCTTCGGTCATTTCAGCAGAAAAAAATGGAAAGTGTGCATGTCCTGTAGTGTGGTGGGCTCTCAGAAGGGCACTTACATTTGATGTCTCGAAATTAAAAAATAGGGAAATGTGTTTTTTAAATATATTTAATAATGCTTGCTATCATAGCGTAGTCCTCTAATATTTACGCTGCATTGAGGACTGCTACAAAGCAAACACAGCTCAGCCTGTTGTAGGCATCTAAGCATTCAATGTGACAATTCCAATCAGCAATGGGGAGGGAAATTAGGAAGAAAAATCCTTGGGTTGCCCAGGCCAATGGCCTCTATTTTCTGTGTGCCCTGCAAAGTGGTAAACTCTGTGCATCCTTTTTCCATAATGAAGAGAGAATCTGACCCTCTAATCCTCTTTCTCTAATTACCTTACATCTGTACCTTGCTTGATTTGGGCCTTAATGCAGCAAAGATTTTTAAGTACATTAAAGTGATTTGCTTAATCAAATCCTCAGCTTCTAATTCATATGTTCCCAGAGACCTTTCTTTGTCGATGTGGGGAGAATTTCTGCTTTTCTAGGCAGAAGAAAAGTGTATGCTGTTGTTGGTTTTTTTTTTTTCTTCCTTTTTGGCATGCCTCACAGATTTCTTATCAGTGCTTAAAGGCATTTTGGCTCCTTGTCTCTAAGCACATAGGCAGTAAATCTGCTCTGCTATGTAGGTACAATCAGGACAGACCCTTCACTGTAGTCTGGCGTTGCTGCTCCAGAGCTGAGAGCACTTCAGTATCAGCATCCAACCCTTGGCTGCACCAACCACAGGTCCACCTAAGTCCTTCTGCTTGATACAAAGGGCAGAACCTAATAAATGCATCCCAGCTACCCACTTTTCCTTCCCTTCCAAGGCTAAAGGTCCTTCCTGAATATCTCTGCTTTAGTTTCCATGCAACCGTAGAAGTTTTGTCAAATGTTTGATTGCTATTCTGCCACCTTAAGTTTGGTTCCCAGCATCCCCTTATGAAGGTACCAGCCAGTAGTGACCAGTGCCCTTTATAAACATACCAGCCAGGCTTGTTTTGCAAGAGCTCCGTTTTTATTTGGTGCCAGGCTGGTTTCTGGTGGACTTTGTGGGGTAGCCTTGTCTTGCTGCAGACAAGCAAGCTCCAAGCATGTTGGGTTTTGCCATTTGGGGATGTCTGAACCTCCCCAAACCTCTTGCTACCTTGCCACTTCTCTGCCTGCTCCATTTTGGTTTATCTCAATTTCTGTCTAATTGGGTTGGAAGAATTGCATCCATTCACATTCAAGAAATAAACCTCAGAAAGAATACGCAGGACTCGTGACATCTGCAAGCAGTCACCACATTGACTTTGCCTCTAAGCAGCACTTTTCCCCCATTTCCGTATCTGTCTTTTCTATTTAGTCTGCAGGGCAGCGATCCACTGTTTTCCAAGTGCTTCATGATTTCAGATGAACCCTGCAGGCTGCTGTGTAATGCAGAGTCACATTTCTTTAATTTAATTAACAGCCCGCATTCTCCTGGTGCGTTGCGTTCTGCTCTGAAGGCGTTCCGTGCTGCTGGCAGCTTGCTATTGCCCAGCAGACCCCTGGTACCAAAGAGCAATCCCTAACCTTTCAGGAGGGTAATTCGGGCAACACTGAGGAGTGTATCATAATAGGCAATGTATCTCTTCTATAGTAAAATGGGAGAATTTATACTCCTATAGAGTACATTCTGTGAAGGTCTCTAGGCTTGCAAAGGGAGCTTTATGAATCCGCTCAGGTTTTATAGAGCTGTGTAGGTATTGTCCATGTTTAAAGTTTTATTGGTCATCTTCTTGTGACAGAAAATTGAGTTCCCCTTTTATTTGTCTCTACTGGGGGCGCGCCACTCAGTGAAATACCCCAAAACCTAGAACAAAGTATTTTAAAATTGGAGACTGCTCTATTTCATGTTTTCACTGCCCCAAGGAAAAATCTTAAAACTACTAGACTACTTCTAAAAGAAAAATGCTCTGGCTGGATTTGGAATTGAGGTGGACTGTATTATCTCTATTTCACATTAAAGATGTTAAGCTGTAAGGGAGAGATACTTCTCTGCTTATCACAAATCTGTGGCAGAGGGCCATAGGATATAAAGTGCAGATGGATGCAGAGAAAGTCTCTGTAATAAAAAGTGTGTAAACAGTTTCACTGCCTCTCTCTTTATACAATGGTCTGTTGGGCAAACAAGGCAAGCAACAAAGGCATCCTGAGGTGATGGGTGCACCCAGGGGATAGCAGCACACAGAGGTAATCATCCTCGGCACCCAAGGGCCTTCAGAGAGTTCTGCTGCTTCCTTATAGTAGCTGACAGCTTTGTATCTGAGTGGGGATTTTAAGGTATTACTGTAATACCATCATAACTGTTGCAGATGGAGGGTTCTGCAGATATGTTCTCTCAGGTTTGGTCACAGGCATCTGCCTGCATGTGTGGTGTGGCTGCAGTCTTGTCTGTGAGTGTCCACCATTTACTTCTAGGATTCATTGAATGTGCGGTTAAATTATGTCTGCAGATTGATTGAGGAAGATACGTGAGTTCAGGTGTCAGGTACTAATCCCATCTGTGTGTTTTGAAGTACCTTATTAAATTCAATAAGTGCTCTGTTATTCTCTCCTTTGCATGAATATTGCTACGAAGGTCCTCACCAGAACCTCTTGGGCTGCTCTGTCGAGGTAACTTTGGAGAAGATCTTTGGTGTTTTTTGTTTTTGGAGAAGGACACAGAAGGACAAAGCACAAACCCAATGAAAACCACTATTACAGGGTATGTCACATCAAAATCAAGCAGGTTGTAGAGGAAATTATGCCTGGTTTAACAGATTTTGTTCTACGTTAGCTTCACTAATTAATCTCTTTTAGGGTTCACGTACTGCATGCAACTGTGTATTTGTGATGTGATAGTTTGTCCCAACAGTTGGCA